>CP092087.1:4787500-4927500 GCA_029203775.1 Neoneuromus ignobilis | reverse complement strand
ATTTATGTTAATTTTTATACATCAATCTTTTTTTATAATCCATACACTTACATAATTTCATAAATAAATAATTGTGCTATATTTCTAAAATATATGGTCATCCAAATCTGATGTCTAGATTTGTGTTTTATTAAAAAGAAACAAAATAAATTATACACATATTTCCCTAAACACCACCCTGTACAATATTTATTTTTAATAAAAAAAAATAGGCGCCACATTTGAATGATCCTATACTTATAAAAACCCATCGTGTGAAAAAATAATTTAGACATCACTGCAAATATAATTAATTGCATTAAATCAACAAACATACATAAATACAACCAGACCCCATTAGACTAAGTAGTACATGTTGTTCGAGACGACACGCTCTTTCGAAATGTCATTGTTTTGCGCGTATTTTTTCCAACACCGAAAACACATACATACATACATGTATGTATGTACAAATCAGTGAAGAATTTCAGTCGTGTTTGTGTCTCTAGAAGTTCTTGTTTCGTGAGATGATGCGAACTGTTTTCAAGGGTAACGCATGAATGGACGAATGGATGGATGCCACACCCGCTATTGACGTATTTATTTGATGGATAATAGAAGTATCGAGATGACGTGATACTCTTTGCGTATTACATTTGTGTGTAAATTTTTTTACTGTTTATATGGAATCGTACGAACGGCTCAGGTGTCGCATGAAAAGAAGAAAATATGACACCTCGATATTACGATATAGACGACGCACCTACAATATCAAATTTACGATCTTTTTGAATTCTTGGGAAGTGAATATGGTGAAATGATGTATTACTCAATAGTATAACATCTATGCATGTTATATGCAATATATTATATATATATATATATATATATATAAATAATACAAATTCATTTCTTTCAAAAAATAATGCCAAACAGTATAATATTGTACATAAACGAAAATACAAAATATAAAAAAACTTACAAAATTAAATTAAAAATATAATCAAAAACATTCAATGTATACATAAAAGTTGTCAATTTAAAAATATTATAGTAATGAATTTTATTTTTAAAAATATACATATAATAGAACTTAAATCTATTATGAAAATATAACATAAAAATCAATTCATTTATTTAATATTTTATTCAAAAAATACAAGTAAAAATTATAATTGAACCTGTAGAATCAAAGAAAAAGCAGAAAATCAGTTTTTCCTTTATTTATTTAAAAAACTTATATAAAGTTTCAAATTCAAACCTATAAATTCAATAAAAGAAAACATAAAAATTAATTTGTTCCTTTATTTTCAAAAATACAGATAAAACTTATAATTAAAACCTGTAAATTAAAAAAAAAACACGCTTAATGAGCAATATTTTTCTTTGGATTTGTTTATTATAAAATTTACAAAACTACTTAATAGATGTATTCATAAACAGCCATTTTATTCTTCTTCGAACTAAAGTATGTGTCTCTAATATACTTCATTTTATTAAAATATGAATTAACTAATATCTTGATGGAAAATAACATCTTATTTACCATAACCATAAAAATCAACTAGTCATTTTAAAAAGATTCATTATATATATATATATATATATATATATATATATATAAAAATTTGATTTTTAACACTTGATATTTTTATTATTTATTTTAAAAAAGAAATACATGTTTCCATTAATATTTCCACTTGAATATACATACTTTTAATAAAGATAAAATCGAAAATCTAATTTAAAATAAACAATAAATCAAATAATAATTTCAAATATATTATATTTTCCCCTTATTTTTATATCAGTCCCAGTTACATATTTTAACATAAAATGTATTTATATACATACTTTTTACATAAAAGTATTACAGTGTGAAGCACAATTTATACATCCATACATAACTCCATCGAGTCAAGTGCATACAATGCACATATTTGTGCACACAAACCGTAAATGTGGTAATAAAAGATGACATATACTACAAATATATTTCGAACTTGTGACATATTGGTCAACAGCCAGACATACTATCTACTCAGATTTTTCTTTTCTTTAAAGACATGTCTAATTTATGATCTTATGTAAAATTTATGATTGTAATATATGTATATACAGACGAATTCATATGGAAAATGTCTGATACAATTCTAATGAATTATATTTTTTTTAAAAAAATATAATAAAAACAATATGTTCGTATGACTCATTTAAATACATTAATAATTGTAATAAATTACAATTGTGTCTGAATCCATTTTTATACTTAAAGTTCAGTACAATTATTTTTGTACAAAAATAAAAACATGAATTTAAGTTTCAGAAAAATTCAATTATATCCACAGATGTTTCCAATTATGTATGCACATAAAAAATTAATTCTTATTATCTTTCTCATAAAATGCGTTCAAAATGAAACATGTAAGAAAATGAACTGTTGTATTGTTTATAATTTAAAAATTCAATTTGAGCAAAAATGATAAATCGTATTTTAGCAGGAGAAAAATTATAAGTGTTTTAGAAAATTAACGACATTTATCTTTTATGGAAGCAATAAAAGAGTTTTATATAGCAAAACACGTACATATGCTTAAAGATTTATTATCTAGATAAATATTTGACATTTTATTTCTATTAAACGATTGTTAATCTAATACAAATTTATTTAAATACACGTGCTGTTTTCAAATGATCCGTAACGAAAAACAACTTTGTGAAAAATAAAAATTCACGCCAGCGTTTAAAAAGATGTAAGTATAAAACACTCGACATACATATTTTACTATATTTATTATACCAGTACATATTTTTTAACTTGCTAATAAAAAGTCAATTACATAAAAGTTGAAATGAATCATAAAACTACCTTCAAATAATTTGAAATAAGTGTACGTGTTTTAAATATAAAAATATTTTATCGCTTTACAGCCAAAAAATTGGAACGAAATCATATATACAGATTAATTTAAAACTCACTCGAGGGAATTTCAATAAATAAATAATTTAGTTCTATTATCTAAAAAATAAGTATTGAATAATGGGTTTTTAAAATGGTGTACAGTTTTTATTAGCACTTAAGTATTTGTAATTTATTTTTATGGATTTTTTATTTATTTAGTTGAATAATTCATAGAATATAAGTAACAATTAATTTATATACTTGTAGTAAATTTTGATTCACGATTTATACTGATTTGAATATTTAAAATTCTGATAATCTTTTTTTATAATTTCAGTAACATTCTGAAAAATTTATTCTAAAAAAAAAATCAGTGAGATAAACCTGCATTGAATTTAATGAATACTTATAAAAAAGTATATTTTTTTTGTGTAAACTAACATTTATTGTATAGAAGTTTTTCAAGCGAGATAGAATTTTAAATTCAATCTCTATTGAAACTTCTATTCAACCTAAAAAAACATTCTTATTATACTTTGATATATAATTTTGGTAATATCGCATTGCCTTGTCTTATTTCTACCACAATTTTAAATTTCCCTATTTCTTCATGTACTTGTATGGAGTATAAAGCATTTCCATATATATTTCCTGACAATTTAATGTACACTTCTTCAATTCCTTGATTCTTCAATACATTCTATAAATTCCCACCTCATTACCCCAAAGTGGCAAGATAGTGTTAACAGAATTGCAAAAGGTGCTAGGTAAAATATTCTTTGAATATTGGTAAGTCTAATCAAGCAAAAATGCTTAGAAAATATTCCTGAATAAATTAACAAGTACTCACAAAACCGCAAATTAATCAAGATCACAAACCTCTCAAAATTATGATCAGTTACATATATATATATATATATATATATATATATATATATATATATATATATATATATATATATATATATATATATATATATATATATATATATATATATATATATATAGTACACACACACACATACAAATATAAAAAATGTTTATTTAGGTTAGATAGAACTTTCTATAGGAATTCAATTTAAAGATCTATCATGCTTAAAAAAACATCTATCTCCCCTCGACTCCACCCCCCTCTCTATATATACACGTATGTGTGTGAATGTATAAAAAATTAAAACAGTATTTTAATTGTAGGGATATAAAACAGTTTTAGTCAATTTCATCTACGGTGGTCTTCAGCAAAACCGTTAATATTCAAATATTGCTCGGAGTATATTTATATATGTATTTAATTTCTGCACTATAAAAAAGTACATTAATTACACACATTTTCTTTCTCTTTAAATACATTCTGATTTTCGAATGACGCACCTTAAATACCTTCGAAAAGTATTAATCATTGAAATGATTAAAAAAAATCTTCTATATAAAACACACCCATTTATAAATATATAACATTAAATATTAATAATTCAATAAAGCTTACCATATATGAAAGGTTATGCATCGGAAATATTTATTTAACTCACCTGAAACAAAGAAAAAAATATAATTAATCATGCGAAACTAATCTCACATGTCACAAATGAAATTAAATACCTACTTATATTGTACAAAAAATAGTTTATAAGTAGGTAATAATTATAAATTAGATATATTTAAAGATAAACGAAAAAAATATTAAAAAATGTAAATGTAGTCTTTAGTTTAATTATCTGTTAGTAAATATTTATAAATCAATTAATATAATTCGACATTTTTATTATTCTTTTTGGCAAACGTTTAACCGTTTCTAATATGATTTACATAAAAAAATATTTAAACGAAAACGAACTTTTATTTGTTTGAAGTATCGTTGCATGTATTTTAAATAAAAATAGACGAATTATATTTAATTACCGTAATTAAATTCAGTTTTATAAATAAAATCAGACTACTCGTCTGAATTTCTTAAAAATTATATTTAATATTTTATTTTATTTATTAAATTCATACATTAATATTGATTGGTTCAATTGATATTCAAAAACCTGTCATTGGATCTCGTTACAATTTTATAAAAAGCAATCATAGTAATTCAGGATTTTATTTTGGAATTGTAACTCAATAATTTTTAATAAACAAATAAATTATTTAGTTTAATTCTAGAGATGTTATAAAAACATTCAATAATCTTTATTATTAATTTCTTTTGATAGAGTGTATTTATTAGATAATTATATCATCATTTGCAGTTTTATAAAAGCTTTAAAAAAATGACATGGCTATCGAAATGTGTATTAGTAAATAAAATGAACAAGTGTTTATTGAACATAAAACATTCTGAGTGTGTAGAAAAAAATTGTATAAGTAGTGATTCTATTTATGGACCTCTTTTACATTTTCCAGGAAAAAATCGAACTAATTCTGATTAAATTTAAAATTGCATAGATTATTAAAAAACCTTATACATATAGTCATATCGTTAACAAATTTTATTTCAAAAATGCTTTATAATTTCGCACTGATTATACAAATTAATCACCTTGGTATAAAATTGAATTATCAAATAACAAAATTTCAAATTTCATGTTTGTAAAAGATATTTCACATCAATGACGTCATTTAAGAAAATAAATTATCACTAATCTTACTGATTTTTATCATTGAAAATCAACAAACCATACACGCACATACACGGATATATATATATATATATATATATATATATATATATATATATATATATATATATATATGACTCAGTTTCGACATTTACTTGAATGCCCAATTCGTCACAATATCCATAATTATTACATTAGAGAGCCACTGAAACACGATCGGTAGTATATAATCATTCATAACATTTTACTATAGTTTTTTTCGGAGCAAACACTTGCAGACAGACATAAATTAAAACATACGCGCGGAATAAAAAAGGCTTGCAAAATAAATCGTAGTAACGACGCGAACGTGTCGTTCCATTTGTTGTTGTTCTTATGTAACATTTCCGTGAACAATGTGTGGGACGTAACACGGAACGAGGGTCTACAAAATGATGTAATGTATCATTTTGTGTACAATATATTTGTTTTCGAAGATTTGAACATTTCGTCGGTACGTGGCCTTGACTCCATGGGGGTCACACGATCTCGTGTGATTTTTTGGCGCCAGCTGCATTAAATATGCGTTGCCAAATCGTGCTATTATTCTTATGTGAACACGTTACGTGAAAAAAATGGTTCTTGCGTTACGGAACCACGTGCATACTAACGATCCGCGCATGAGATATTAATTACATTCTCCTACTGTGCTGAAACATTTGTATTGGATATATCACGGGCGATGCTATTCGTCAATATGTCAATTACACTAATCATTCTGACCTCGACGGTAACATGATAGCACATTTTACTCGCTTTGTTTTTCTTTCATCCCGCTTTTGGACGAATAAATCATTCGAGAGTTGTAAATATCCGTGTTGGAATTTTAATTGCATTTCTTAAACGTATACTGAGTTTTACTGGATTGACCAATGCATCAGATCTGACACTTATGAATATAAATAATATTCGAAAAGAAAATTAAATGCATTCGTTCAATTTAAATTTATGAGTAAAATACGAAATTGCTACTGAAAATAACATTAATATCACGGTTGTATTCGTTGGCACGGTAGCTAATTCATTTTTATAAATATGAGTCATTTTTTAAACAGTCTTTATTTAACATTTTATAACAATATTCATAATTTATTATTAAATGTGTATATACTCGTATATACGAACTATCTCATATGGGACTATCTCGTATATATACAGGAATACCTCGCACAGTCCGACTAATCGGTTCCACTGATTTGCTGGACTATTTGAAACCGGACCAAATACAAAAAACGTTAATTGGTTCCAAACAATATTTTTCCTGTTTTCAGTAAATAAAACGATGATAATATATTAAAATGTTTGTATGTATCAACAAAACAAAATCAGGGGTTTATACATTCATTTTCAAATCAGTTATTAAAATTTAATTATCAAAAAATCGACTTTATTTTAGAGTTGCGAATCGAAAACTAATAGAAAAAGAAAAAATACCACAAAACTAGAACAGTGCATATACGATTTCGGTTTTCTTTTTTATTATGTTTTCATAATAAGAAGATAACTTGAAAATTTGCGTAAAAGAATAATTTTATGTATTAATTTTTTGAGATTTTTTTTAAGAAAAACTTGTTAGTACGATTTTTCAAGTAAATTTTTTTTTGGAAATTTCAAACCGGACTAATCGAGATATTACTGTACATACTAATTTATGTTTTTGTATCTTTTTTCAATCAATCTCGAACTCAAGACTTGACTTTTTCTTTTTTGTTACGTATCAAATTTTCTCGATGGGAAAGGGTAATTCAATGTAAAGGTAAATATTTAGACAAATAAAATGATTTTAAGTAAAAAATACAAACATTCTTATTTCAATCTTAAAAGCGACAGAAACTTTCTTATTTACCTACTATAAATCGAAAAAATCAATAAAAAAATATATGGTATGTTTTAAATAAAATTAAAAATGTTCTGAATTTAAGATTTGATTTATATTTTAAAAGTATGTCAATTAAAAATATTGAAACCCACCTATTTATAGTTACATAAAATGATTTCGTGCTTTGAAAAGAAACTGCTTTCAAGTAGAAAATTTTTTTTTGGAAATTTCAAACCAGACTGTAATGAAACTGGACTAATCGAGGTATTGCTATATATATATATATATATATATATATATATATATATATATATATATATATATATATATATATATATATATATATATATATATATATATATATATATATATATATATATATATATATTTATTTATATATATGATTCAGTGACTATGAAAGTGGTCTTAAGATAAAATAAAAATCCAGAAGTAAAGAATGATCCATAATGCCGTGGGATAAATATATATAAAAAAATTATCTAATAATGTAAATATTTTACCAGTTTCTTTTCTTATCCCAAATAAAATTAAAAATAATAATTACTACTTAAAAATAAAAACTCCTACGTCTTAAATTATCCCAAAGGCGATGTTTTTTTTTAAAAAAAAACAGTATCTAAATATGAATTAAAAATATGTATATTCCATGATTGTTTATAATTATGTAATGTTTATATATTAAAATATTAATATAATTTTTACAAACACCAACGTGAAATAAATGTAAAAATATTCACGAACGTTTGTCGTGTATATACAGAAGTTTTATCAAAGATCTACATTTTGTAACTTTCAGAAAAATGTAAATAAAAAATTCAAGTGGGTGAAGAATAATGTTACCTAAAATTTTATACCACAGTTCTGGTACTATGATAACAATTTTTCAATGAAATACGAATAAGAAAGGGTGAATAAAGACAGAAAATATTTTATTTTTTTTTCGACAAATATTATATAGGGTTATCCAAATGCGACGCCTAGATTTATGTTTTATTAAAAAAAACTATACACATGTTTCTTTTTAATAAAACACAAATCTTGGCATCACATTTGAATGTCCCTAAATATGTATATATATATATATATATATATATATATATATATATATATATATATATATATAAACATATGTGTGTGTGCATTTGTAATGTACTAATTTCATACGAAATATAAAACGCTTCTTGTATTACATATAAGAATTTTTATAACAGCGCATACTTCATTAAATAACGAATGAAATGTGACATGAAAATGTGACATATGAAATGGATTTTAAATTGATAGTAAAGAATAATAAACGAGGAAGGTCATACGGACTATGTTTCGAGAGTGTATTAATTTACAGTCAATAATTGTGACACGAGTTCTAAATATGTTTAGGATTGTTTACTTGCTCATAAATCATATTCGTCATTATCTGATCTGCATACGAATCCACATGAACGGATTCATATAATAAATTTAGAAGAAATGACATGACAGAAAAAAACGTGATTGGTTTTGAAAAGAAATAATCGCGAAAATTAATCATTTTAGATTGTTTTTATTTACTACTCAACTCCGCAGTATTTAAATAAGAGTGATTTATTTCTCTCTATCTATCTTCGCCCCTCTCACTCTCTCTCTCTCTCTCTATACATACATACATACATACATACATATATATATATATATATATATATATGTATATATATATATATATATATATATAAATTTTTTTTCTATTCACTGCTGCATGAAGACCTCTCTTAAAATTTAAACTTCCAGTATTCCAATATTTTATTTTCTTATTCTATATTGACGAATTTTTTCATGTCTCTATCCCAATTTTCCATAAGTCTCTTCTTGAATCTTTTTAAATTTCTAGATTTCCAATCGATAATTTCCATTGACCATCGATAGTCTTCTCTTTTTATTACATAATAAACCCATTTCCATTTTATTTATTTTTTTATTATATTACTCATATTTTCGGTTTTCTTTCAAATCCACTCATTCCTATTTTTGTAACACACTGATCAAAAATTTGTTTTATTCAAACTAAAGGAATAGTTGACTTTATAGTATAAAAAATTCTTCCGCATTAAGGTTTTTCAATTTTTATTCTTCTATTTATTTCATCTATAAATATTTTTTTCTGTTATTAAACAGTTGTTTATTGAAGCAATTCAGATGAACATTTTCGAACATTTTCCAAATAATCCCTTATGATTATCAATTATTTCTTCACTTTAAGAAATTTTTGGACAGTTAGAGTCTGATCAGTGATCAGAAGACGAAAGACATTATTCAGGACTTACTAGAAGTTTTGATAGTAAATTTTTTGAACGAAGGAATACAAAAGCTAATTTCACAATACGATAAGTAGTTTAATTTACGACTATTTAGAAAAATTGTATAATTAATGCACAAAATTCTGCATTAAATATATCTTTTTAAATATATGTACATATATATATATATATATATATATATATATATATATATATATAATTTATTTTTGATAAAAATAATTAAAATTTTTGATTATTGGTTGTTTTGGAACTGTGGCTGATTCACTTTACACAAATGAATTTTAACCCCAACACCATAATAATTTAAAGTGTTCAATAATCACTTATTGTGATGTTGGGGTTAAAATTCATTTGTGTAAAATTTTTAAGTTACTTCATTATTCAAATCCAAATAAACTTATATTTATTTTCTAATTAATTTTACAACAACTGGATTAGTTTTATCAGATTTTTTAAAATAATGAAATAAACCATAATAAAATTAAAAAGTAAAAACGTATTATTTTTAATTTTTATGTATTTTATCATGTATTAATAATTAAACTGGAATGAATACAATTAAATTTGTTAATCGAGCAATTCTGTATAGTTAAAGTTCAAAATAAATAAAGAAAAAAATTCATATTAAAAATTCTAATCGAAAAAGTCACTATTCATATTTTTTTCTTGAAAAATTATAGAAAAAATATGTCTTGCTTTACTGAAATTAAATAAACATATGTATGTATATATATATATATATATATATATATATATATATATATATATATATATATATATATATAGTATTTAATAAAAACACGCAAAAAATATTCCTAGCATAAATAAAAATATTTGTATTCTACACATTATTGCTTTAAAAAACACATGTACTATGTATAACCACTCGAATTTTTAAAAAGGTCATATAATTTGAAATCTACTCAGGTTTAGGAAATTCAAGATGTTCTACGTAATAATTCATACACGTTTTATATACATACATACATATATATATATATATATATATATATATATTAATAATACATGTGTAGGAATTATTTAAGAAACTGATTCTGAATTTCCTAAAACTAATTAGATTTCAAATTTCATATTCTTTTTTTTAATAGCAATAAAGATATTTAATTATAAACTTGCCAAGTGTAGATTTTATTATGGAAAAATAAGCAGTCGTTTATTATTATTTGTTATAAAATTGTAAATTTTTATAGTCACAATTTTGTTCGATTATTTTACGTTCTACAACGACGTTTATATAGAGTGGTTTAAGTGAGACTAAAGAACAATAGAGAATAATCAATGCTAACAAGCATGTAAAAATATGTTTAAACTCTTCAGCCTCATTTGGGCTATCCTAGATACAATATATTTGTGTGAAAGTCATTCTAGTCCATTCAGTGAATGTAGTTTAGATTTCAAAATCAATTTCAAAACAAAGAGTAACAAATGGCTTCTTAACTAGAGGATCTAAATCAGAGTAGGGCGTTATTCGATTAAATTTACATTCGATTAAAAATATAATTTAAATGTAGTCACAATTTTTTAGTCATAATAATGATGAACAATCTAATAAATAAATGTTCTTCCAATTAAACATCAGACTAAAAAAATAATCATATTATTTTACTTGTTAAAAAAATAATAGGATAAAAATTTAGTCAGATAAAAATTTTCTCAAATAAAAAATATCAAAAAGCGACTAAAATCTTGAGTTAAGATTTTGTATTTCCTAACATATTTGCTTCTTCTTCAAAAATAAATTTCTTTGTAAAACAGAATTTATACTATTTTATTGCCTAAAAGAAGGGATGAAAATTATAAACGAAATCCTTATTATCTTTTATTTTAACTGTTCTACATATCCTCATGAAAACAATTTAAAAAATATATTATTCATTAATAATCATTTAAAATTCAAAATGACAAATTAAATTTCATTAAAATCTATTTATAATTTCTTCAAACAAAATAACTTTAATTGACAATTTGATTTTTCAATTTTTAAAAAAAATTCGTAACGATTTATTTAATAGTCATTTTCAATTAATATTCAATAATTTTGAATATTCGAATTAATCTCTTAAAACGATAGTTGACTAAAAAATCAATTAGACATTAGTTGTAGATTGGTTTGAAAACAACTAATTTCAAATAAGTCATTTAAAACGGCTAATAAATTAATCATAACTAACGATTTTTATACGACTAGAATTTTAATCGTTAGTAGTTAATCGGATAATTTTTACTCTGATTAAAAAATTTAAATTAAATTTAATTAAAATATTTAATTTTTACCCTGATTAAAATATTTTACTCTGAACTAAATGGTATTTTATTCAATTTTAAAGAAATATGCACAAGTTATAAAAAAAAACCTATAAAAGTAAAATTGTAAAACGTTAAAAATTATTTATTTATAAAAAATATCTTTAACCATAATTCAAAATCATTTGATAAATTACGTATTTGAATTTTTTTCCAAAACTGTTAATTATTTCATTTTATCAAACATGAAATCTAATTAAAAAAAATTCAAAGAATCACAGCAAAATAAAACATAATTATAAAGTGTTAATTTTTAAAATTTACTCATCGGCTTCGTCGAATAAAGATAATTAACAACAGTGTGATTTGATACAAAGGCATGTACTGTAATTCCACATCGAGTACATAATTCATAAGTGTAAAGATAAAATCAATAAAAAAACTGCAATAAAATGTACACCTTGTCAGTCCAATCAATTTAAATACGTTGTAACAATAATACTTGCATTCATCTTGTTTGTGATCTAATGAAGAATTTCAAGGACGTAGAGACATAAAATTCTAATTACAAACCTTGCATCGTTTATTTCCTATACGATGATTGATTGATAACTGAATCCATAGAATCCCACAATATTTTCAAAAATAATTAGTCGCAATATAAAACCCACACGAGGACTGTCAACTATTGTGCTGGTTTTTTATACGTCTGAGTATGAAAATTAACTGTTTTAATTTCTGCTAATCACGATTTGCAAAATTGTGAAATTAGTATACGAGGGCATAAGTGACAGCGTACATTTCATTCATTTAAAAATGTCAAAGATCAAAGTATGAGGTAATAAATATTTATGTATGAAATGAACTTTTATTCTATTATTCGTGTTTCGTTAGGTTTTTTTCGTTGTTGTTTGAAATTAGATAAATGTGTTTTTGTATTTTATCGTTCAATGCCTCGTAAAAATTATTTTATTATTTCAGCTTTAAATTATGATACATTGTACAAATTATATTATATTATATATATATATATATATATATATATATATATATATATATATATATATATATATATATATATATATATATATATAGAGAGAGAGAGAGAGAGAGAATTTTTTAAGCATGATGGAACTTTAAATTGGATCTCTATCGAAAGTTCTATCTAACCTAAAAAAACAAGTTTTATATATAAATATGTGTGTGTGTATGTATATATAAGATTATGATAAAGTGTTTTTTTTAGGTTAGATAGAATTTTCGATAAAGATTCAATTTAAAGTGTTATCACTCTTTAAAAAACCCTATAGATATTTATTGGGTTAGGAAAAAAGAATTTTTACTACTGACTGATAAATGGAAGTTTAGTTGATTTTGACAGTACGCCATTTTGTGACATATTAATGTTATATATTGTTTGAAAGGTGGCATTTCACAAAACATTTTAACATAGATTTGAACGAAATTAGTGCATTCAGTAAAAAAATATTAATAGTGAAGATGAGTGACAATCAAGAACATTTTCAACACATTTTACTTTTTGTAGAAGTGTCGATTAAATCTTGTAAAAATTAAAGAATATCGACATGTAAGCAACTATGACATAACTAGGGATCTAAACATTGATCATAAAACCGTTTTGAATCGTTTGCGTGAATCTGGATACACAAAAAAGCTTAATGTGAGTGCCATACGATTTAATGATCAAAAAATTAATGGACCGAATTTCCATTTACGAATCACTGCTAAAACGGAATGAAATTAAGCCATTTCTGAAAAGATTAATAACAGACGATGAAAAATAGATAAACATAAAAAATCATGGTCAAAGCAAGATGAGGCACCATAAACGATTGCAAAGCGCAAATTGACACCAAAGAAGATGAGCTGTGTGTTTGGTGGGATTAGAAGTGAGTCGTCCATTATGAGCTGCTGCTGCTAGGCAAAACAGTTGATTCTGATCTCTACTGCCAATAATTATTGCAATTAAAGCAATTGATTCAGCAAAAACGTCCGGAATTATCGAATAGAAAAAGACATTAATAAACTGCTAGAGTTACATCATCGATAATTTAGCAAAAAAAACATTAGTTAAAAGAGAATATTAATCAAATAAGAAATTAACATTGAAATCTATGTAGGATTGATAATTTAAACACTTCCGTGGGTGTCTAAACATAAATTTTCGAAGAAGAAGATTCCAATTCTAGTAAATTTAATAATTAGAAACATTTATGTTTGAATATAGTTTTTTATGCAAACTGCGACGTAACTTTATATTAAATCTATTTAATGTTTGAAAAATTAAGCCCACGATCTATAAATGGTAGTTTTTTAAAAAAAAAATTGAACATTAAATAATTGTAAATTATCTTCCTATTAGTTTGGCACAGTGGGTAATTTACTTTTATTAGATGAATCACTTAATACTGCAATATGTCATTAAAAATATTTCATAATTTCTTATTCACTTAATTCTAAAGAGTATTTTGATGGATTTGATATTTTCAGCAGTGTCGTTTTATGAAATCAATTTTTGAAATAGATGATTATTCCAAAAAATGATTTTTTGAGCAATCATTTGCGACTGTTTCAAAAATCTATGGAAAAATATCAGGAATGAACGATTTACAAATATAAATCGTCGATTCATGTTAATAGGAAAAAAGTTATTTTACAGTATGACAACGTTAGGTTAAATGTTTCTTTAGCAATTTAGAAAAAATAGATGAACTTGGTTGAGAGGTTCTAAATCACGAAACATATTTTCCAGATATATAATTTTTGGAGTACTATTTATTATTGACTCTACAATTTTTTTTAAGTGGAAAAAATTAATAAAGATTTAGATGTGAAAAAGCGCATTGAATGATTTTTTTTATCTTCCAAGGAAAAATCGTTTTATCGAAGAGGAATTCAAAAACCTTCATCAAGTTGTGAAGAAGTAGTTGATATTAATATAAATTATTTATTAATCAAAAATTAATAAACAGCAAAAAATATTATTTTCTTTGCTTAAAAAAGACAGCACTTGTTGAAAGGAAGTGAATTATTTTTCAGTATAACTCAAGGTCACGTATTTCTTGAGCAATTCAGAAAAAATAAAAGAACTTGGTTGAGAGGTTCTAAATCATCAAATATATTCTTTAGAGCCTCTTTGAACTGCCATTTATTTTTGGTTCCACACATTTTTTTTGATAGAAAAAATTAATAAAAAAAGAGATAAAAAAGAATTGGAGAAATTTTCAACTCCCAAGGAGTAATCATTTTATTAGAGCAGAATTCAGAAACTTCCATCAAGATGGGAAGAAGTTGTTAATATTAATAGAAAAATTAATAAACAACAAAAAATATAATTTTCTTTACTTAAAAAAACGAACAAAACTTATTAAGATAAAGTAAATTATTTTACAATTAACTCAAGGCCACATTTTTTTAAGCAATTCAGAAAAATAGAAAAACTTGGACTGGGAGATTCTAAATCATCAAATATATTCTTCAGAGCCTCTTTGAACTGCCATTTATTTTTGGTTCCACAAATTTTTTTTGATGAAAAAAATTAATAGAAAAAGATATGAAAAAGAACTGGAGAAATTTTCAACTTCCAAGGAGTAATCATTTTATTAGAGCAGAATTCAAAAATTTCCATCAAGATGGGAAGAAGTTGTTAATATTAATAGAAAAATTAATAAACAGCAAAAAATATAATTTTCTTTACCTAAAAAAACGAATAAAACTTGGACTGGGAGGTTTTAAATCATCAAAATATATTCTCCATATATAGCCCTTTTGAACTGCCATTTATTTTTGGTTCTACAATTTTTTTTTCATAAAAAAATTAATAAAAAAAGAGATGTGAAAAAAAAACTGGAGAAATTTTCAACTTCCAAGGAGTAATCATTTTATTAGACCAGAATTCAAAAACTTCCATCAAGATATGAAAAAGCTGTTAACTAATCAAAAATTGATAAACAATAAAAAAAAATAAAAAATTCTTTACTTAAAAAAGATCAGAGCTTTTCGATAAACTTGATATATTTATGATTCCAAATCTGAATTTTACAAATTACTACTTGAAATAAAAATATGTATTATTATTGAACATTATTAGAAAATATATATTCGTATGTATATATTTTTTATAAACAGTAAATTGTAATTTTAGTAATACAGTGCATATAGCACATTCAGTATTTCAAATTTCATTGTTAAACTAAAAATACAAATGTAATTAAAGTCGTCTCAAAAAAAATGTTAAAAATTCCCATTCATTTCCCAACTATTTTTTCGATTGAAAAAAAAGACTCAACATTGAAAATATTTTTACACGAATACATAATGTCGCACGTTTTAAGCAAAGAGATAATTAATTTCAACAATAAATCAATGTCGACAGTTCGTACGAAAAAAATTTACATTTTTCCGTACGAAGTGTGAACTAAATTCCACAATAAATCAAATATTGTTCTACAAATACTAGACCGGTTCGAAAATCTCGTTGTATAAAAAAAATCACCGAACATTGCGAAATAAATGACATCATCATTTCAACAATGATTTCATCTATTTGTACTATATTAGATCTATTTAAATAAACACAATGTCACCTTCTGTAGTGACAGCCGGTAGCGTACGTTTCGTTTTAAAAAAAACTTGATTACATGGAATACATCGTATGTTACGTTGAGCATATAAATGTAAACACGTTGCTTTTTGGTATTTCAGGGTTAATACAAATAGTAATAATGTCAAAACATAATCTACCATTTGGCAAAATAAAAAATAGCACATTTAATAATAAAATATGTTCAAGTAGCACTAGCAATCTATTTCTATGAAGCGTGACTACATTTTTATTTGTGTATCTATAAAATGTGATTTTTTATAGGAAACTTCAAACCAACAAGCTGTCATTAGAGAACGACAATAAATTACAAGTAAGAGAAACTAAATAGAATGACAGAATGAAGTACGTGAAGCATCTTTTTATTTTTGAATAAATATACAGGTTTTAGATGTTTGAGTAAGTAGTAAATCAATTCATTTGCGGATACTGAATTGTTCACGGTTTTATTTTTGAAATGATTAAAGTATTTAGAGAAATTTACAGGTATTTCTAATCGAGAAATAAGATGGGAAAATCCTTGACTATTCCCATAATTTTCATTGAATTGCATTCGTGTTATTTGTATTACAAATCGATTTTAGTTTTAAGAAAAATATTTTAAATTACTGGACAAAGTTTATTGCTCTTATTAAGAAATAGGTTTTTCAATAAGAATGTCAGAACATTGACAGCTGATGGCAGCCATGTTTAAATTTTTTTTTCAAACTCATTTGGAAATTTCAATTCAGTATAGTTTGGCAAATTATCATGAAATATTTGTAAATTGTAAAAAATTTAATAGACTTATTGAAACAAACATTTAATGAGTCCATTATTCCACGAAATGGACCCATTAATTGGCACCAAGATCATGTAATCTAACTCCATTGGATTATTTTCTGTGTGGTTATGTGAAATCATTGATTTATGCTGATAAACCACTAATTTATTAGAGTTTTATATTGGCAAGATAACACTCGGCCCCAAGTTACTATAATAACAAGAGAAAAAATAATGAATTGAGGATAGGAAATTTGTCTTCATCCCCTATATTCACCAGACATATCACTATTAGATTTTTATTTATTTTTATCTCGGGATAACCGTATATGTGATAAAGAATTTAATAGCCCAGTGTTAAAACAGAAGATTTTTAATTTTTTAAAAATAAAAATTCTCAATTTTATAAAAATTGAATTTATAATTATTTTTGAACTGTGGCGGATTCAATTTATTACAAATGAATTTTTTTTCCAACACCACAATAGTTAGTATTCAATAATCACTTATTCGTAATTTTTTGATTATAAAAATAGTCGGTTAATGCGCATTTCGATGGCAATGCCATTATCGTCAGAGGCTTTTTGTTAAAAATTTAGACTAATTGTTGAACTTACTTATAAAGGAATAACTCGTATAGTCCGGTTAATCGGTTCCACTGATTAGCCGAACTAATCGAAACATTAACTAAATACAAAAAACGTTAATTGGTTCCAAACAATTTTTCCCCCGTTTTTCAGTAAATAAAACGAGGGTAATATATTCAAATGTTTGTATGTATCAATAAAAGAAAATCAGGGGTTTATACATTTATTTTAAATACATTTTAAATTCATTTTCAAATGGGTTATTAAAATTTAATTATCAAAAAATCGACTTTATTCCAGAGTTGCGAATCGAAAACTAATAGAAAAAGAAAAAAATACCACAAAACTAGAACTGTGCATATACGATTTCAGTTTTTTTTTATTATGTTTTCATAATAAGGAGAAAACTTGAAAATTTGCGTAAAAAATAATTTTTTGTGATTTTTTTTGAAGAAAAACTTTTTAGTAGGATTTTTTTTAAGTATTCTTTTTTTTTTGAAAATTTCAAACCGAACTATTCGAGGTATTACTATATATACTAATTTATGCTTTTGTATCTTTTTTCAATCAATCTCTAACTCAAGACTTGACTTTTTCTTTTTTGTTACGTATCAAATTTTCTCGATAGGAAAGGGTAATTTAATGTAAAAATAAATATTTGGATGAATAAAATGATTTTAAGTAAAAAATACAAACGTTCTTATTTTAATCTCAAAAGCGACAAAAACGTTCTTGTTTACCTACTATAAATCGAAAAAATCAATAAAAAAAATATGGTGTTTTAAATAAAATTAAAAATATTCTGAATTTAAGATTTGATTTATATTTCAAAAGTACGTCAATTAAAAATATTGAAACCCACCTATTTACAGTTACATAAAATGATTACATGCTTTGAAAAGTACCTGCTTTAAAATAAGTATTATATTTTTTAACTTGAAGAATACATGTATTCATTTTTAACAGTGAATACGTATTATATTCGAATTCATATACAAGTCAATTCATAGTCGGACAAACCCCCCTAGTAATCCTATTGCGTTATTAACAAAATTACGTTTATACGACTTGAATAATTGCATCTTGATGGCACGCACCGTCATTAGATTCATACAATACATATGTGTGTGTTCCAGTAATAAAAGCGTCATTTCACTATACGAGATCATCATTTAAGCACCAACCCATAAATCAAGCAAGACGGGGCGTCAATTGATGAGACTATTATCGCAATTGAATTCTATTGTTACATCACGGATGATGTGTGTTATCAATATCTTCAGGCTTCGGTCGCCTACGCCAATGATCTCAGCGCGTTTTGCTAACTAATTGTGTTTTTAGTACGTGTTTCAGGTGTTTGCTGTGTGTAGGAGAAATAAGGTTGTTTGTGACACCTATGATAAAATACTATCAGTTTGGTAATCTGTCCACGTCCACTGTGTAATAATAGGATAGTCACATAATACCACAAGCACAATTTGAATACATAAAGTACGTCTTCGGCAATAAAAATGATTTGTTAATTATAAGTCGTTTAATTTTCACTGTGTAAATTGACGTTTAAGTATGCTTAATCGTTAATTTATTATACAAACAACTATAAATCAATTGTTGTTTTGTAATTGATATTATCATTAAAATCTACGCATGTAGGTTTTTCTTCAACAACAATTATATATGGTGTAATAAAACGTAAATGAAATCGTTGGTATACTTTTTTATTACAGCAAATCCCTATCGTTACGGTCTAATTGTTTTCTGAACAGCAGTTGTGGGTCAATTTGTCATAAATTAAACCATTGTGTCCTAAAGCACATTGTTATAAATTACAATCTTGTTCTTGGAATTTTATTTGAAATATTAGACAGTTGTTTGACCAGTAAATGAAAAAATAAACATAAGTATTCATGAAATTTTTTCAAAGTACAAAAATTAACACAAATTAATTTTTATTTCAAAACACCACAATGGTTATGAAATGTTCAATAATTACTTTGAATAAAAATATTAAATTGAATAAAAATATTAAATTGAATAAAAAATATTTAAAATGTGAAACAACAAAAAATATTTTAAAAAATTTAACAAATTCTGTAAAAGCATCAATTTTTTTTAAAAAAACATTTCATAATATATATTAGGTTGGCAAATATCTCCCTTCCGCCTTCTGGTCTTTTGAATTTCGCAGCTATGTACAAAAAATAAAAAAATATATATATATATATATATATATATATATATATATATATATATATATATATATATACATACACTTCTAGATGACCAGAAGTCAATGCCATCATTTTTATTTTAAAATGTGTGATAAATCGTTTTTTATTGGCAAAGGTAAATAAAATTAGTATTCGTATCTTACAATAGCTGTCTAATAAACGAGTTTCGACTATTTAAAATATCAATTGTTCTAAGTAAGATAAGTTAGTGCCGTTTGAATTTTATATGCTCAGCCAAATTGAATACGCGAAATACAATACAGTCGCGTTTGATTAGATCACCGCACACGAATCGGAAAACATCTATTATTAGTTCAAAAGAAAATTCAAGAACATGTACTTGTTTCATTTAATTCGTTTCATGATTATTCATACTGTACGATACAATTTCAAGTACTGATATAAATTTATGTTCTTCAATAACGTGCCAAGTAATGTGGGGTCTTTTTTTTGAAATTTATATATATATATATATATATATATATATATATATATATATATATATATATAAAACATAGTAATAAGTAAAATTATTTGAACATCTGCTGAGATAATAAATTTATAGAAAATATTTTGAAAAAATCATAAAAACAGGTGAGAAAAATTATGAAAAAAAATTCTATGAATGTTGACAAAGCAAATAAATTTAATTGTAATAATAATAAATAAAAAGAAAGATGAACAAGATAACTTCTTAGTTGCAGCCACACGAGATAAACAAATAATTTTCAAAGTTACTACCTCTAAAAGTTTATTTAACTGGTTTAAAAAAATCAGTAATGTATATAAAAGAGTAGAAAATTCTATTAAATTTACATTCGATTAAAAATATGATTAAAATTTTATTCATAATTTCTTGGTCAAAAAAATGATTAAAAATCTAATAAATAAATTTACAGCCGATTAAAAAATAATCATGTCATTCTAGTCGATTTTTTAAATAAAAAAATAATCAGATCAAAACTTAGTCGAATAAAAAATATAAAAATTCAACTAAAATCTCAAGTTAATTTTGTTCCTCTCTTAGTATTTGTTTCTTCTACAAAAATGAATTTCTTTGTTAAACATAATTCATTCTATTTCACCATCTGAAAATGGGATAAAAATTGTGAACGAAGCCCTTATATGTTTTTCATTTTAACTGTTTTACTTACTTCTGTGAAAATAATTTAAAAATTATGATATTTCATAATTAATTATTTAAAATTCAATTCCAATAAAAATTATTTATAATTCCTTCAAAAAAATAATTTCATTTCAAAATTTGATTTTTAAATGTCAAATAATTTTTCATAACGATTTAATAATTATATTCAATTCATATTATGTTTAACCAATATTGCATAATTTTGAATGTTCAAATCAATCAGTTTATTAATTACTACATACGATTTATGATTAATAAAACCAATCAGAAATTAGTCGTTAGTTTCCGATTGATTTAAAATGACTGATTTCAAATCAATCACTTAAAACGATTATTATAATAAAAAAATTATACCTAGTGATTCATTCAAAACGACTAAAATTTCAGTCGTAGTCATCAAATGAATAATTTTTGTCTTATTCTGGTAAAAAACAACCCTAATATATTTTTAGAATTACAAGTCAGGATCAAAAATAAAAAAATGGCCACAAACTGCAATTTTTCAGAAACTAAATAAAAAGAATTCGTTTTTATATTCAAGAAAAGGAAATGTACTTATTTTATCTCACTGAAAATAAGTTGTAAACATAAAATGAAATTACAATATTTGCATGTAAAATTAAAATAAAGGAAATTTTATAATATGAATTGTAGGATTTTTTTTAAAAAATATCACATACAATTTATTTTCTCTAAATGAACAATTTTTAACCGAAACTAATTTTTAATCATACTGCAAAAAACTGTACAAATTATTTAAAAGAAAATCAAATTAAATAGTAATCTCAAATAAAATATCAAACTAAATATTAATTCTTTATATAGTATAATTTAGTAATTCTAAATCTAACAAAAATTATTAGTTCTAAATAATCAACACTAGACGACACATGCATATAAATATATTTCATTGGTTCTGAGATTTTTTAAAATTTTATTACAATTATTTTTATTTAGTTATTTTTTTCAAAAAAAAGATTATTATAAAAAAATTAAAAAATAGAAGAAAAGATATTTTTCTTCATTTGAAATACATTTAAAGAGAAATTTAATTTCAAACACACAACATTATTTTCCTATAAAGTAATTTAAAGTTATGAATAATTAAATATTCAGAACAGGAAGTACGTCATTTTTTATTTCGATTTTTTTTATAAATCTAGGCGTCATATTTGGATGATCCTGTACACAGTTTATTTTTTAAAATAAAAACTTGTAGGATTAATCATTAAATACAAAAACTGTAAGAATCGTATATTTAAAATTTGAAACATTTTACAAGCAAACATCATTCATCAAATGCCATCACTCAACTGTAAACAAAAAAAAATATTCATATTAAATTCCGATCGTTGAAAATCAACAAGCTGTAAGATTGAATTATCTATTCAATACATCAGGATTCGCATCTTTTCAATTTGCTTGCAAATCAAGCCGACATAAGATTTATAGTCAGTGGTATTCTTTTACTGTTATTTGCAATAAAATAACATGCATATTAAAACTGTCAAACTACTACTGTTCAGTAACATCGGTCAACACACATCAATATACTATGTATGTTTGTAACTACATTAGTCAAATACATCCATCCATCCATCCATGAACTGTTATACCATTTATAATATTTATTCTGTAATTTATTTGTTTGTTTGTTTTCGCAAGTTTCTGATTAACATTCATAGAAATGTCATTAGCAGTTGATTAGATCTCAATTTAGATTAAATTAATTTTATTCTGATACTAAAATACAAATGAAATCCATGTACAATGAACTCTACACTTTTTTAGTTCACTAAATATTAATATTTCTCTACTGAACTTTTTTTTATTTTCTTTTTTAATACCATTATTCCCTACAGCTACATTAGAATTACACACTTCAAGATTATTTCGTTAGTTACGACTTTATTATACAAAGCTGCATGTTAGATTAGCCAAACATCTTTTTTATACAAACATATATCACTCACGTAAAATATCATGCACGTTTGTTACAAACATTGCAAAGATCCTATTGTAATCTATTGAGTTATAAAATAAAATATGCGCAGAAAAAGTCGAATATTTCGTACAAGTCATGTTAATATACTTGTTTGAAATAATTTATATTTATTTTTTTTATTACTGGTTCTTTGAAAACTACTTCATACTATTAAACGTGTAAATTATTTTGCAAAAAATTCGTATTGAAAAATAAACATTACTTGTTTATTTATTTTGTCTATTTTTATATCAACATATTTTGGTTTTAAAATCAAGTTGAAAAGTGTTTAATAGCAATGATTTTTAAATAATAAAAAACAGCGTGTAATTTATACATGATAGATTTTCAATTGAAGAGGTCAATTACTCTTCTAGAAATTCAAATTAGGTTTTTAAAAATATCTATACAGGGTCAACCAAAAAACGTGCTCCATGTTTCTTTTTAATAAAACACAAACTATTTGGAATTTTTCAAGCTGTTTTTTATTAAAACCATGATTCATTACAATTATACGTGGAACAGAACATCATTCAAATGTCCATCACGATTGCATCTGCAGGCAACAATTCGAGTATCGAAATTTTCAATGACTTTTCGACATGTTGCTGGATTTATTTCACAAATTGCAACTCGAATGTTGTTCTTAGGTCATTAATTATTTGTGGCTTGTTAGCATAGACTCGATTTTTTTTTTAAAAAATAATAAAATCAAATAGTGTTAAATCGTATGATTTTGGAGGTCAATTGAAATTTGAATTTCGTTAAATTACACTTTGACGAAATGTCGATCGCAAAAATTGAATGTTTCCTCGAGTTGTGTGACATGTAGTACTGTCTTGCTGGAAATAGACATCAGATACATCAATTTCATTCAATTTTGGCCATAAAAAGTCACTCTACATCGATTGGTATTGCTCAGCATTCACAGTAACAGCATTTCCAGCATTATCTTCGAAAAAATGGTCCTATGATTCCATTTGCCCAAAATACACACCAAAGAATGACTTTTTGTGGGTGTAGATATTTTTCATGAATAATACGAGGATTTTTATCAGCCCAGATACAACAATTTTGCTTATTAACGAATCCCATCCATTGTGAAATGAGTTTCATCACTCAAAAAAAATTTGCTTGAAAACAATGGATTTGTTGTTAGTTGTCCAATAATCCAACTAATGAAATTACAACGTTGTAAATAATCCCTTTCTTTCAATTCCTGGGTTAATTGAATTTTGTACGTGTGTAAATGCAAATCTTTATACAAAATCCACCATAAAGAGCCATAAAATATGCCCAATTGTTGCGAACGACATGAAATTGATGTTGTCGGTCCATTTTCAACACTTTCACTTATAGCAACAATATTTTTATTTGTGCGAATAACTTTTGGTCTTCCACTTTTTGGTTTATCAATAACACAACCAGTACCTTCGAATTTTTCTACTAATCTTTGAATTGAAGACTGATTTGGTCGATTATTTACACCAAAAAATCACGAATTTTGTGATGGGTATTTTTCAAAAAAACGCCCATTTTCATAATAAATTTGAATAATATAAATACGTTACTACAATATATATCTATCCATGGTTAAAATTGTAACCATCTAATAAAACAAAAAGACATGTCATTTCAAAAGACATGATAATACTGACATCTAGGCGACACATTTGGATGACGTTTTATAATAATTTCATTAAAAATGTTGAAATAAAATACTGAACACCGATTAAATTTTATTAAAAAACAATAATATGAGGAAAAAACTCACTTTTCCAGTCAGGTTTCAAATCTAATTACATCTACTAATTTATATATTTATCACTATTGTGAATATTTAATAAATTGGATTTTATTTAAATATTTGAATTGTGTAACGTTACGACTGTTTACTATCTTTCTAAGTAAGTGCGTGATGACAATGTAAATATTTATATATAAAATTATTCACGAGTGCAACGATTAGCACTAACTTTATATATATATATATATATATATATATATATATATATATATATATATATATATATAAATATACTTTTTCTATTTTTCTTTATTTTAATACATACGATGAAGTAGCGAATGGATTGTTTATTTTAAAATCTCAAGATGCTTTATGTGCGATGTATGATTCACAAAAAAAATCTGTTGATGATTTACAACTCGAGTTGAAGATTTTTCAAATAAAATATAAAAATGAATAAAAGATAGATTTCAATTAACGTTCATATATAAATATTTTATAACTTGATTGAATATAACATTTTTAAATATAAATTAATATTGCAAAAGAAATCGATATTTTCTATAGAAATAATACAAATGTTAAAACGTCTGAATAGTAACAGCATTGGACTGATATACACTGATTGAAAAATTATTGGCATATGTAAGATTTTTGAAAGTAAGGACTTTTTACCAAAACATATGGAAATATTTTTTACTCATTTATCTATTGCTTATTTCAGTGATTCTCAATCTTGTTTTCGTCACGGTACACTTTTAATAATTCAAAAATTTAAATAACAATAAGATAAATTTTAAAGAATTTTATTTGGTTAATTGATTGATGTACCTATAATATATTTTGTAAAAATAGCATATGATAATAATTTTCAATGAAATATAAAATGAAATTGCATTACAAAGTAAACAAAATGTTTATTTAATGATAAATTACAAATTACATTTAATGCGAAATTTGAGCTTGGTATTTTTTGATAACTTCATTTATATTTGGGCATAAAAATGATGATGCTACTCTCATTTCGTGATCCAGATTTAAAAGTCTGGATCTTTTTTTCGTTTTTATGTCAGTCAAAGCTGAAAATCCAAATTCGCACAAATAAGATGTGGAAAATTGTAATAACACACAAACCTTTTTGTGATATTGTCAGATAATCGTATCTAAGATTAATCCAGAACGGATTAATTGATTCTTCTCAATGTTTTGAAATTAAATCTCGGTTATTACACACCGAAATTAGTTCTTTTTCTTTTTTCAAAGTATGGGTATTCGCTTATGTATGGGTATTCGCAGTGACGGAACACTTCAAGAATCTCGTGGTACAGTGGTTGAAAATCACTGACTTATATGGTTATCCAGAGATAAAAATAAATAGAAATCTGATGGTGAAATGTCTGGTGAATATAGGGGATGAAGACAAATTTCCTATCCTCAATTCATTATTTTTTCTCTTGTTATTATTGTAACTTGGAGCCGAGTGTTGCCTTGCAAATATAAAACTGTAATAAATTAGTGGTTTATCAGCATCATAAACCAATGATTTCACATAACCGCACTGAAAATAATCCAATGGAGTTAGATCGTATGATCTTGGTGGCCAACTGATGGGTCCATTTCGTTTGACTCATTAAATATTTGTTTCAACAAGTCTATTAAATTTTTTACAATTTACAAACGTTTCATGATAATTTGCTAAACTATACTGAATTGAAATTTCCAAATGAGTTTGAAAAAAAAATAAACATGGCTGCCATCAGCTGTCAATGTTCTGACATTCTTATTGAAAAACCTATTTCTTAATAAGAGCAATAAACTTTGTTCAGTAATTTAAAATATTTTTCTTAAAACTAAAATCGATTTGTAATACAAATCACTGGCTTATTTGGTAACATAAAAATTAACAAAATTAAATCAGAAATGTACATAAAAATAACATCAACAGAAAAATTTAATTTTTTCTATAAAAAAAATATTAACAAAATTTGTAATAATTTCAAGTTAATTAATTTTTTTATCACATCTTTTAGGTTCTTTGGTATCGAAATTGGTTCTGAGATTTTTAAAATTTTATTACAACTATTTTTTTAAAAAAAAGAATACAAAAAATTGGGAACTAGAAGAAAGTTCATTTTTCTTCATTTGAAATGTATTTTAAGAGAAATTTAATTTCAAAAACACTACCTTATTTTTCTATAAAGCAATTTAAAATGATGAATAATTAAATATTCAGAACAGGAAGTAAGTTGTTTTTTATTTCGATATTTTTTTACACACACACACACACACACACACACATATGTATATATATATATATGTATATATATATATATATATATATATATATGTATGTATGTATGTATGTATAAATATGGATATATACCTAGAGGCAAATAATTGAAATGTCTTTTATCTGATTACTTAATTACAGATTGTGTATTTCAGTATTTTTTTTTCTAAGAACGATGTTCGTTTAAACAGAACTCGAATGAATAGAACACGAGTAATTGATAGTGTTTTAAAAATAAAAAAGTGCGTAATTAAGTAACGAAAAATAAATAATCAAGATTTATTTATTTTGAAATAAAAACATAATTATTTTAACTACTGTATGTTTGTTAATCGCTGATAAATTATTCAAAAATTAATATTAGTACTTGTAAAAAAGTGTTGTTAATTATTTAATTGATCAAATTTGAACACTAAATTTCTAAACACGTAATCTTATCTAATTAATTTTTTGCACAAATTATAAATTTTGTTTCAATGAACTTTCAACGTTTCAGGGATAGTTAGGCATGTACTGATAAAAACGTAATTTGAATAATTACGAAAATCAATCTCACAACTTGAAAATAAACTTTCGACAATAATTAATTTCGAACATTTATACTGATTTATTGTCACAAGCATTTACTGTCAAATATATGAAATACAAGGTCATTCAAATTTATAACTAGAAAGCTACACCTACATAAAATGCCAGTCATTTAGAAATGCATTAATTTCTAATCGATCGAATCCACGATACACTAATTTATTTTTTTTGTCTTCGGAGATATATTCCTTTATGTTCGAACCATTTAATCGAATATCTGTTCTGTATATATCACGTCCATCAAAAATTTCATAACGTGATATGTTTGCGAGTTGTGGATAAGTTGCGTGTGGCCCTTTTGGGCCATTTTATAATCTCGACTTCCTAAATAACTAATCTTAATGAATGTTTATATAGTGTCATTTCGTAACCTTAGACGAAGATCTAAAAATAAGATTTGGAAAATTATGTCAAGTAAACAATAGTCAAAGATAATTTAAATAAATGTTTACTCATTAAAAAGTAATTAATTATTTTTGGTCGGATTGATAGACTGGTTAGATTAAAATAAATAGAAAAAAAAATTCTTGAGATGATCAAGGTTAGGAAGACATTTTCTATTGAAATTATAATGTGAAATTTATCATAATAAAATTTATTATTATGATTTATTACATACTAATA
Source organism: Neoneuromus ignobilis (assembly GCA_029203775.1). Taxonomy (NCBI): domain Eukaryota; kingdom Metazoa; phylum Arthropoda; class Insecta; order Megaloptera; family Corydalidae; genus Neoneuromus; species Neoneuromus ignobilis. The sequence goes on along the minus strand of CP092087.1, from coordinate 4,898,994 downwards.
TAATAAAAAATTATTTATGAAATCACCTCATTTAAATATTTTTTACCTCATTAAAATATTTTTCTAACTATCTAAATAATAATTGAATTCAAGTTTTTTTTTTAAATATTGATTATATTTTTTGAAAAAAAAAATTAAATTATCTATCTATAAAAAACATAAATAAATTCAATTTGCAAAAATTTTCCTACCATCGATTAAAAATGTAATCATAATATCTTAATCATAAAAAGAATGGTTAAAAATCTATTGGTTAAATTTTCATTCGATTAATCAACTGACTAAAATATATTTTCCTAAAAAAATTACATTATTTATCTATAGAAAACTTATAAATGAATTCAACTTGCAAAAATGTAACTCTTAAAAATAGTTATTCGATTAAATTTTCATCTCATTAAAAATGTAATCATAATTTCCTAATCATAAAAATTGTTAATAATCTATTGACTATTATAAATTTTCATCCGATTAATAAACAAATTAAAAAAATATTGTTTTTACACATATATTACCTAGATTAAATTTTTTGAAAAAAGTTAAATTAGCTGTCTATAAAAAAACATATAAATGAATTCAACTTGAATTAAATATAATATAGCGTTATTCGATTAAATTTTCATCTGATTAAAAATGTAATCATAATTTCCTAACCATAAAAATGATTAAAAATCTATTGACTATTATAAATTTTTATCTAATTAATCAACTGATTTTTTTAAAAAATATAGATTACATTTTTTGCAAAAAAAATATCTATAAAAAATATATAAATTAATTCAATTTGCAAAAATATCACTATTGATCACAGTATGATTTTATTTCATTGAATTTTCATCTGATTAAAAATATAATCATAAATTCTATCTATTATATTTTAAATTTTCGTTCGATAATTTAACAGATTAAACAATATTTTTTTAAAAAAATACATACATTATATTTGTTGGAAAAAAGTTAAATTATCTTTCTACAATAAATATATAAATGAATTCTACTTGCAAAAATGTTACTACTGACCTTAGTAGGACGTTATTCGATTAAAAATGTAATCATAATTTCTTAATCATAAGAATGATTAAAAAATCTATTGATTAAATTTTCATTCGATTAATCAACTGTCTAAAAAATTAATGAAATTATTTTAGTCCTTTTTTTTAAAAAAAAATAAAAGTAATCAATTTCTTATGTAAATAGCACATATCTTCTTATTATAAATAGATTAGTGGTATTTACAGTTTAAAATATAATAAAATTCACATACAAGATAAACATTGGTTTGTTTCTAACACAGTTTTATTAAGTTAGTAAATATTAAAAATCCATGCAGACGATTTATATTCTATTCGAATTTCAGGAAAGAAAATAAATATTCCAGATGCAATAAAAACTATTTACAGAAAGGATGTGGTAACTGATAGAACCTAAATATGATAATTAAAAAAATAATAATATGGTAAATCTGATGTTTGTTAAATGACTATCAATTTTCTCTGCAGATTTTGCAATTACACAATACTTTATAAAAATATGTTTATCAAAAAAAAAAAAATTAATTAAGATTAAAATAAAACATGCTGAATTAAAATAAATATTCTACAATATTTTATAACTATTTAAAAGTTTTCACATGAATAATTATTTTTTTAAATCTTCTCCAATCAATATATTCAATAAAAAAAATTAGTTAATGTTAAAAAACAAAATGTACACTTTGCTTTTAAAATAGTATTTAATGTGCATTACATCTGACCAGGAACTAAAAAAATCAGTTAGATACAGAGGATAGTCTAGTACTATGACTCATCCAATAAAAGACATCTGTACAGGAATATAATCTTGCAGAAAAAAGTCACGTCACGAAAAATCTGATCTTGCATATTGGATATTTGCCAGCAGTCGTGTCTTCGTTGGTGTTTAAAATTTTTAATCCTATAATTCTTAATGTCAAGTGATGATCTTTTATAATTAATTGAGTTCAGAAATTCGACCAGCTTTAATATTCGACTTCTATTAGTCATTCGAATAAAATATTATTATTAAATATACGGATTGCTTTTAAAAAACATTAGATAATTCTGAAAGTGCGTGGTAATTCAGGTTGGTTTTCTTTTCATAATCGTCTAATTACATCATTTTAATTAACTACGAACCTACTTTATGTGAATAAGAACAACTTTTTAATTCTCGATGATAAATATAATTTTATGTGCCACCTAATAATAATTAAAAAATGTATAAAATATACGCACACACATACATTCCTTGTCAACCCACCTGGTCAGTGAGGTATAACTAAGTACCAGTGAATGGAAATATTCGATGAGACTTTCGCCCAGCTGTGGGTTGATATAAACCGATATGAGCCGGTGATTATGAAAGTGGTCTAACTCAAAAATTCAAAGAAAATGAATTTATTGTTAAATTCGTATGGCTATGATTTAAGTCATAATAAACGAAAACATTTTTTTAAAAATTAAAAAGTAACGATTTATTAAAGCGATATTCTTTTCGTTTAATAAAATTCAGTTTATTCTTATTTTGATAGTAGTTTAAGTCATTTATTTATAAAAAAAATGTTTTCACAAAATGAAAAATTAAGTACTGTTACATCGTTTTGGAATGATCGAGATAAAAATGAAGAAGATAAATTACCTGTATTTTCCTGATGATTATTACAAAGTAATATCTTAATGTCGTGGAAAAGTTTTATTTACAGTACATAGAATGATCCAGGAAGATTTTTTTAACCAGAGCTAGGAAAATCAGTTACAAAACGAGCAATAAATACCAATGGGAATCGATTAATTGGTTACAAATACAATGGATAAGGTTTTTTTAAAAAAAATCCCTTTACGAAATATTTTATAAGAAATTATGAGTTTATGAAGTGGAATTTCATATTTTAGTTCTTGCAACCAAAAAGGATAAACCAAATATATGTAAACATTGAATTATTGTCATCATGTGAAAATTTTAGATCAGTGACAGAAAAAATACAAAAATGTGATTGGTTTGTTACCATATACATCATCAATTTATTACAACTCTTAAAACTCTCAAAACATCACAAACTAAAAATAATATGGAAAATTAAACATAATTTAAGAACAGTTATAAATTTTAAAAGTGAACATTTATTTTGTTATTGATTTTTTTGGGATAAAATCTATTATTTATTATATAAGTTTTTTAAAATTTTTCATTAATTTTGAAAATTGTCTAAGCCATTTGTGATATTAAAAAATATGTTTTATCACACGTTATTCTTAACATTTTAATATTACTTAAAAAATAATTCTCAAGAGTAAATAATTTAGTTTTTCAATTTGTCATTAGAGAAAAATATTTTTTTAATAATTCAAAAGTAGAAGTCAAAATATCTGACTAGACTACTTTATAATCACTGGCTCATATTATAAGATATATTTTATATATGAGGAAAAATGTTTATCTAAAAATAACAAATTACAAATTTTAATATAAGATATTTCTTTCTAAAATAATAATAAAGATATATAAAAATCTAATAAATTCACAAATTCCATCGTTAATATAAAGTACATTTTTTTTAATTTCTTTGAACATATTTATAACAATTATATTGACATTTTTTTAAATAAATATATAGGGTTAAAATTCATTTGTGTAAATATATAGAAATAATAAAATTAAAGGAGTATCAGTAAAAATGTTCAATTATAAATAAAAAAGATGATAATTTTATAATCTAATATAACACGATTTCACTTCTAAAAGAAAGTGAAAATATTTACATTTTTTAGTGAAAACATACATTTACACAATATTTGTTTTACTTCATTTAACGTATATTTCTATAACAATAGATTAGAAATTAAAAATAACGCATAATTGTACACATGTACGTTGTTTAGTTTTTCTTTCGAGATATGTGTATAAACACAAAACATATTCGTAACACATCATACAATTTTTGTAGAAAATGTGTGAAATGTCCACATAAATCACCTTGAGCACTTATTAACACGGAAATGTTATTCGTATTATTTTCAGATCATCGCGAAATTTGTTTAGAAAAAAAACAATTTAAATTCGTGAAATATTTTTATTGAAATTGATAATTATTTTTTCAATAAAGATATTTTTTTAATTCATTTTATTATACAACAGGGGGTTACCTTCCTATCCCTATTCGCTTAAAACGTCAAAGTTTTTACAATTTCTAAGCACTGTTGAAATGTCAAATGTTCCATAAAAATTTGCTAAACTATACTGAGTTGAAATGTCGAAATAAGCTTCAAAAAATTGAAACATGGCTGCCACCAGCTGTCAAAGTTCTGACATTCTTATTGAAAAACCATGAATATTTGAAAACCACATATATATATATATATATATATATATATATATATATATATATATATATATATATATATATATAAATATGACATATAATAGCAAAATAATTGAAATTTATTTTGTCGGAAAATCTATTCCAAAAATATACCTTTTTACTATTTTTTGTTAAATTTAATATTTCATCAAATCTATAATTTGGCAATTCTCGGGAAATTTAAAAAAAAATCCGAAACAAAATTTTCACATCAACGCTGAGACAGAGGATCATAGAAAATATAAAGAGGCTAGAAAGAGGTTGATTTATATAAATACGATTATATATATTATATAATTCAACAAATATGTTCATCAAATATTAACAACATTTTCTAACCAATATACAACAACGTGTCGACGTCAATAAAGACTATTAAAATGTTTATAAATCCATTCGAAGAGATTATAATATTTGATATCACGAACATGAACAATATATTAACATGTTTTGTATTATATTGCTCAGACTTATAATTGTATTAATCATATAACAAGATACCAAAAATGGAGAGGGGCTCGTCGTATAAACTTTTCAAATAAGCAATACAACAAGTTCATAATTTGTATATTTGACACGAATTCAAGAAATGTATACAATAGAGACCACAATGTGTGCATATAAAATTATACACACACACACACACACACACACACATACACACACATACACACACACACACACATATATATATATATATATATATATATATATATATATATATATATATCCATACTGGCTTAAAGTAATATTCGGTTATTTACTTTTTCATGATTTTTAAACGAATAAATAGTTAAAAAATAACTGAAGGTCAAGAAAAATTTATTTGTATTAATTTATTTACATTGAAGTTCATTTACATTCATTATACACAAAAAAAATTATTTAAATTCGTTTTTTAAAAAAATTTAAGTTTTAAAAAATTATCTAAATTAACCTTCGACGCCCAACGTTCACAAGATTCGATGTGGCTTACTTTGGACACAGGTTTTCCATCAAATATGAAGTTTTATTTATGACTAAAATAATTAATAAAATCATGGAGTACAAAAATACTCCACATCGGGTGGCCTGAGTTAATCTCAATATGATATAGGGTTACCCAAATGTGACGCCTAGATTTGTGTTTTATTAAAGAAAAATCATGTGTATAATTTCTTTTTAATAAAACACAAATCTATGAGCCACATTTGGATGACCATTAAGACCTTTATAAAGACACCAAAAATTTTAAGTATTTGCAAAAATATTTCATTTTGTTTCTCATATATTTTAATAATTTGAAATAAATCCTTTATTTTTCTTTACAGCTTTTAATTACTGTAGCATTAAATAGCCTAATTTCTCATAATACGGTAAATCGATTTATGAACATTTTTCTCAGAGCAATTTCCAAATCTTTTTGATTTTAAATTGTGTGATTTTTCAATGTCACCTCAAGTGACTGGATACTACTTTGAGCCACTATATATGTACATACCTACACACATATAAGCGTTGTTGAAGTGTTAAATGTTCCATGATAATTTGCCAAACTATATTGAGTTGAAATATCAAAATAAACTTTAAAAAATTCAAATATGGCTGCCACCAGCTGTCAAAGTTCTGACATTCTTATTAAAAAAAACAGTGTATACATACATATATATATATATATATATATATATATATATATATATATATATATATATATATATATATATATATATATATATATATATATATATATATATATATATATAAGGTCATTTAAAAAAATCATTGAAGTTAATCTTAAACGATTATTTATTATAATTTATAAACAGCATTTAGATTAAATCTATAGATTTCACATAATTGATATCAATGAATCATTCAATATGACTATATTTAATTTCACTATTGAAGATATTTAATAAAAATTATAATGCATTATTCATGTGTACCAGTTAAAAAATTATATTTAATAATATTCTACTTATAAGATAATAACTGCTTATTAAAAACTACGAAACTTAGTTACATTTTACTATAATATAATGATTAAGTGACTAATAAAAAATAACATATTTCTAGTTAATAATATATAATTTATACTATTTGAAATATTTTTACAACACACTTTTTTAATACGATCCTGTGACATACTAATTATCAATTGTAATAATTATAGAAAGTTTTAATGTTTCGCCACACGATATTAATTGGTTTAAAAATAAATTTAAAAAAATGTCATAGTGTAATATTACTAAACAGATAACATTATTTACATAGAAAAAGATAACACAGAAAGTAATGAAAAACAAGCAAATCAAAATATGATATATGGGAGAAAATGTTATAAAATAAATACATTCTAATCTGTTTACAAATTATTTTTAATTTAACTGAAAAATTATCTTTTTATTTAATTAACAGAGTAATAACACGTATGCTTAATTGAAAAAATGTGTCTTAAATTACAACATATTTACTATACAATTAAATAAATATGAATGAAATATTTGGTATGTTTTAATAAATCAGTAATAATATATAATTATTAGTCGATCCAACGTCCCTGATAAAAAATAAAGATGAACTTAGAATACAAAATGTCATATTATGTTGTAACACAATTTGAATATAAATTATTTTTATTCATAAATTATTTTTGAATAAATGATAATTCTATCTTTATGTGTAAATATTTCATTACATACACATACATACATACACACACACTATATATGTATATATATATATATATATATATATATATATATATATATGTATGTATATATTTATATAAACACAAAAAATAGAAAGAGAATCGAATGGCAAAAATGAAAAGTTTGAAATGGAAATGGATCGGTCATATAGCAAGAAGAGAAAATCGATAGTTATCAAGAAAGTTATTGGTTACGAACTTAGATATATAAGAAAATCTAGAAAAAGACTTAAGGATAAATGAAACAGAAATATAAGAAAATTTGTTAAAATAAACTGGAAAATAGGCACTAGTTTGGTCGAAGTGATAAATTTTGAGAGATACTTTTATCTAGCAGTAAATAAAACACTAAATATCAATTATTCATACGGTCCTGGTGAAATTTTGACTATTTTCAAAAATCCAATAGAGTGTACAAACAATGCTATTGAATGCATTTGGTCGGTTTTTCGTAAATATCTTTAGAACGGCTAATTCGATTTTAATATTTTGCATGTCATTCGAAAGGGCGTAAAATTTATTATAAGAATTATTTTTTTGTTAATTATAGACAACTTGTACGGCCCTAGAGAATTTTTAAATATTGATGTATAATTTAATATAAATGTTTATACATGTGTTAAATTTTTGCAACATTACAAACAAACTATTATAGATAAATACACCCCATTTACACTATTTAAAAAATAATAAAATTTACTATTTGAATATTTTTTTCATTAATTATATACTATATATATGACCCTGTTAAAATTCTAAATATGTATCAACAATCCAGGTGTTTTCTATAGAATACACATCATCGATTTTTCGAAAATATCTTTAGAACCACTGGTTTGATTTTAATTTTTTGTACACCACTTGAAAAAACATAAAATTTACTATAAGAAATAATTTTTTTCGTTAATTACAGGCTACCTGTACGACTCTATCGATTTTTTAAATATTTTGAGTATTTTATATTTTATTCCAATATAGATAATTGTGCAAGTGCTAGATTTTTCAACATTGTGAATAAACTATTACAGATAAATAATTTCCGTTTACACCGTTCGAAAGAGAATAAAATTTACTACCAGAAGCAATTTTTTCATTAATTATGAGCTACGTGTACGATCCTGATAAATTTTCGAATAAGCACTAACAATTCAGTTGTATGCTATAGAATACATGTAGTCGATTTTTCACAAATATCTTTGGAACGACTGGTTGGATTTTAATTTTTTGCACACCACTCGAAAGAGCATATAATTTACTATAAGAAATAATTTTTTCGTTAATTTTAGGTTATTTGTACGACTCTAGCGAATTTTTAAATATTTTCAATATTTTATATATGGTTTCAAAATACATTTTTGTGCACATACTCGATTTTTGCAACATGGTGAATAAAATATTACAGATAAATAATCCTCATTTACGCTGTTCGAAAGACAATGAAATTTACTACCAAAAATATTTTTTTCATTAATTTTGGACTACGCGTACGACCCTGACAATTTTTTTAATAAACACGAATAATGAATGCATATGCTATAAAATACACGTTGTTGATTTTTTGCAAATATCTTTGGAACGGCTGGTTCGATTTTAATTTTTCTTACATCGTTCGAAAGAGAAATAAATTTACTACAAAACTCATTTTTTGACATTTTTAATTAGCTATTTTTTGACGGTTGATATCACCGTAAAAAACGTTTAATTTCATTAGTAATATATTCGTTTCTAGTGAATATACATGAAGCTCTACTGTAACAAATCCAAAGGCACCAAAACGAAACCAACACTGGTTCACAATTTCTATGAGTCCTAGTGATCATGCTACATGACCAAATTCGCCGAATTCCGAAATTTATTTTTCGACCAAAAAAAACACCAAGGGGTATACCTTAAGTTTTTGGTGAAAATTTTGAAAAATTTTTTTTCGCAATTTTTCGCCAGGATCGTGTTACTGACATTCCATGGACACACATTGAACATTAGAAACTGGCATCAAACCCTAAAACTTCCATAAATGAAATTTTATGTAGTTTGATTCAAGAATTATAGAAAACACGGCATCAATTTTCGTGAATATTTTTAGAACGACTGGTTCGATTTTGAATTTTCACACTTTATTCAAAAACGCATAAAATCTACTATAAGAAGTATTTTTTTCGTTAATTAATTACAACTCGTATAGTTTTAGTAAATTTTTAAACAACGACGTTTGTATTAACACAAACGATTATGTAGATGCAAGATTAATTTGCGATGCTACGAATGAACGATAATAGATACATAATTTTCGTTTAGACCATTCAAAAGTATATAAAATTTACTATTAGAATCTGTTAATTTCGTCTCTTAAATATCCTTTGTACGATCCTTAAGAATTTTTCAAATAGACACATTTTAACAGAAATATGATATGACGATGTGTAACAATATCACATTTGTGTGATGCTATGACCATCGAAATATTCATTAGGAAATAAAATGAAGAATAAATGATTATTAAACCATTTTATAAAATTGAATTATTAATGTAAAAGTAAAAATGTAAAATGATTCCATTAATTCAAATGTAAAAAATATTCTCTAAATACATGCCTGTCTCCTGATTCGCAATCAAAGAAATCTCCGTTCAATTGATATCAAATGTGATTTTAATTCCTCAAATAATTACATATCTAATGATCATATTAACAATGTCATACAATAATATCTCACAGACATCTCTTCCGGTACGATTTGTCACGCCTAATAAAGTCGTCAAGATTATTTGATTATCGAACCAACAATCGTACTGTGACATCGAATCATAATTGTACAATGTGGTTGTTTTTAGTACGGTTTGAAAGTACAATAGATCGTACAAAAGACGGAAATGATCAACGGTATTTTCTATCCTAGTACTTTCACCTTAGCTGGAAATTCGCCAAAGAAGTCAAAAGCTTATCATTCCATCACATAAAACAGTATAAATATAATAGAAAATTTCAAAACACTGTCAATCATATATGGAATACAAAGGCAATATCTGTAACTTACTATTAGAAACATACGTCAGTCTTTTTCGTTTTAAAAAAGCCGACGTTTATTCTTAACATGAATAAATAAAGGTACATAACTCAAGTTGAAATCTTTACAAATAAGTACCATTTATTAAAAGACCGGAATACACTTAAATAGTTAAATATTAATGCATTAAAAATGACTAATTCAATGAATACAACAGATCTACGATTTTTTTTAATATGTAAATAATGTTACATCTTTAGAAAGAAAGTATGACTCGTGAATTCAGTGGCGATCACATACAAATTAAGTGAGAAACATAGTTTGTAATTTATGACGAAAAAGATACGATCGCAACAAAACGATATAAGAATGTGTTTGAACGATACAAGAATATCAATGTAACATAGTATTGACCGTACGGTCGACGTCACTTCAACTTCATTTGATTTTTTTCCTTTTTACTTCTTGTTTCGTTACCATGTTTGACGTGGATTACTAGACACGGGTCAGATTGTATTTTCAAATCACGTACAAGACGGTCATAAAACATACCCGACAATGCGGCAAGATCCTGGGTCTACTCTAGTAAATCGTTATGTTTTGTGAACAATTTTCATAAAAAGTTTTAAATTGCTTTCACAAATACCAATTATCAAGACGTTTGAAATATTTTCAAAGTTATACGACTATAAAAACAATAACAGAAATATAAATATTTCATAACGTGGGATTATACTGTTTATTTATGATTTTTATAAATTATTCATAAATAAATGTCAAGAGAATTATTTGAAAAATAAAGTATATATTTTAAAAAAAAAACTATTAACCAGGACCTCAGGAAAAAAACTGCCACCACAGCCCAAAAGTTTTATTATTTAAATATGATACCAAATTGTCATTAATTTTTTGTGATATATTTATAACGTTTTAAATAATTAAAAATGTATTTATCAGTAACCCAATAACATACTGTATCTATTTTATTGTTTTTAACATAACCCATCTGTTTGTGGCACGATTTGGTATAAACAGTTATCATAAACTGACAACGAACACTCGTCATATATTTGTGACGCCGGGCTCAGGTAAGAAAACCGGGTCGTCACATATATGTGACACTGGTAGCGAACGAGTTAAAATATACTGTAACATTTTTGAAAAACCTGTCTAAACGATTTAATAATCTTAATTTCTCCAAAACTGTTTTCGATAATATGATACACATGTGTAATTTTGAAAAAAAACGACAAAATAAACCTAATTTTTAGAAAAAAAAACGAAAAAATAAACCTAAATAACCCTGGGCGTTAAATGTTAGTAAATATTATTTTTTAATATAAACAAAAATTAATGTCTGAAAAATAAAAAAAAATATTTTGAAATTTTCATTACTATAGTAGAAATTAATAAAATTAAATATTAAAAGTAACAAATCAATCTCAAAAAAAATTATGGGACAATAAAGTACTAAAAATACAATTACAGTCATATTTTTTTTTTTTAAAAAAAATTAATTTTAATATTTAATAAGGCTTTCATTAGATTCCAGGTCTTTATTAATTCTTCTAAGCATTGATTTTACTATATTAGTAGTTATTTGAGTGTAAATAATGACTAATTCATCTACTAAATTTTTTTCAATGCCTTTTTTGAAAATAATTGTATGTTGGAAAGCAAAACTGTTAGAGAAAATACATAAAAATTAAAAATAAGTTTTTCTACAATATTTAATGTAATATAAAAATTGAAATTGAGAATCGAATAAAAAATAAAATAGTCAAGAATTAAAATAAAAAAAATCAAACAAAATCCAAATTTCTTGGTAATACAAAGCAAGTTATTTTTTACAGCATGACAACGAAAGGCCACATGTTTCTTTAACAACCTCCACCAAACATATTCCCAAGATATAGTATCTTTTGACTGCTATTTATTTTTGGTTCTATAAGATTTTTCAAATTGGAAAAAAAATAATGAAAATGGAGATTTAAAAAGGCACTACATGAGTTTTTAATTTCCAAGGATGAGTTATTTTATCGGAGAGGAATTCGAAAGTTTTGATCAAGATGGGATAAAATTGTTTATATTACACATTGGAGTATTTTTGTACTCCATAATTTCATTACAATAAAATATACCTTATTATACTTTAAATCCTCATATTTAATGAAAAACTGAAAAAATACCTCTTGTCAGATCTGTAAACACCGGGCGTTAAATGTTAATAAATGATATAAAAAAAGTATTTTATTTTATTTTAAAAACGGAGAGAACTTTTCAGTAAACCTAATATATTTATGTATATATCGAGAGGAACAGAAATCATTTTTCAATTTAAATTCGGTGTCTTTTTAATGTTAAAATATTCAAAGAAAGAAAAATAGGTTTGTTCAAAATTTTCAATCGAGAATAAAAAATAAGGTTAAAATTTCTATTTCTAAATATTCAAAAACATAACAGATTTTTTTTAAGTTTGGTGTATTTCTCGTCTAACAATTTTCAAAATAAATGATGTCATCTGATTCAAATTTCACATATTTTCCAGTCGTATACAAGGACACCATCATAATTATTTCATTTATAACAAATTATAAAATCAATAATATAACAAGACAAATATTCTTAATGCGTACACACACTAAGCACATAATTTATGAACGAATTTACATAAATAGACATGCGTTTTTAATTCTAAATTCACATAAAAACGAAATGAGGTGTCATATCATGTTAAAAAGTTCGACGTCAAAATAAAACATTTATTGCTTTCAATTAAATATTCATTAAAATAGTAATAAAATATAAATTACAACTGCATATTTTCAATTTATTTTACGTTTGTTGATGGTGGACATTTTTCAATTGACAAATTTTATAGCTGATCGGTTAGTTTTTAATTTCAAATTTTTCGATAATTTACAAAACTTGATTTTTCTCAAACCGTCTGATCTAAAATACTAAAGAATTTACAGGTCGAAGGTACAGAAAACGTTAGTTAAATATTCGAAGAAAACTAAATAAAATGTTTATTAAAAAAAACACATTTTTTTAAATATATGCAAATTTCAATAGGAGAATAAATTTGTTTTTATGTGAATATTTATCTCTTTTAAATAAAATACTTTTTTAATGACTGATCAATAATAAATGTGTAATTATTTCGCAATTTTACATGGTATACTTTATGACGATGGATTTTGAACTATTGACCATTTGGGTAATACATCTATATTTATGATCAATTTGGGAAAAATCTCACCAGCACACATACACGAGTATATATGTATATGTGTGTGTGTAACATCACACCATCATCATCCCCTCTCAATCCACTGCTAAACGAAGGCCTCTTCCAAAATTTTTTCACTTCGATATGTATAGGGATTTTCCAATAAGTGCTTCAGAAGTTTTAAATGAAAATAAAAAAAAGAATTAATTACTTTTTTTTCGGTATATTCTATGGCATTAATGATTGAACAAAATTTCACTCATACGAACACCACAATTTCGCTTGACCTAGTGCATTCGTTTAGTCTCTCTTTCACATAATTGTGGTCCAATTTCATGAATTACACGTTCAATGTTTATGTTTAACACTTCTGTTGTTTGTGGTTTATCAGCATAAACCAAAGATTTCACATAACCTCACAGAAACTCCTGATGTGTTTATTGCAAAACTTTATATAATGATTATTTTACAAAAGCATGATTATAATGGTAATACCTCGAAAGAAAACCTCTTGTAAGCAAGATGAATTAAAGAAAAAAAGCCAGATTTTTTTTAAAAAAATATGGCGGAAAAGATTTTTTATTCTTAAAGATGAAAGCAAATACAATGTTTTCAGATTAAATGGTAAATCAAATGTGTGAAGAAGATCCAACGAATTACTCAAAGAAAAAAAAATTGAAGCCAGTTGTAAAAAAATGAGCTGATTCTATGATGGTATGGGGTTTTATGTCAACTGCAGGATCTGAAAACCTTTATGTAATTGACAGTATAATAGATTAAACCATGTATTTTAATATTTTAAGGCCTAATGTTAAAATGGTAATCGAAAATTGGAAATAGAAAATAATTTTCATTTCTAACAAAATAAAGATTCCAAGTACAAGTTGGTTGTTTTAGAAACACTACCTTAGTTTCCAGATCTAAATACTATTGAGCATTTATGGATTTACTCAGAAGAAAAATTTAAAAAACATTCAATATCTAATCAAAATGAACTAAGAAGAGTATCAGTGGAAGAATTGAGTAAAATTGAGCCTTTCTTAGAGTCTAAGCCTAATCACTTAAAAACAGTTAAAAAACAGGATTACCAACTAACTATTGTTTGATGAAAAAATTTTTTTTGTTAACTTAGAGATAATATAGGATCATCCAAATGTGACGACTATTAAAAAAAAATTGGTGTACAGGGAAACATGTGTATAGTTCCTTTTGTTTCTTTCTAATAAAACACAAATTTAGGCATCACATTTGGATGGCCCTATACAATAAATTTATGATGTGTTCCATTATAACTTTGAGATTGATTTAGACTTTTTTAATAATTTTGTTAATTTTTAATAATAGAAACGAATATCAACTTTGTTGATTCAAATTTAGCTGATTTATTTTTTTTATTATCAACTAATAAAGCTTTTAAAAATATACTTAGAAATTTTATTCCAGTCGATACATGAGTTTCTATTCTTCAATTAATTCTTTTTTACATTGTTCCATTTTGATTTTCAGTCACTGAGAGTATTTCCAAACAATTGAATTTTTATATAAAACAATTATTGTATATATACATTCGTGTGTGTATATATATATAAAGGCTCATCCAAATATGATGCCTATATTTAGGTTTTACTAAAAAAAACATGTGTATAGGGTGGTGTATTGGGAAACATGTGTATAGTTTCTTTTATTTATTTTTAATAAAACATAAATCTGGGAGTCACATTTGGATGACTTTATCTATCTACCTATATATATATATATATATATATATATATATATATGTGTGTGTGTGTGTGTGTGTGTGTGTGTGTGTAGCTTGAAATTTATATATCAATATCAAAAAAATACTTATTCACAAGCTACTAACTTCCATTTAAGAACACACAAACACTAATAAAAAAAACTTTTAAACACAAGGTGTACCGTAATGAAGATTTATATTAAAACGTTCTATTTTTCAGATAATAATTATAAACAATATATATTCACCTCGCGGTACAAAACCATTACAAATATACGCATAATTAATTGAATGTAACATCATAGTTATGTATTATAACAACTTTGCGTGATAAACAAAATTTAAAATTATAGCATTTGTACATTTGGGATGGAATATATAATGAGACTTATTTTTAAACAGGCTGTATATAATTTGTGGTTTGTCTATGATTCCGTGACAATGGCCTCGGGAGAAAGAATTTTAGTTCTGAAATGAATTGTCAGTAAATAATTTCATTGTATATTTTATATTATGAATTCGTTAGAATCTAAATGTGGAGATAATTTGAACGGAAATAGAAAAAAAGAGCCATATTTGGAATGTGTTCGGTATAAAGATTGTATAGATTTGATCGAAGATTCGTATCGATTTCAAATAATTATTTTAAATGAGAAGAGAAATCAGACAAAAGAGATTGATACTCAAAAGAATATTTTTAGAAATATTTATTTCCAAACAGATGGATAATACTGAGCTTGTTTAAAATAATGAATATGTTTTAACGATGTTGCAGCACTAACCACAAGAATACCACATAGCAATTATATTGATATATGAAACATTACAAAGAATATATGTTCGTAAAAACCGAGTTTAATACTCTTGAGCCCATTTAAATCGTATTTCATTTTTGTAAAATAATTACCAAAATTTCTACGGTTTAAAAATGTTTGAATTTTTTTGGTATTTCAAATTCATATTCAAATAATCTATATTATTTACTAATACGATTATTATTAACTAAACTAATGGTGAATTTTTATAAAAATCAATAAATAGATTCATTAGTTTAAAAGACAATTCTCAATGCTCAAAAAACGAAAAAATATCTCTATTAGGAATTTATTTATTTTCTTTACATGTTGATATAGAGTGACCCAACACAGAAAAATAATAATTATATTTTTAAAATAAGGTTTCTATTTTTTATATTCCGGTTTTTTAAAAAATATAGTAACAATTTAAAAAAATTCTTACTATTTTTTTGGTAAATATTTTTGATAGATAAGATAGTCCAAATGAGACTAAAAAGATTATATAGGCAATTTTTTTAATGTGATAGAATTTCAAATTGAATCCTCATTGAAAGTTCTATCTAACCTAAAAAAAACATCTTTTATCATACATTTATATTATATACATACACACATATGTATATATATAAAGAATGTTTTTTAGGTTAGACAGAACTTTTGATAGGGATTCAATTTAAAGTTCTATCATTCTTACAAAAACATCCTATACATTTACTTAAAACAGTTAAAATAAAAGATAAGGGTTGCATATACACTTTTCATTACAACTTTTAGATGATTAAATGGGATGAGTTTGTTTAACAGAGAAATTCATTTCCGAAGAAGAAGCAAATACGTAAGGGAGAAAAAAACAACTTGAGATTTTAGTCGGTTTTTTATATTTTTTATATAACTAAATTTTAATCCGATTAATTTTGTCTTTTAAAAAATCAAATAAAAAATGTAATTAATTTTTTAGTCGGATGGTTAATCGGACGAAAATTTAGTTGTTAGATTTTTAATCATTTTTATAACTAAAATTTTAATCAGATGAAAATTTATTCGAATAACGCCTTACTATGTTTACGTACAAAAATCAAAAATTTGGAAAAATAAATTAAAAAAAATTCTTTCCAAAAAAAACTATGAATTCAAAAAATAATTAATTATTAATGAGTTGATGGTTAAATTATATTGTAAAATATTACTTATCTTATATAGCGTCATCCAAATGTGACACCTAGATTTGTGTTTTATTAAAAAAATACATGTGTATAGTTCTTTTGTATCTTAATAAATTATACAATTTACTGCTTGTAAAAGCCAATAGTAATTCTCAAACACTTGCTTTATTATGATTATTTGTTTGATTTGAATACTAAAATTTCAACCAAAAATGGTCATAAAAATTAATAACAGTTACAAGATAATAAATAAATCGAAATAGGAATAATTAAAAACCATATCAACTTTCAATGCCAAAAATCCACAAAACAATAACAGTCGATAATTCAATTATACTATATTTTATTATTTATTTTACACAATTTACTGCTTTTAAAATCGAATAGTAACTATGAAACAACACTTGTTTCATCATGACGATTTGTTTGGTTTGGATAATAAAATTTCAACTAAATATAGTCATAAAACTAAAACAGTTACAAGATAACAAATAAAATAGGGGTTATTAAGAGCCATGCCACTTTTGAATGCCAAAAATCAACAAAACAATAATAGCTTTAGAGTTCTAGACATTGTCATGCAAGACCACCGATCACCTGTCTCATTCTTGACACAAAACGATCTTGAATTCTTACTATATAACGATTTAAAATTTCCAAGTAAAGATTTTACTGCTGTTATTTCCCCAAACAAAAATTCTTATGAATGATTCATTTGAAATGAATAACTGAATTACCTGATAAGATTTATAAATTATCTATCTATATATTTTTCTTAAAAAAATATTAAAATTAAATTAAAAACAATTTCGATTGATAATTGAAAATAATTAAAGTATTTCGAATTTGATACAAGAAATAAGAACGTATTCAAAGCCCTACTTTGAAAATAAACATTTTAAAATATAAAAAGTAGGTCAACAAATCAACTAACAAAATCAGATCAAATTAAATCTATTCAATCATACATCAAAGAGAATATGATTCGTTACTGAAAAAATCCAATTAGAAAATACAGTAAAGCGTTTTATTCGCAGAAGTAACGATTGGTGTTTAGTGTTAATGAGTGTAAAAAGCACAGTATGATTAATTTGTTGACACGAATCAAAAATTCAAACAAGTCAGTTGAAAGGCATAGGCGGGCATTCATTTGACACAATGATAAACAGGCAAATTGGTTCAGATCGTTCTTAAAATATCAACAGAAATGTATTGTTATATATTGAAAGTTATTCTCGTTTTGAATGACGGTCCGTGTTATTTTTGCTCACTAGGACAAGAATATAAAAATTACTATAAGTGAAAATGTATGTTACACTATCAAATTAATTGGATAGAACTCAAGTCGGAAACATCATCACGTGTGGCCTGTTATTACATCAACATTTAAATATAATATATTTAAACCTTGCACTTTCAGTTCAGCACAGGATCGTATGATATTTATATTAAAAATATATACATTTACAATTTAAAAACAACTATTTTTATGTGAACATTGAAATCCAGACACTCTAATAACACTGTTTTTTCAAGCAGTTCCTGTCAAGAAAACAGGGAAGTTCCTGTTTGCATTGTTTTTATGCCAGTATACATAAATGACAATTTTCATTCTGTAACAAAATATTATTGAGTAATTTAGAAACTTCAATAGAAAATTTGAAATTAGGAGATGATTACATTTTCCAATATAATATTGACTCAAAATATATAATTAAAATTACAAAACAGTACCTAAAAAATGAAGATATTGAAGTATTGGAATGATCAGCGTAGAGATCGGATTTGAATCCAATTGAGCATTTATAGGGTTATTTGAATTTAAAAATTAACAGGTATAAGATAAAGAGTAAGAAAAAGGTTTATTTAAAATCTAAAAAAACGTAGAAAAGTATACCATTGTTCAATAATATACCAAAATCTTTACAGTCGAAAATAAGGCAAGAAGAATACACATTAAATATTAGCAACAAAGGTTTTTTACTAAAATAAAAAAAAATATTCATAATAAAAGGATACGAATATTTATGTTCTCTATATTATTGCATATTTTCATAAAAAATATATATATAATAAAATGATAAAATTTTATTTGATTTTTTTTTGGATTTTAAATTAAGAATAACTAAGCTGTTTAAAAGTTTTTTTTATTTTTTGATTTTGTAATCAATCTTCTAATTTTGATAAACAAGAATACAAATATTTTAACCAGAATTGTATATAAATATATATAGGTGTTTTTAAACGTAATAAAACTTTAAATTGAAACTCTATCGAAAGTTCTAACAAAAAAAAAACACCTTTTTATATATATATATATATATATATATATATATATATATATAGAGAGAGAGAGAGAGAGAGAGAGAGAGAGAGAGTTTTAAGTTAGATAGAACTTTAGATAGGGATTCAATTTAAAGTTCTATCACGCTTTAAAAACATCCTCTCTTTCTCTCTCTCTCTCTCTCTCTCTATCTATATATATATATATATATATATATATATATATATATATATATATATATATATACATCACTAATCTGTAACAGTTGCAAATTAAATTCGATACAGATAAGCTCCTTTTTGAAATACGAGTATTTTTCAACATTATTTAATGCCTTTTAAAAGTCATGCATAAAGCTCAAATGACAGTTGTTATAATTATTAAGTACGATGAATCGTCCATTGGCATAAATGAGTATTATAAATGGAAAACATTTTTTTAAACGCAGATCAGGTGTTCATTTGCCAGATGGGTGTATTATATTAGGATTTTTGGCAAGATTAACCTCGATAGGAGATAAATATCAAACACCTGAATTTTAATGGTTGGTTGCATCCTGAAATCTTTATTATCCAGTCTAGAATAATACTACAGATATAAATGAGGTGTCTTTAAAAACAGTCTACGAATAATGCTCATTACTAGAGATTACATTTTTAACAGAATATATTACACGTTTTAGGATCCTTGGCAAAAAGACAAATTTGATATTGGCACTACACGAGTTGTACATATATAATGCACAAATATATATTCACAGTATATATATATATGCAATTGTACTTAAATTGTTACAGGATCGGACACAAACATTTTTGTAAAGAAAAACATTTCATATTTTCCCAAACGAAATGTAAAAATTCATATTGGACTTAATCAAAAATATACAAATTACGTAACTATAAATTTGTAAAAATAAATAAATCAGTATTTTTGCAATACTGAGAAGTTATGAGAAAAACTTTAAATGAAACAATACAAAAATTCCATTTCCGAAGTTTTCCAAGAATTAGTGAGGTACAAATTTTATAAAACATTAAAATTAAAAAATGGAAAAAAGTAAATTTTCAAACATACTTTTCGAACAGATTTTATTAAACGGAAACAAGTTTGGGGGTTGACGAGAGAATCGAGTAAGGGGCAAAGCACCCTAGTAATAGAAAAAAAAATTCTGAGAGATATAGTACAATATTTTTTTGGAACTGCTACGAATTAATTTTCATATAAACAAATTATCACTCCAACACAAGATATAAAAATTATTAACCAATATCTTATGATGTTGGGGTGATAATTCATTAATATGAAAATCTGAGAGATATAATTATGAATTTGAATTGATTATTTACTTAAATGCAATAACAACTTCACAATTTATCATTATTTGTTTAGAATTGTGATCAATTCACTTTTGTAAAAATAAATCACTTATATCAACATTTCTTTGCTGTTATTAAAAAATAATAATTGAGTGAAATTATATTATTTGGAGATAAATAAAAAAATGAACAAATATCAATATGTAAATTTAAATAAGAGATTACAATAAAGAAATTGTATAATCTTTAAACATTTTATATATTTTAAGATTTTATATAAATAAATACTTAATAATCATTTTCGTACAATGAAAAGCAAAATATAAGAAAATTTCCCTAACTTCATAAATGACAACTCGAGATAATATATAATAGTATATAGTTTACAGATAATGAAAAAGATTGGAAATATAGATTATTTTTTTATCAACAAATAATGAACTCAAATAGACAATTTTCAATAATATAGACAAATAATAACAGTGAATTTTTCAAATTAGAAAATATTTCAAATATCGATTTACTAGTATAGAGAAGATGGTTCAAAAAAAGTGAAGGATAGTAAATTATTGAATGTATGCCTAAACATTTTAGTTTCATTTGGATCACCATAATAGCAATTTTAGATGAAATCAATCCTGAAAGAAACAAAGATAAAATATTCTTCAAAACTTTATTATCAATTTTAAAATTTAATATTCTGTAAAATTCTGTTATAATTTTTTTAACTAAATTTATTTTAATAAAATATTTAATAAAATTTATCAATAAAATTATTACATTCAATAAATGTTTATTTTAAAAAAAACTCATACCCTTTTTATATTATAAAGACTAAAAATACACTTACTGACTTAAATTCTTCACAATTAAATTCTGGAATATATTTGAATTTTTAGTATAACAGTTATTTAAATTAATAAATTGTTTGAGTAATAAAATGTAACGATTACTCCAAGCTAATTATCTGTAAAAAATATTTTATCATCAGAAATTATTAGTAAAAAAATAATTAAATCAGAAATTATTTAAAAAAAATACTTTAGTTACAAATAGGAGTCAGTATTTTGTTAATTTAATTGCTAAACAGTAGTTTTGAGTTTTATTTTTATTGTGTTTTCATTTTTAATATAAAAATTATATTTAATTACATTATCTTTTGTATAAAAAAATATAGATCATTATTATTAATTTCTCTCTATTCACGGTGGAATTAAAAGCTCTACTAAAACCTTTCTCTTTTATCTCAGAATATGAATTTTCCCATGCCTCTATTTTTCATAAAAAAAATCCATCGATGTTTTTTCCTTTTGTTGTATGGTCAACTAACTTTATTTTTAAACTTTATTTTTCTTTATTTAAAACCTTCATTAATTCAACTGAATATCTTAAATTTCAATCCGGCTCTGTACAATTTTTAAAAATGATCTATTTATTTCAAAAAAACATACTGACATAAAACACTGTATTTAAAAACAGTATTCAGTATTTAAAGATTACTTAAATGAATATTTAATTATATTCTTGTACAAAAATAAATTTCAATTTGTAAACTGCATAATATTCTTTTTGAACAGAAAACATTCAACTATAGCCAAGTTATATAATTTTTAATGAATGCACATCAGTATTCGAAAACATGTGATTAAAGTGCATATGTTATTATGAGTTTGATAAATTGTACATTGAGATAAATGCAAGATAAAAAAATAAACGAAACTTTTGAATTTATATTTTAAATAAATCAAAAAGATATTTACAATAATGAATGAAAGCTTTGATTTAAATATTCTCAAGGAAATCGAAATGTTACATCATTCAATTTTAAATACAGAATTTCCTGCTGTTTCTATTTTTATAATTTAAATTTTAAACACCCTCACCTAATAACCGATAGTCTATTAAAATAAAAACGTAATTAATTTTATTTCTTTATCTATTTTTGGACAAGTTCTAGAATTTTTTATACATTCAAGTTATTAAAACATGAATGACTTGATTAATTTACAAAATGAAACAAGTAACATTTAGATATTGTTAAGTAATATGCATAAAAATAGATAATTAAAACATTTAAAATGGCAACAATAACAAAAATGGTATACAGAAAATGATACCGATATTTCAATACAACAATTTATCAATTCTGTAAATGTGACCGATGGCATTTGCTGTCATTTGTAAATAACTGATGATTTCATAAAATAAATTGATCCTATAAATTATCAAATACGTGACATATTTTATGGAAGGTTCAATGTCAAATAAAACAAATACCTGTTTTACTCCTTTTATGACACTTTTTTATTTGGTTTCTATATCTACTGAAATGTTTTTTAAAGTTCACTTATTATGTCATGAAATCGAATAATTTATTGACTATCTTTTGAATAATAACTGATTATTATATTTATTTTTTTCTAGTATTATATTTAATAACTGTCTATACAATTCGCAATAGAAGATATTATAGTATGACTTTTATCACTGCGTGCAGTTAAAAAAACATAACAGATTTATTTTTATGAACGTTCATTCAAAACTCCTGTTGACAGTTTTATTTTTTATTTTTCTAGTTGAGCAATTTTATTCCACACAATTGTATTATTTCGAGGAATAATAAAAAATAAATGTTATTCAATATATGTTTTAAAACTCACAAATTCATTTTCACACAAGTAAGCAATCACTTCAACAACACAAGATATTGAAAAGTGTTCAAGAATTAATTAAAAGAAAAAAATAACAAAAATAAAAGCCAGTTTTTTGGATTTTAAATCATAAATATTTTTTAAAAAATTAAGAAATGTTATTTTTATTATTAAATATTATCTATACTGACAGAACTAAAAATATACTTGAGAAAATGTAAAGAAATAAAACCTCTTAGTAGGGGAAAATTTGAAATTTGAAATGAAAAAAGATTCTAGATAAGTTAACGAAAAATAATCAATAAAATATGTTAAATCTGATTTAAAAAATTAAATATAAGTGTTTTAAAAGAACTATCGCCCTAATTTTAATATTTTAACTAAACTATCGCTCCAACACCACAAAATATTGTAGTATTCAAAAATTAATTAAAAAAATGAGTTTTTTTGGATTTTAAATCATAAAGTTATTTAAAAGAATTTAAGAAATATGATTTTTTGTTATTAAATATTATTTATATTGATAAAACTAAAAATTCACTTGAGAAAGTGTAAAGAAATAAAGTCTCTTCGTCAAGGCAAATTTAAAATTTAGAACAAAAAAAAACTAGATGAGTTAATAAAAAATAATTAAGAAAATATGTTTGATCCGATTTGAAAATTAATAGTTCTAATGATGATTTAATTACCATCGAAATGCGAATTAGCTCATAAACAAAGTGAAAAATAAATAATTATTAAACACTTTTTGAATACGTTTGGTATTGGGGTGATAATTTATTTATATCAAAGATAAATTATTTATTCAAATGAATTATATGAAAAAACAATAAGTTTTTCAAATGATTTTGTGAAAACTAATATTTTTTATAAATGAGTAGTAAAATTATTATTTTTTATAAATGACAGTCAAATTTTTATCAACTTTTTTTAAAAAAAACTGACAAAATAAATTTATTTTCTAAACAGAAAAATTATTACTTTTAAATACCATTACTCATTTTTAGTATCCTAATTTTAGTTTCAAAAATATTTTTCAGTTAACTTTAATTATCTACGACTTTTAACTTATTACAACTTTGCATTTAAGATGTTTGTAAAATACTTAATAAAAATAATTTCAATCAATTTCTTATATTCATTAAAATATTTCGAAATGTTCACATAATTGCTATTATTTTCAATAAATATTTTAATGATTAAATATTTTTTAATACAGTACTGTAATAAATTTATTAATGGTTACGATTAAAAGTAATTGTATTTTTCCCTAAATTGTCAATTATTTACCAAGAAAATTCTTTATCAAAGCAAGTCGTTTTTTTATTTTTTTTATTGTATTTGACAGTAAATGAAAGCAATCCAAAAATATGACAATAAAATAATAAAAGTATTAATTTTATTAAATTCCTTAATTTATCTCTACATTATATTTGACAATTAATGCAAGTAATACAAAAATTAAATAAAAATTTTTTTTTACTAAAATATTTTTAAAATGATTTTTAATACAATATTAACGCTTAAAAAATTATATATATATATATATATTTTATTAATAAAATTAATGAAATATTATTAGAGATAAAAAGAAACCCTTAAACAAAAATAATATTCATTACAAAAACTATCCAAATTGAATTAAACAAAATATGAATTAAAAAAATACAAGTAACTAGACACTGGTTAATTATTTTTCTTGAACAATTTAACTAACAAAAAAACATATCCAATAAACTATCTACTGTATAATATCAAATTATATTTTTAATGAAGTCTGAATGGTTGTTTTAGGGTTCAAAGACGCAAAGTAACAGGGATTCTCATGTTACGGCGCCTGTTTAGTGACGTTTATTCAAATTGGAATAATAGAAAGAATGACCCCCTGTGTTCATTTTAAATGAATGTAAAGGATGATGCATATCATACATAAAAAAGTATTTCACTTGATTATTTTCGTAGTGTGCAAGGTTATACGTATTTTTGTTTTCTTTAATTTCACTTCTTGATGTAACGTGACGGTTGCATTGTGACCTTTGTCACGCTTACAAGCGAGTAGACATAACTTTAAGTTGAATTTAATAGAACAGATTTGTTTGTTTCAATTAGTTTTTAATTATTCTTTTCCTATTGTATTCTGCACTTTTAAATTATATAGAAATAATAAAAATATTTTAAATAATAAACACATTTTTTGAATTAAAAAAAAAACTATTGAAAAAGTGAAAAAGTGGATAAATGAAAATCAGAACGTTTTTTGCATTACATATTTTATTTTTAGAATGATTTTTTCATTTTTTATAAATAAGTTACTTAATATAGAATAAGAATGTGTAATAATATTATATTTGGCTTTTAATAATAAAATACAGTAATACCTCGCATAGTGCGGCTTCGATTAGTGCAGTTTGGAATTTGCGGCTACATAATTATTTTTACGTGAATTTTCAAGTTTTCTTTATAGTCCGGTTTGAAATATGCATAACAAAAATGTTTTTACTGGTCTTTTTTTCTTTTTCTGTTAAAACTATTTTTTTAAAATGAATTTTGAAGTTTTCCTCTTTTATTTTGTTGATACATACAAACATTTGAATATATTACTTTACTGAAAAACAGGAAAAAAATTTGTTTGGAACCAATTAACGTTTTTATATTTAGTTAAATCGTATATTACACTTATTATGCACAACGCATGCGCAGTTCTAGTTTTGTGGTCTTTTTTTCTTTTTCTGTTAATTTTCGATTCGCAATTCTGAAGTGAAGTCGAAAATTCATAATTTGATACTTTGATATTCTTCTTATTAAAATAATCACGAACTTTTTCAAATATACATCTTTTCCGATAAACAACATTCAAACATTCAATAACTAAAAGAAATTTTAACAGTGAAAATTATACTAGAACCAAAATTGTCTATAAAACCATCTAATCCTTATTAATAATCAGTATTTGGTATAAAATACTATAAATACTTGAAGTTATTTGACATTTTCAAACAGAAAAATATTTACATCAATTTTTGTTAAAATATGGAAAAAAATAATTTATATTGTATAAAAAAATCATTTTATAAATAAATCACTGTCACAAAGACCATAAATTGTTTTTTTCAACAATTTATGTTTTCTTTAATTACATGAGTTTCGATCGCCATTGTATATATATAGGGTGTTCCATCAGGAACGCACACTCATCATCGTTCACTCAAAAAAATGGATTTTATTTAAAAATAAAACTGTGCGCTCCTGACGAGACGCCTATATATAATTATTTTAGATTTTAAAACTTCAATGTAGCACGAATTACAATATATTATCTATTTTTCATTGCATAAAACATCTTTTCCCATCGCTGTAATAAACAATTATTGAAAAAAGAATCGAAAATAAATAATTGTATAACCGCTGTATTAATAACATATTTCGAAGCAACATCGCAATTGTACATTCTGTACATTGCCAATTTCCAAGAAACAAAATTTGACCATACATCTCGAAAAGCACACGAAGAAGAATCGTGCAGTCGTACTGGTCGATGTAGACTTGTTGGCAACTGGCCGATTTTTTACCAGTACGTGGCGGCAAGTCAAACACCATTCCCTGCCGTGCACTGATCCGCGCTCATTACCAACGCCCCGTTTGTTTTATTGTCGTCTCTTTTTATGATCGCAAAATGGAATCTGTATTTAATTTAGACTGTTGCTGTACGTTGCAACAACCGCATGCCAACCAACAACAACATACACACTCTCGTTCGTATAAATAATACGAATAACTGAAAACCCACACGTACGATTGTGGGTGAGTACGAATTTTTTTCTTAATACATAAAAACAAGATATCGGTTCATGCTAAGCTACAAGAATGTCTGATTAAGATTGTTATTTCAATTATTTTGTTTTTTTAATTCGCTATAAATTCTTATTGGGATTACTTTATACATATATTTATGAATGTCTAGATATATATATCTTGAGAAAAAAAATAGCCACAGATAATCATTTGACATTTATTCACAATTAAAAATTCAAAAAAGTTTCAAACAATTTACAACATTTTTTGCAAAGTATCTACAAAATAATTTCTTTTTTAAAAGGGATTTTTTTGTGAATTCAAAGTCCAGTCTAATCACATTAAACGTTTTATTTCCAAAAAAATGTTATAACATTTTTTTATTATAATAAAATTTAAAATACTTTTTTAAACTTATAATATTTTTTGTCAATATTTAATTGATTTCTTTACTTTCTTATCTTTCAATTTAATAAGTATAAGAGTTTTGAATAAAAATGTCTAAACTTTGACAACTGATGGCAGCCATGTTTGAATTTTTTTCCAAGCTCATTTTGACATTTCAAGTCAGCATAGTTTGGTAAATTATTATGGAATGTTCAATTGTAAAAACTTCAATGAACTTATTGAAAAAAAGTTTAATGAGTCCATTATTTTATGACATGGACTCATCAATTGGCCATCAAGTTCAAGTAATATAAAACTTCATTGAATTATTTTCTGTGAGGTTATGTGAAATCATTGGTTTATGCTAATAAACCACAAATAACAAAAACATTAAACGTGTAATTCAAGAAATTGGGCCACAATTATGTGAAAGAATGACTAAAAATTGGACTAAATGAAATGCACTATGTCAAACGAAGTTATGGTGGTCATATGAGTAAAATTGTGTTTTATTTCCATTTAAACTTCTGAAGAAATTACTGAAAAATCCTATATAATAGCTTAAATAAGGATAAAAGGTCTCTAAGGTAAAACCAGACTAGAAAAAATGGTTAGACAAAAAGACAGTTTGTCACTCAAATTATTTAATGCAATTTTAGAATTTGTAATGGGAAAAAATTTGAAAAATAAAAAAATTCAAGTAAATGAAAAATTTTTGTTAGATCTACAGTTCATTTATGATGTATTACTTAAAAATTAAAATTGAAAAGAACTAAAAATACTATTTGAAATGCTTTTAGAGGACGATAAATTCAAAATAAATATGGAAAAAAACTAAAATCAGACAAAGTCGTAGTAGTCATATAAATGAAATTGTGTTCCATCATTAATGCCATAGAATATTCTTTAAAAAAATAATTAATTAAATATATTTCGTTTTATTTCCATTTAAACTTCTAAAACACTTATTGGAAAACCCTATTTATATATATATATATATATATATATATATATATATATGTGTGTGTGTGTGTGTGTGTGTGTGTGTGTGTATGTATATTACTATTTACTTAAATGTCAATTATATTTTTTAACGAAATGAATAAAGTACAATGCACTTCAGTAAATATCCCAGAGTAATAAAAATATTCATTTAAAATCACTTGCCAGGTTAAACAAATAGTAAAACTGGTTTGTAAAGCAGATTGCATCCTAGTAAGTAATCAATTTAAATCTGCGCTTATTAAAAAAATAATTATCTCGAACTCTTAATAAACATTCTTCATAACATCATTTATAAAAAAAATCAACACACGATCGCAATCGTCTATAAATTTTAATTCAAACAAAGTAATACCTGATCATTATGCTCCTCACAACAGATTTTTTTTCAAATACAAATCATCATTATTTTCATTAAATGATGCTACAACTAGCATCTACTTGTTATTAACAGTTCGTACAACAATAGAACAATCTAAGACGGTTTTCTAAATGAATTCCATTGTCAACGAACCGGAAAGTTTGCCTATTAACTGAATGATCTTTGTTGTGTTCGGCGTTATTTATTATTTGTGTCTTTTGCTTAAATTCTTAGAATACATTTCATTAAATTTCTCAATGTTAAATAGTTACGTCTGATATAATTTATTTATCTCGATTTTATACTCAAATATTTATTCAACGAATTTCAAAAGAAATAGTCGTTATATATCTATATATATATATTTCATCAACGATATGCGATTCGAAGAAATTTATAAAGTTGAATATAATACTGATAAAAATTACCTTTAGATTATATAATCTTAAATAAAAATGTAAATATTTATAACCTGATAAATATTAAGAGCTGATTTATTCTACGACTTTAAAGATATTTTTTGAAAAAAATATCAAAAAAACAGAAACATAATTAGAACGAAAATCAAATTTAAAAGAACACTGAACTACAAACATCGATATTTTAGAGGGAAATAGAAGAATTATTTAAAAATAAATTGATCACAGTGTCAAATAAATAATGAATGCGGTGTTTATTTGATTGATTGGTTTTTAAATTAGCTATTTTTAAAAAAAAAATCGTGTAAACTATATAAAAATTTACACGTTTATAATTTTTTTAATTAGAAAAAAAATAATATTCTAAACATCAACAGTTGATAAAAACAGAAAGAGCTGTTTTATTCTTCAAAGATATTTCTTGAAAGAAAAATACAAATACACAAATATTTAAGAATAACAAATATTTATTACATAAATATTTGTTATTCGAAAAATTTGAAAATATGATAAAAAATCATTAAAAACTTGATATTATTTGTTTTGAAACTGTAGCAAATTCATTTTTACACAAATGAATTATCACTTCAACACTACAAGATACTAAAAAATGTTAAATAACAGAGTAGAGTGTTATTCGACTAAATTTTCATCCGATTAAAAATATGTTTAAAAATTTAATCGTAATTTCTTAGTCATAAAAATGATTAAATTTTTGTTCGATTAATCATATAAATTAAAAATTAACCATGTGATTTTAGTTGTTTTTAAATAAAAAATAATCGAATAGAAATTTGTCTGGATAAAAAAATTAATATACCGATTAAAATCTTAATTTTTTTTCTTCCCTTATATACTTGCTTCTTCTTTGGAAATGAATTAGTTTTTTACAAATACTTATGTAAACTATTTTTGAAACTTCAAACGCTTTTTTATGAAAATCGAATTTTTAAAATCGATGAAAAAATATCTCAAAAACGACTGCATCGATTTATTTCAAATTTTGTAGGCTTATTATAAATATAAAAAAATAGTCCTTGAACGAAGAATCTTTTTCGTTGCATAGATTTTTTTATTGACTAAAAACTAGCGATTTTTCATCGAAAATCTAAATTTGAAATTAGAATGTTCATCATTTTGTTTCAAATCAATATTTCGAAAAACTGATCGATCAAGAACTACATCATTTAATGTATAAAACAAATCTTTTTCATTTTTTGATTTTTGAGTTGACATTTTTTTCAGAGGACCTACAGAAAAATGGCCATACCTCTTTTATTTGTAAATATTTTTTATTGAAAAAAATATGTAAACTTCTCTTAAATATACGTTTTTAAATACCCTAACAATTGTTGAGAAACGTGTTATAGTTCTTCAAAAAAATCCCAAAAGTCACGTTTTGTGAATCTTGTATCTGATTTAATACAACACCCTTGTCTTTACATTTTCAACATAAAAAAATCAATAACTCTTGAGGTAAAAACATGTCAGTGTGTTGTTAAATTAACATAAATACATATTCAATAAAAAAATCGAGAGAAATTATTCGAGTTTCACAAAGACCAGTTCTGTTAAACTGTAAAATCGAACCTATACTATTTTATCAAATACAACTGTACTTAATTTCAAAATTTTAATATGCTTAAACATTCTTCACTTATTTATGTATTAAGCTTTATTCAAACTTATAATTTAGAAAAACAGATTCGTATAAATCTCGTAATGTACACATAGGAAAAAAATATGCAAAATTATTCGTACGTCTAAACTACCGTGTAATTTAAAATCAAACTGGAATAACCAGTACCAATTATAATCACGTACAAAAAAATACGCCTGTATCAATAATTGCTACAATAAAGACATTTAATGTCATATTGTCCTAAATTACATAACGATTGCCAATAAAACCTCACTTCCTTTGTACAAACATCGGCCGTATGATTCGTACACCTGTTGATACCACACATTGTGCTAATGAATATAACAAACAGGTTTTGTTTGATTTATGTCCGATTCAGTTCATCCATATTCGTGTAACCCAACTGTCGGAGAATGTATGTATATTGCAGGATGATGTCTTTGACCGCACTGAAACCGAGCAAACAGCACTGTGTGCCAAAATAAAACCAAAATAATTGATTAAAAATAAAAAGCAAATCTCATGGAAATAATTCGATAACTGTGAACAGAAAAATCGTATCGAGCGAAGAACGTAACGCGTGCATCAAACATTCGTTTTTGTCGAAATTAATTAAAAGATCAATCGTGTTTCCCACCTGTCAACTTACAATAACCTACATTTGTAACACAGTTCTAATCGTATCGAATATCTCGGTTTTTGTTTTTTTTATGTTGCCTTCAATAACACGATTTACTTTTATAAATGGATATCTTATTGTCAAATATAAAAATAAAGAAAATTATCAGATGGAATTATCTCTATTTATATTCAAACGAAATGACCATTAGACTTAAAATGTATGTTACAAAAAGGATACAACTGTGCTGAAAGCCAATAAAAAAACAGGGTCGCAAATTAATGAGGAACACATTAGGTCGTACTATTAACCGAAATTCTATTGTATTTTGTACTGAAAGACGATTTAGTAATAGTAGTTTTAGCATAACATATCTAAATCTTTTATTCTTTTTTTGAACATTTTCTAATGATAAATATTTTAAAATATAAAATCATTCCAAAATAATCTTAAAAACAAATAATCTACATGTAGAAATTTGTATAAAAGATCCTGAATTAATTTTTGATAATTCAATCGTTGTCAATGTTTTAAGGGTTGAATTTTCAATTTGCGTTTTTTTAAAAAAAATGTCTTCGATCAATAAAAAAGATTTACAGTTTTTATCAATTGCTGAAGCTTGAGATTTTTTTTAATTAAAAAAAATGTAATGTTTCAATTTTTATGTAATTTATGGTATTTTTTCCAAAAAAAAATTAATTTCAAAACTAATCAACCAAACAAATAATGAAGCCATTACTCATTTGGCACTCTGGTTAATTTATTTTTACAATTTTTCTCTACTTATCTATAAAATTTCAATTGTTGTAAGTCAATCTTTTAAAAGTTGAGTTTTCAATTTGCGTTTTTTTCAAATATCTTCGAACAATAAAATAAATTTATAGTTTTGTCAATTGCTGAGATTTGAGAAATTATTTTTTTAATTGAAAAAAATGAAATGTTAGAATTATTTATGTAATTTATGCTACGACTTTTTTTAAAAAAAATTATTGATTTCAAAACCAACCAACCAAACAAGTAATGGAACCATTACTCATTTGGTGCTGTAGTTAATTTATTTTTACAAATTTTTTTAACTTCTCCATAAAATTTCAATCATTTTAATATTTTTAAAATTTAAATTTTCTTCTAATTTGAATTTTTGTGGTTTATTTATTTCTTCAAAAATGTGTTGCAAGAATAAAACAGCTTTTACTTTTTTTTATTAACTGCTAAAGCTTGGCATGTTTTTTTTAATTGAAAAAATTATAAAGGAGAAAAATTTTATGTAATTTAGCTATGATTTTTTTCCAAAAAATAGTTGATTTTTTTTAAAAAAAAACATTACATTCATTATTCGTTTAGCACTGTATATAATTGTGTATTTGTATTTTTTTTTCAAGAAATATTTTTGAAGAATAAAATAGCTCTTTCTGTTTTTATCAACTGTTGAGGTTTAGAATATTATTTTTTTTCTAATTAAAAAAATTATGAACATACAAATTTTTATGTAATTTACACGATTTTTTTGGAAAGAATAGCTAATTTAAAAACCAACGAATCAAATAAACACCGCATTCATTATTTATTTGACATTGTGGTCAATTTATTTTTAAATTATTCTTCTATTTCTCTGTAAAATTCCGATCTTTGTAGTTCAGTGTTTTTTTAGATTTGAGTTTCTTTCTAATTTTGTTTTTGAAGTATCTTTGAAGTCATAGAATCAAACAGCTGTTAATATTTTTATAACCTGAAGTTCGAAATGTTACTTATTTAATTATCCTGTATGAAGTCCAAAATTAAAACACTACAACTTGTTTTATTAAATCTATAAAATTTAAATCGTAACATTAAATTTTATAGTTCAATAGGTTATAGCTTACAAACAACACTTCTAAAAACAGAACTGTCCTTCGAATTGAAATAGAATGTTTCAACGCCTTTTTTGAAAGTCATTTTATATTGCGTTGCATATTATTTGATTTCCTTTTTCAAATAGTGCACAATAAAATCAATGATAACTATTTTTTTATTCTCTCATTCAATTGAAAAATATTGAACTTTTTATTAATTATTGCAATCATTATTTCAAACCGCAGGCATTCCAATACCTCAACAACTAAATATCTTAATTGCAATATTTTAACTTACCTCGCCTTGATTTTTTTTCGAATTTTTTATTTCACTTTTGAATTATATTCACGTCAGATATTAATGGTTCTACGCATCCGTTATTCTACTAGAAAAGTACATTTTAAATTATTGCAAATTTTATCACACATAAATAATTATTTCTTAATAACATACTTTTCTTGCGAATGAATTATTATCTTTAACATCACAAGATATTAAAAATGTGTTCAGTCATTATTTATTTACTTTTATTCGTTTATAAAATAATATATTTCGCTGGCAATATAATCACAGTGCTGTGTTATAAAATTTATACTAATTATTGATTAATAAAAATTACTTACATGATGATAAAGTATATATATATATATATATATATATATATATATATATATATATATATGTATATATATATATATATATATATATATATATATATATGCATGTATGTATGTATGCAAGTGTGTATATAAAGTAGATCACAAAAGTT
The DNA here is from genome assembly GCA_029203775.1 of Neoneuromus ignobilis. Taxonomy (NCBI): domain Eukaryota; kingdom Metazoa; phylum Arthropoda; class Insecta; order Megaloptera; family Corydalidae; genus Neoneuromus; species Neoneuromus ignobilis. The sequence goes on along the minus strand of CP092087.1, from coordinate 4,864,919 downwards.
TTCTTCTACCCGTCATTCTATGTATATTTTACATATTAAATTGATTTTACGGTAAAAAAGAAAATGTTTAAAAATATTTTTATTACCATTTATTAATATACTTCAGAATATTATATAGGATCATCCAAATGTGACGACTAGATTTGTGTTTTGTCAAAAAGAAACACGTGTATAGGGAAACATGTGTATAGTTTCTTTTTAACCCTTTTACTGCTGACCAAAATGCCTGTTTATTCTAAAAATGCGGCGCTATTTTCAGCGAAAATGCAGGTCTTCTATAAAAAAATTCTAGTGATTTTAATTTAAGCTTCCTTAAGTAAATTTTTAATAAGTGATCGCCAAACTCATTAGTCAAAAGAGCCAAATGTCAGCAATACAATTTTTTTTTTTGAGAGCCAAATTTACAAGATATCTGTTTTAGAAGTCGATTAAAATTAGGAATTACTATTATGTGATAGATAGGATTAGACACGCTCCATGATTCTTCACGCTCCGCTACTGGATTGCTTTTTTCTCCACTATAATGTCAAATTTGTAAAATAATAATGTTTGAAAAGATGATTCCTGTGGAAATCCTTGAGCCGTTTCTTCTCTACAGAGTGACATTACAAAGTGACAGAGGAGTACCAGAGGCCGTTTCATAAAAATTACAGTTCCTGTATTACAAATTCTTTATTTAAAATTGATGTGGGATATTTGAAGAAAGAACTTGTAATACAGGACTGTAAGTTTTATGAAACGGGCCCCTGGTTTTTTAAATATTGCGTTATTATTATCGACAATCAAAAAGTGTACCCAATGTACTAACTTTGAGTAATTGATTTTTTGACTTTAAACACTGAATAAAAAAAACTAGTTACCTATCATAATTAACAATAATCTTGTTTATTGATAAAAAATATTTTTATTATTATAATATTACATGGCACACATTTAATGCACATAGTCATTATTTGTGGAAGAGCCGCATTCAAGTGGCCAAAGAGCCACATGCGGCTTGCGAGCCGCGTTTTGCCGACTTCTGGTTTAATATATTTATAGGTATAAAATAAATACAAATTTGGGTTGTTTTCGCTTTTAATAGACTGTATAAAAATGAGAATTTCTGGTATTTGCAAAAAAAAAACACACGGCCGATAAATCGGCCCTCTGTAGTAAGAGGGTTAATAAAACACAAATCTAGAAGTCACATTTGGATGACCTTTATATATATATATATATATATATATATATATATATATATATATATATATATATATACACTGATAAAAAAAATATGTAAAAACAAATATTTATATAGCAATAAGAAGGACAATAAAAATTATGCACACATTTGATAAAAATAGTAAAACTATATAGAGTTCCATATGGTCAAATCAAACACGTTTCGTATTACATTAAATAAAACAATATATTTAAAAAATCATTAGCGGTGTAATTCAATATGCGGTATTTAAAATCAACATTATAATTCATTTGAACTTATTAATATACATGAACGCAAGACAAATTAGTTTCACGAAAATGTCTGTAGCCATAACATAAAGCTCGCGTCGAATGAACTTGACTCATATTCATAAAGCGTTGCAATAGTTTGTTTGAAGTGATTACAAATCACTTGTTGAGTTCTTGGATCTGACAAACAAGTTTGATTAAACCTTCGATAAACGTGTCGATTGAAATATGCCGTAACAGATGTTAGTGTATGTAAAAATCCAATTTACATTTTTTTTTCTATATTTACGTGACATTTATTGTGTAAATGTTTTACCAGAGTGCAATGGTGATTCACGCGCTTGTAGTTTAATTATAAATATACATTTGTTCATTATTATATAACGTATTTTGTGTATTTTATACATACATAGGGTTTTCCAATAAAAATGTCAAAACTTTGATAGCTAATGGCCATGTTTGATTTTTTTAAGGCTCATTTGACATTTCAACTCAGTATAGTTTAACAAATTATAACGGAACGTTTAACACTTCAACAATGCTTATAAATAGTAAAAACTTCAAGACTTATTAAAAAAAAATTTATGAGTCCATTATTTCACGAAATGGATCCATCAATTGGCCATCAACCAAGATCATGTAATCTAACTCACTGGATTATTTTCTGTAGGGTTATGTGAAATCATTGATTTATACTGATCAACCACAAACAACAGAACTATTAAAAGTAAAAATTGAACGTGTAATTCATGAAATTGGACAATAATTATGTGAAAGAGTGATTCAAAATTGTACTAAACGATTGCACTATGTCAAATCAAGTCATGGTGGTCATATGAGTGAAATTATGTTCCATCATTAATGCCATAGAATATGCTTAACATTTTTTTTAAAAAAAAACTAATTAATTAAATACTTTTATTTCAATTTAAACTTCTGAAGCACTTATTGAAACTCTCTCTCTCTCTCTCCTATATATATATATATATATATATATATATATATATATATATATATAAACAATGAATAACAAAATCAAAAAACACCTGTGTAATTTGAAAAATCCAATAAAATAGGCTTAATTGAAAAGTCATATTTAAAATATTTTTTAATATAAATGAACAAAAATGTCATAATACTTTTTTTTAATTGTAATTACTATAATATAAAATAAATTTAAATAATGAAAAATAACAAATCGAAATAACAAAAATTATAGGGCCATGTATATTGAGAATAAAATTAAAATGATAAATTTTATTTAAATTAATTTCAATTTTTAACAGAATTTCTCTATGATCTCAAGATTTTATTTAATATTATCAGGACTAATTTTACTAAATTAGTAGTTATTTTGGTGGGAAGAGCAGCCCATAAATCTGCTAAAATCATTTTCAGTGTCTCTTTTGAAGTAAGTGTATGTTGTAAAACATAACTGTAACAAAAATAGGATCAATTTTTTAAAAAAGTAAATAGTTTGCAATGTAATCAAAAGTTGATGACCGACTAAAAAGTAAAATTCAATGCGGTCGTCTAAAATCAAAGTAAGGCGTTATTCAATTAAATTTTCACCCGATTAAAAATTAAATCATAATTTCTTAGAATGAAAATCAAATAACTTTGTCATTCAATTAATTATCAAACATAAAAATTAAGTATATCATTTGTCATTTTTCAAATAAAAAATTAATGGGATAAAAGTTTAGTCCAATGAAAATTTAATCGAATAAAAAATATAAAAAATCGACTAATATTTCAAGTTAAGATTTTTCTTTCCTTATGTATTTGCTTCTTCGGAAGTGAATTTCTTTGTTCAACAAAATTCCTCCCATTTCATCGCCTAAAAGATATTAGGTTGGCAAATATCTCCCTTCCGCCTTCTGGTCTTTTGAATTTCGCAGCTATGTACAAAAAAAAAAAAAAAAAAGCGGAAGGGAGATACTTGCCAACCTAATATATTGAGAAGTGTAAACGAAACCCTTATTTATCTTTTATTTTAACTGTTTTACATACTCATGTGAAAATAATTTAAAAATAATTATATTTCATTGATAATCATTTAAAATTCAATTTCATTAACAATTATTTATAATTTTTTCAGACAAAATAATTTTATTTTTAAATTTTAAATCATTTTTCGTTACGATTTAATTCATAATATTTCAATTTTGAATATCCAAATTAATCGTTTCATTAATCTCTTAAAACGATTGATGACTGAAAAATAAATCAAGACTAATGATTAATCTATTAATCGTTAATCTCTGATTGATTTAAAACGACTAATTTCAAATCAATTGCTTGTAACGACTAATAAATTAATTTTAATTTACAATTAATTTTAAACGACTAATCAATGAAATATTTCAACCCTTTGTTTTGAAATAATTGCTTATTGAAAAACAAAATTGTAAGAAGAATTCCACAAATACTTAAAATAAGTCATTCTATAGTTCTCAAAGTAATAAAAAGATTTAAAGTTGCAAATCGATTAAAAGAGTTAGACCAACGTAGAGAAAGAATTATATTATGAAAAATCAAACGAAATCTAAAAATAAATGCATTAAATATTACTACTAATTTGAAAATGATAACAGGAAAAGACGATCATTTAAATACCAAACAAGCAGAAATGATTTTATTAAATGTACCAATTTCAATAATAAATGCAAAAAATGCCTATTAATTTTTATTGAAAAAAAATACAAGATATAAACCAGAAGCAGATTAAGGTATTAACTTGCAAATTTATAAGAATTAAATATAGTTATAAGAGCATTAAACGTAATTTAGAAAAATTAAAAGTACTTACACGAACAGATAAAATCTACATTTAAATAGTTTAATCTTATTATAAGGAATTTATATGATCGAAAACGACTAAAAATTATAATGTTTAAAAATTTGCACAACTATTGAAATAAATTAAAAAGCAATCTGTTGTATAGTAAAAAATGTTCCGATTAACAGGATTAGATTTCGAACAGGATTTTTATTGGAACAAATAAAGATAAACGATTTAATATTCATTTACAAGAGTGAAATGACTTTTTTACGATTTCTTTTCTAGATCAAAATTGTATAGACATATTTGTTAACAACTATAATTATTATAAGCGATACATTTTCAAATCGTATTTTAAATTGTTATTAAATTCAGTTTGCAACATATTTTACATATACATTTTTATGACTGTTCTAAATTTTGCTATGCTCTAAAATAAGATTAACGATATTCACCTACTTTTGTCATTCAAAAGTGAAATCAGTGTCAACTGGTGCATATAACGTGTATGCATTTCACTTATTTGTTTAGTTTCTTTTAAGAATTAAAAAAGATTTCGCAAATAAAATTAATGTTTACATTAGAAAATATATACACATGGTTAACTATTAATTTGAGATAATATAATTACTGTATTTAAATAATATTTTAATAGAATAATTCAAAACCAGAGCAAGGAAATATCTGATTAAAAATATGATTAAAATTTAATCACAATTTCTTAGTCGTAAAAATTATCAAAAATCTATTAACTACATTTTTGTCTGATTAATCATCTGACTAAAAAAATAATCATGTCATTTCAATCGTTTTTTTTTACATAAAAACAGATAAAAATTTTGTAAGATGAAAAATATAAAAAATAAATTAAAATCTCAAGTTAATTTTTTTTCTTCCCTTATGTATCCACTTATTAAGAAATTAATTTCTTTATTAAATAGAATTCATCCCATTTCACCACATAAAAGATGGAATGAAATCCTTATTTGTTTTTCATTTTAACTGTTTTATAAACTCTCGAAAAAAATATTATACAGGTCATCCAAATGTGACGCCTAGATTTGTGTTTTATTAAAAGGATACAAAAAAAAAACATACACATGTTTCTTTTTAGTAAAACACAAATCTAAGCATCATATTTTATTAATAATCATTTAAAATTGTTTTTTTTTTTATTAAAATTACAAATTAAATTTCCTTAACAACTATTTGTAATTTCTTCAAAAAAATAATTTTATTTGAAAATTTGATTTTTAAATTTCAAATAATTTTTCTTAACGGTTTATTTGAAAATCGTATTCAATTAATATTATATACAATTTTGAATATTCAAATCAATTGGTTTATTAAAAACTTAAAACGATTGATGGTTAAAAAATCAATCACCACTAACGATTAATTTTTTAGTCGTTAATCGCCGATTGATTTAAAGACGACTAATTATCAATCTTTTAAAACGACTAATAAATTAATCTTTTACATGACTAAAATTTTAGGCATTAGCAGTCAATCGAATAATTTTTACCCCACTCTATTAATTTATATTCAATTAAACTGAAATGATAAAAATCGATTTAAAAACAAGATTATTTAATAATATAGAAAAAAAATAAGCAAAAATGATTTTTTATATTTTAATTAAAAAATCTCTTCACATTCCAACTCTAAAGAATAATAATTAAAATTCAGAATTGAAACAATGTACAAATATTTTTAATTAGTTGTCATACAATTCCATGTATTTGAATCTCTTTAAAATTTTCCATATAGAACACGAATTAGTTACAGTTATGTATTAACAAATTCATAGAAACATATGTTAATATATTTTTTTTGCAATCAGATTACAAAAATCTTTACCGCTAGCAAATTACTAAAAAGACATCTCATTATTATCACCGTTAGCTAACACTTAACAAGTTTCCAACTATAGTGCAAATTCGTGATATCCTGTTATTTTTTTAATCAAATTGATGTTAGAAACATGTTCAGATTTTAATACAATGTAATAATTATAAATTAAATAATATTATGGCGACGTTATTTACGGTTAATGTGTATAGTAATAAAAAGTGTCAGAAAAATAATAGAATATTAATATATGTATGTTTTTTTTGAGATGTTTAAGAATCTTAAACAATATGAAGATTATAATTAGAATCCAATATTTTAGATAAGGACTCACACACATACATATAATATGTGTGTGTATGAGCCGATGATTATGAAAATGGTCTAAATAAAAAATTAAAAAAATCAGTATTGCTAAATTCATATGGCAATGATCTAAGTTATATCGTTATTGTAAACAACAAAATGAACAATAAGTGATTATTAAATACTTTATAACAAATTGTGTTAGTAAATTCATCACAGTTTCAAAACAAACATTATATTTTACTCATTTAACATTAAAAAGAGATTATATAAAAAAGTTTAATTCAAAATTGTAGAAAAACAGGTTCAATCACCAATAAAAAAAATATGAAAAAACTTTCCTGTATTATTAATTTTACATTTTACTGCAAAAAATTAATTAGAATCATTTCATGTTAAAAATATTCTTTTAACAATTTATGCAAAAATGCAGTACAGCAAAAACAACCACAAACAAAACTAAAATTAAACTTTCAATAGATTCCAATTTAAAATGCAAATTGTAGCATCTATTACATAAATACTATACACAACTAATTCACAACACATTAAATTTACAGTATTTCGAGTTCTCCCACGCGAAAAACGACAAAAGTTAATTGAATAAGCATTATCTTGCAAAGATCGTACAGTTTATATTTTCTTACTGAAATGTGTTTTTTTTTTCGTTTTTCAAATAACCTGTTTATTTTTAACGTAAGATATAATGAATGAATAATTCAAAATTCGAACGTATTTGTTTATTCATTTATTCTTTCATTCGAAAAAATATTTTTCAATTATTAGGGAGCTCCGTCCTCTACTCGTTTCGCTCATTGTCTCTCGAACTTGCATCTGTTTAACAATGTAAATAAATTATGAAAAATAAAACGTTTAGAAAGCTATTAATGCTTTTGTGTAAATGTTGTTTATTATAGATTAGTAGTCTGATGTACAATCAAATCTAATACCAATGCAATTAAATTTTATTTTATCCGAAAATCTAACTGAAAAGTCTGTCTAAAAATCTATCTTTTTCCAATTTTGATATTTCACAAAATTTGTATTTGGATCATTCTCGAAAAAGTTCGGAATAGAAATATACAAATCACATCAGAAATGAAGCATCATTTTTTTCAAACAGAAAAAAAATATTTAATGACTGTAAATATGTTTCTTTATAATTGAAAATAAGTATTTGTAAATTTCATTTGGCATTAATTATTTCACTTTTAAACAAGTAAGTTAATATGTTTTAAATTTAAAAAATGGTTAATTGATTTAAATTTTATTTATATATATATATATATATATATATATATATATATATCATCTGAAAGAAAAGAAAAAATCAACTAATATACAAATAATAATGATGAGTTATTATTTTATGATATTTGTAAAATTCCATTCCAATATTTTTTGCATTCTATTTTTATAATTTACAATCTTTTACTGAAAAAAATAATGATCCTTTTTGCATATACCTTTTAAAAATGCCTGATGCCAAAAAGTAAAAATGCATACAATATTAACTGTATTAAATAATATTTTCTTTGATGTAAATCAAATTATTAAATCCTTTTTTAATATAAGCTAATTTCTCAAATAATAATACATTTTAACAATTAATAAGTAATTATTAATAAATAATAAAGACAAAAAGAAAAAAAGCTGCTATTTGATACCATGAAACAAGTCTCTCCTAAATTAACTGAAATATGAAAATTCTAAATGCACAATCATGTATATTATTTTTCTTATGATTTTGATGGTATTTTCATTTATATCCATGTATTAAAAACCAGCTAAAAATATTTCATTTTTTATTGAGCATAAGCTAATTTCTGCATGTAACAAGGTGTGTATTATTTTAGTATTTTATTAACTAATTTTTCCATATACTTCCAAGAAATAAAAAAAAAAATTACTGATTTATTATTTATTATAATTGAAGATAAAGTTTTCTAAATTTCATTTATTTCTGTAATTTTTCATTTTTCGACAATTAGATCATATCTGAATTAATTAATATTCTTTAAATTAAAAAAATGGATAATTAATTTAAATTATATATATATATATATATATATATATATATATATATATATATATAGATGTATATATATATATAAATCTACAAAAAAACACAAAAATCATCTATAATAAACATAGCAATGATCTGATTTTATTTTATATGTATAAAATTCAATTACAAATGATTCTTTTATAAGACACAATCCTCTATTAAAAAAATTAATGACTCTTTTTTCTATTTCTATTAGAAATGTAAGATGATAAAGGGGTTAAAATGTATTTAATATCAACTGTATTAAATAAAATTAATTTATTTAATCTATAACAAATTTTTAGACACATTTTTCAATTTCAGCTGATTTATCAAATAATAATACATTTTAATAATAAACGAATAATTGTAAATAAATAACAAAGACAGAAAAAAATACTATTTTTGGTATCAAATTATCATGAAATATGAAATTTATTAATTATATTAAAATATGAAAATTCTGAATCCAACATTTATATACATTCTTCTTCTTATGTCTTGATGATGTTTTAATTGATATCTAGGTATTAAAAAATAGATAAAAAGATTAAATTTCTTTATAAGCCATAAGCTAGTTAATGCATGTAATACGGTGTGTATTATTTTAGTATAATATTTTTATATATTCATTTTGTCCATATACTTATAATGAAAAAAAACATGAATGATTTATTTGACGAAATATATAAACTGTTATAAGAAAAAAATTAAAAAAATATTAAAAAATATCTAACATTTCAGATAGTAGTTTCAAGAATTAAATAAATCCTTGCACATTAACACTTAGTGTTAACGACCTTATCCAAATTCTTGCAGACTAAAACTCATTAAGTCATTTTATGAATACCAAGCAACAACTAACCAGAAAATTATCATAAAATCCAAAAACATTAATCGCAAAAATAACTGATAAAAATGTTATGGAATGTGTTTTGTAGCAGCCATTTCTGAATTTCAGTTTTTGATTAGAATGAACTGTAGATTGATTTATATAAACAAAAAACTGGTTTTAGAAAAATTATCAAAACTATAGAAATATGCGGTTCTAATAAATTGCAGTTAAACGTTAATTAATGATAGAAACTTGTACGAATGCGTTGATTCAGTGTTTATTTTTATTTTAAATCTTGTAATAATTAATTAGTACGCTATATTCTTCAACTAACGTAATCGTTGCAGTATAAGAGTATTACTGTGAAATTTCAATAAAATATTTTATGGTAAAGATTTATTACCCATAATATATATATATATATATATATATATATATATATATATATATACATATATAAAATAAAAACACTATATAAAAGACCATGAAATCCTTTGATAATAATAAAAAAAAGTCTTCAAAGAAATTAATAAAATATTTATATGAAGTAGAATCAAATAATGAAAAACCATTTACTTACAAATTGGTAATTAAATCTTCAAATAAATGTGTATAAAAGAATTTAAACAAATTATAATGCTTGAATTCAATTATTATTTAACTATGTACTGTATTTTGTACATTCCTACATATATTTAGACACATACAAAAAATAGACAATATATAAGTACACTTTTTTTATTTTTGGTAGCTGATAATTAATTCATTTCATACTTTAATAAAAATAATTAAACAAATATCTTATAAATTATTAAAACAATATTAATTTATATCACTGTTTCTTTTGGTACTTTACCAAATTAATAACAGTCACACACCTGAAGATTTTACGAAATTGTTAAATAATTATATATTTTTCACTTTAATTCCTGATAGGCATAAAACTATTACTAAAATAATTTCTTTATAAATGATAAAAAAAATGGATAACATATAGCTATTTCACATTCTAAGTAAGCAAATAATACTGTCGTTACAAGGAACAATAAAAATTCTACATATTTAATAACTGTATCTAAAGAAAAATACGTAAGTTAAATAATGATTAGTATTCGAGTTTAATATAAACTCTACCGTTAATGTTTGGATACATTATTATCGCAAATTGTTGAGAATGAGTTCTGTACATAGTACTCAAGGTTTAACCTATTTATCAATAAAAATAGAATTTAATAAAATACAGCCGCATGTTATAAACTGTTTAGTTGTTTCTGTTAAGGACATTCGAGTTTAATATGTTAGATAATTATAAATAGTTACATACACACATAAATATATATATATATATATATATATATGAGTGTGTGTGTGTGTGTGTGCTGTTTTTTTTTTGAAAGTGGTATGAATCCAATTTTTTAAAAATAGATTAGTTAATTTTAATTACATATGGATATCTTTTTACATTTACAATAATAAAATAAATGCAGTACCGAGTAAGGCGTTCGTTAAACAACTAACGACTAATAAAATAAGGGGTCATGTTCAGTCAAGAGGTCTAAAAAACGTGACTTTTGGGAATTTTTTCCCAATAACTATAACACGTTTCTCAACAAATGTTCAGGTATCTAAAAACGTATATTTGAAAGAAGTTTATATATTTTTTCAATACAAAATATTTCAAAATAAAAGAGATATGGCCATTGTCCTGTAAGTCCTCTGAAAAATGAAAAATTATTTTTTTTCTAAAAATGGTTTACATAATTTATAAATATATAAAGTTAAAAATATTCCTTAAAAAAGAAAATGACTATATTTACTCTAAAAAAAATTAGTGTGAAAATATTTTTATGTTTTTTATACTCGTGTTTTAAATTTATTTTTGTCAACAGTTATTGTTTATCAAGTGAACAGATTTGATTTTAAATTATTTCAAAAAAAATGGTTTACATGATTCATAAATACGAGGATCGTTTGATAAGTATGGTAAATTTATTTATTGTTTAATTTAATTAAATTTTTCAATTTAGTTTTTCTTATTTTTTTATCATACTTATCAAACGACCGTCGTATATATAGTTAAAAAATTATTTACATATACTTATTAATAAAATGACTATGTTTAATCAATAAAATATTAGTGTCAAAATATTTTTTCTGACTTTTTTATGCTCGTGTTTTAAATTTATTTTTGGAAATGGTTATTGTTTATAAAATGAAGAGATTTTAATTATAATTTATATAATTAAAATATTCAACTACATATGAATTATAAATATAGATAATTAAAAAATATTTTACGTATATGGAGTTTTCCAATAAGCGCTTCAGAAGTTTAAATAGAAATAAAATAAAAAGTATTTGATTAATTAGTTATTTATTTTCATAATTTTTAAGAATATTCTATTACAATAATGATGGAAAATAATTCCACTCATATAACCTTGACATAGTGCATTCGTTTAGTCCGATTTTTAGTCACTCTTTCACATAATTGTGGTCCAATTTCATAAATTACACGTTCAATGTACATTCTTAATACTTTATCAGCACAAATCAATGATTTTTCATAACCCCATCGAAAATAATCGAATACAGTTAGATCACAAGATCTTGGTGGCCAATTGATGGGTTCATTTCGTGAAATAATGGATTAATTAAACTTTTATTTCAATAAGTCAATTGAAGTTTTTACAACTGAAATGATAAACACTCCATAATAATTTGACAAACTATACTGGGTTTAAATGTCAAAATGAACTTGAAAAAAAAATTCAAACATGGCAGTCACCAACTGTCAAAGTTCTGACATTCTTACTGGAAAACCTTATAGTTATTAACCAGTATACTTTGAAAAATAAAATGACTATATTTATTCTATAAAAAATTAGTATGATTTTTTTCTACTCGTATATATATGATATATATATATATATATATATATATATATATATATATATATATAATAATAGAAGGGTCATCTAAATATAACTCCTAGATTTGTGTTTTATTAAAAAGAAACATGTGTATAGAATAGTATATAGGGAAACATGTGTATAGTTTATTTTTAATAAAACACATATTCAGGCGTCATATTTGGATGGTCCTATATATTAGGTGTACCCATAAGGAATGTATTTTTTTCAGTGTCAAAACTACTCTCGAAGAATATTTTACTTCAAAATCACTACTATTTTGCAAAAAGGGAATTTTGTAAAACGACATTACTTCTGGGTACATCTAATATATATATATATATATATATATATATATATATATATATATATATATATATATATATATATATATATATATGTATATATATATGGAGAGATACACTGAGTCATGATAGGAACATACTGACCTATTTATTTGTATTTCTATATAGTACATAGAGCTGAAAACTGAAAATATGAAAAAAACAATTCAATAAATCTTTTTTATGATAACATAAGAACGGATACCACATTACCAATCAATTGTGAATAATTAATATTGTATTGACTAGCAATATACGTCCGTTCAATAATACATATATTCATTATTCGGTAATTAATTAATGAATATTAATATTAAAACGAACTAATGTCCCATAGTGTCTACATGTCTATTCGTTACTGTTTTGAACAGCATTGCATGCTTGTGGGGATAGATGTTACCGATGCCGAAGTACTCATTCAGCTGCTGAGCTTCTGCATTCAGTCTTCGGTGCTCTGTTGAAGTTAAGAGAGGCTCTTGACTGTGGCTCGTGCGTACCGGCAAATTGTAGTGTGTTTTTTTATGTTCAGTGACATAAACACAGTGATTTCGAATCAGTAAGAGTGATTAATAGAAAAACAATATTGAAACGTGGGTAGTGGTTACGATTCATATATTATTTTTTTATCGAATTTGTACGGCGTTAATTATTTCGTGAAAGTTATTTACAAATCTTTATTACACGTGTGGTTTTATTGTATGTATTTATTTATTATGTATACATATACATAAATGAATAACATTTTAGGTGTTTGTTTTACATATCTAGAATAATATACATACATTATATATATATATATATATATATATATATATATATATATATATATATATATATAAAGAGAAGGAGGGAGAGAGAATGAAAGAGTTACATAAAACACAAATCATTAAGTTTCGTGTATATTAATGATTTCATAAATTGTTTAAAAACAATTAAAATATAGAATTAAAAAAATCCAAAAAAATCTTTTTCCAAAAAGTTGCATATATAAGCAATTTGTAGTTTATATTTTTTTATTAAACTTTTCAAGTACAAAATATGAAGTTATATAAAATTGTTTAGAAATTATTTGAAATATAATTAAGACATTAGTTGAACTTTGAACTACAACCTTTTTATACTAGTGTTTTATATTTAAATTCTTATCAATTTATCTGTATTCTAAATTTATCTCTTGAAATTGTTATTGTTTATGTTTGTAAAGTGAACAGAATATTATAATTGACTCTTAAATTTTATGCTACATACGATTTATAAATATATATAATTAAAATATAATTTGCACATATGCATCTATTAATTAAAATACTTATAAAATTCAATTATTACTAATTATATTTATTCAATGAAAAATTACTGTTAGAATATTTTTTAATAGTGTTTTAAATTTATTTTTGGAAATGGTTTTATTTATAAAATGATTAGATTTTAATTATAATTTATTGCAAAGAACGTTCTACCAACTACATATGATTTATATATATATATATATATATATATATATATATATATATATATATATATATATATATAAAAAAATACCTTATATATAATAAAAAATCTATAATACATATTTTGAAAAATAAAATTACTTTTTTTATTCAATAAAAAAATTAGTGTAACAATATTTTATTTGTATTTTTTCTACTAGTTTCAAATTTATTTTCCGAAATGGTTTTTATTCATCATTAAGTGAATCAAGTTGATTGTAATTTTTTCCAAAAAATAGTATATATATATATATATATATATATATATATATATATATATATATATATAATCAGTTAAAAACACCCAGAATAATAAAATAATTATATCTGCTGTATAAAAAGTTATTGTGAAAATATTTTTTACATTTCTTTTTATACTCGTGTTTTAAGTTTATTTTCGAAAATGGTTATTATTTATAAAGTGAAGAAATTTTAATTTAACGTATTCATAAAATGTTCCACTACATAAGATTTATAAATATATATATTTAAAAAATACGTTATATATATTTAATAATCGATATATTTTAAAAAATAAAATGACTATATTTATTCAATAAAAAATGTGTGTCAAAATACTTTTTCATTTTTTTATACTAGTGTTTTAATTTTATTTTCGTCAACAGGTATTGTTCATCAAGTGAATAGATTTTAATTATAATTTATTCCAAAAAATTGTTTGCATAATTCATAAATATATTACAATGAAAAAATGTTTAATATTTTTTATAATTACTTTACAATTATATAAATTATAAATTTTTCATAATTCAATATTTATTTATTTTTAAATATGATTTTATTTTATTAAAATTACATTTATTTGCACAAGTAATATTAAATTACATATTTATTTTGATAATTCATATCTTTTTATTCCCATAAAACATCGTAAGATTTAAAAGCTGTGACCTGTTTTTTCTTTGAAATATTTTTTATCACAAATATTATTTGTAGTAATATTCATTTACTGTTCGTGCAAGAATATGGATTATTAAAATATAATTATAAATCTTTTATTAATTGAAATTTTGTTCCAACTTATCTTCTCGTAAATACTTTATGAATGATAAATTTGATGAATGAAATTATTCAAATTAACACACATGTACATATTTTAATATACATACAAATGTATATGTGTATATGTGTATATATATATATATATATATATATATATATATATATATATATATATTCATACACATGAACATTACATTTAAACTCAATGGATGAATTGTTTTTTCAAAAAAATAAATATAGGTCATTACTTAACGAGATCGAAATTAATATTTATTTTTAACGAAACAAGAGGCTATTTTCTATTTAACATATGTGACTACATGACAAAATGATAGCTCAAAATTAAAAATTGTATTTTCAAATTACTTCCGTAATTTTAGAGATGAATTGAATTTTTCAGAAAAATAAATATAGGTCATTACTTTGAAGAGATAATATTTATTTTTTAACAAGACAAGAGGCTATTTTTCACTTAACCATTTTTCATTAATATTCAAAATGACAATCTGATATTCAAAATTCTATTTTCAAATTATTTCCACGAAAATCTATTTTAAGAATTGTTCAAAATAAAACTATAAACTATTTCGATTCATATTTCGAGATTTTAATTAAAATAAAATAATTTTATACCAGTTATATTAAATCAATATTGAAAATTTTTAATTTATAAAAAATTAAACTTGACATTTGTAAATCATGATTTGAAATTATTTTCAAGATTTCAAAAAAATAATTCAAAGTAATCCAATTACTGTTTCAAAATTCTGATTCGAATTATGATTACTTCCTGAAAAAAATTATGTATTTATTACTAAACATGACCAAAATACAATCATACAAATATTCCACCATCTAATTTAAGAAATTATTGTTTTCAATTAAAACAAATTAAAAAAGTTATTTAAAAGGATTTATTGTATTAAATAAATATATCGAATTTTTATTTCACTCATCATATAACTAATTTCATAATCAATAAGACAGTGTATAACTAATTTCAATATTATCACCCTGTATTAGAACAAACTACAAAATAAATAATATTTATGAGTTTTATTATGCAATTCTTCAATGTTATTTTATGAGTTATTTTAAATGAATGCCACGAAAGACTTGACATTTAACATCTTGAATAAACTCAAAAGCTGTTTGAAAATGGAATGCATGCCAAAATAAATTCCTTAAAACTTTTAACTCAAGACAAGAACTAAAAATAACCATATGTATTTAAGGTCATGGAGAAAACTAGTATTTGGAAAAATATAAGAAAATTCATATTCAATTATACCTTTTTTAATTGATTCATATTTTTTATTTAATCACCGAAAATATGTAATATATTTAATTATATTTTTGGAATTGAAATTTAATTTCGTAACAAATGTTCAATAATATTTCCTGGCATAATAAATCATAACAAACGTTTATAAATTAAAATAAACAGGAAAATCATTGTGAAAATCGTATGACTTTTCAATGTCTACTTGTAGATTTTGTAAGAAAATTTTAAATTAGGAAATATAAATATTTGCATTAACAATTATTTTCAATGGTAAGTAAAATATCAATGAAAATGAATGCATTTAATAATATATACAAGACAAGTAACTGGAATAAAACGTAGATATCTTTATTTACATTTTAAAACACCTATAAAAATATCATTAGCGTCACATGCAGAGAACATGTTTCTGCTATTTATTTTTCAGTTTTTTATGTTGTCAGATTTTTACATAACGACAATTTTTATTACTGAATTTTTTTTCAGTTTTGTACAAGAAATGAATTTTACAAACAAGTACGTATATTTTAAACACACTTAAAAATTAAAATAAGAGCAGATTTTTTTCCTAAAATTTCCTTAAGAAATGTTGAATTCTTTTTGTTAGTTTTTTTCTTGAACATTTTCTAACCTCATCATTAATAAATCAAGCTTTTCTTCCTATATTTATTTTTGTTCTACACTTTAGGTTATGAAAATAGAAGTAAATAGCAAATATGGCTGAAATATATACAAAACTGTTATTACCCCTAAATAGAAAAGTATTTCAATTAATTCAATTAATAGTAACCCAGTATTTCAATTAATTTTTTCCTATTAAACTTTTTTATACATTCACCATTAACTATCATTTCTGGTACTTTTTTATTTTAAATAAAAATTATATAATTTTTAAAAAATATTTAACAGAAGTTTACATTTTAAACAAATGTTTTAATATAATTAAACCAGATATGTTACATATATAGTGACAAGATTAATGTAATTTCAATTCAAATAAATATTTTCAATAATGTTTAATTCAGTCTGATGTATAAAATCAAATAATAGAAATCTTATAGTCTTTTTTTAATTTATTATATAATGTTTTAAATCATATTAAAAAATTGAAATAAATATAAACGTAAACTACAAAAATAATCTAACTGTTTAAAAATTTATTTTCTATATTCTTTTTAAACGCACTTGGCAAAAACATAAAAAAATATTTTTACAGATAACTGAATACATGTTGTGTATAAAGTTTAAACATGATTTATTGTATAATTGTTTTCAATTAGAGCTGATATGTGGTACGTTGCCACCTACTATTTATAAATAGTGTTATTATTATCCTTCATTTAAAAATAAAATAGAATAATATATAAAACTTCCATTAAAGGGTAATAAATCATTCAAGACACATCACAAAATTAAATAAAAATGTTATGAAATAAAACTGAGATAGTAAGCTTTAAAAATTTGAATATTTGTTAGCAGAAAACATTGAGAGAGTAAGCTTTAAAAATTTAAATATTTGTTAGCAGAAAACATTGATGGAGCTTTTTTTTGTAAAATATTTTTAATTAGCAGTTATTTGAAATTTGAATAAATTACTTAATTAATAAAACTGGGAAATCATAAGAAGAAAATTATCAGATTTAGCCTATTTTAGTAATTAAATATGTGTATATATATATATATATATATATATATCCCTCTAATCATTACTGGATAAAAAAATATTTCCCAAGATTTTTCACTTTGACCAATCTAAAACCTTTCTCTTTCTGTTAATTCCAAAAAAAGTTTTACATTTTTGTCTTATCTATTTCTCAGTCAATAACTTCCCTATATATATATAAATCATATATATATATATATTTATATGTGTGTATATATATATATATATATATATATATATATATAATGTGTGTGTGTGTGTATGTGTTTCTATGTGTCTATATGTTTTATATTTCATTTCCGAATTTCAACACATCAAATGTAATTACTCGGTAGTTTTTTTCAAATTAAATTACATCTAAAAACCATCTACAGTACAATCGAATCGTACTGTTATATAATTTATTTTTTCAAATGAAGATAATGGATCAATTGCTAAGAGAGAAATATTACACGGATGAGAGGTCAGAAACCGTGAACGCCACTGCTTATCTGTATTAAATTCATTTTATCTCTGATGTAGATTTATTCTCTCAGAATGTTACAACGTAGTAAAAAGTATATATACTCATACTATTTATACACACACATATTTTATATTTATATATATATATATATATATATATATATATTTATATGTATGTGTATATTTCTTAAATTAACAATAATTAAACTAGCTGCATTATTAAATACAAAATAAATTAAGATATCAATCAGGTATGGAAATTTCACATAGACTAAATTTGTAACTGCAATGATAATGCATTAAGTTAATTAAATCACTTATCTACATATTAATTATGTAGGAACAAAAACGAAACTGCCATTAATGAATTAGCATGATTTAAATTGAAAAATAACCGTACATCTATTCCATGCGACTGAATAAATTATTAAAATGATTATAATTCAACTCTATAATCCAGTTTTTTTCATTCATTAAAGTAATGAAAGAGATTAAAAAGTAAATGTTATAATTAAACTGATTGAATGCATATATAATTTTTAGTAAAATTATCATTTACTTATTTCACACATAAGGACTTTATATAAATATATAATTTTATAGCTGATTTATCTTATTTATAGATAATCTGTTATTTTAAATAACTAAAATCGATCTTCAACAATGTTGATTTTTCATCAAATTCTTTTGCAGGTCAAGTTTTTTTTAGGTCAAAAAATTAAAATTTCTGAAATTCATTAGGAGTCGACCTTTTTCACTGTAAATCGGTTATTTTTGTAGAAAATAATCATTTTCCAGTAAAAAGTATGTTAATTTTTAGAAAATATCATTTTTATAAGTTCAAGTTTGATGTTTGATACATTTTAATTTTTGATCAAAATTCAAAAATTAGAAAAAATTATTTATTGATGAAATAAATTTAATATTTTCATTTAAAGAGTGTAGTTTTATTGAAAATTAATAATTTCAATCAAAAAATTAGAAATTTATTCTGAGAGAAGTTGAGAATAAATGAAAATAGTGATTTATTGATCAAATCACTGACTTATTGATTAAATCAGGGTTTTTATTAAATAAAATTCATTATACGAATATAAATGTGATTGTAATCATTGATATGTGTTATCATATGACCGATTATTGATTTTACATGAAAAAAATACATTTTCAACATTATTGATTTTTCATGAATTTTTCCATACTATGGGTCGTGGTTTTTTTTGGTAAAAAAATTGAAAATTTTAAAATTCATTAGAAATCAATTTTTTTCGCCATAAATCAATTATTTTAATAAAGAACTATTTTTCGGTAAAAATACTATTTATTTTTACAAAATACAATTTTTATGAAAGAAACTTAATTATTGATGATTTTTCATTTTTGCTCGAAATTTAAAATTTCGAAAAAAATATTTCTAGATCAAATAAATTTGAGATTTTCATTTAGAGGCTCTAATTTTATTCCAACTTAACATTTTTAGTCAAAAAATTAGAAATTTATTTGGAGAGAAGATGAGAATAAATGAAAATAGTGATTTATTGATTAAATCACTGACTGGTTGATTAAATCAGGGTTTTTATTAAATAAAATTCATTATACGAATACAAATGTGATTTTAATCATTGATTTGTGTTATCACATGACCGATTATTGATTTTACAGGGAAAAAATAGATTTTCAACAATATTGATTTTTCATGAAATTTTCCATACTATGGGTCGTGGTTTTTTTAGGTCAAAAAATTGAAAATTTTAAAATTCATTAGAAATCAATCTTTTTTACCACAAATCGATTATTTTAGTAAAGAATAATCATTTTTCGGTAAAAATACTATTTGTTTTTATAAAATACAATTTTTATGAGAGAAAATTAATTTTGGATGATTTTTCATTTTTGCTCGAAATTCAAAATTTCGAAAAAAATATTTCTTGATCGAAAAAATTTGATATTTTCATTTAGAGGGTTTAGTTTTATCCAAAGTTAATATTTTCAGTCAAAAAATTAGAAATTTATTTTGTTGAATATTGTAAACTAATTTTCTAAAAATAAAAACTATAATTTTCTATAGTTTTAAACTAGTTAAAAACTATAAGTTCATTATAGTTTTAAATTGATAAATAATTTAATAATAAATTTAACAATTCATCAATTTTTTTTGCAACAACATTATTTTTTTACAAACGTAATATTTTTTAAACTATTTGCAAGTAACATAAATAAATAAACAGGAAAATTATTTTTTTGAAATACAATCACGTTTATAAACGTAAAAACGCTTCATTTTTGAAATATCCTAATATTTACATCACTACTAAATTAAATAAATGTTTCAAAAATTTTCATTTCTAATAGAAAATATTAACTCATTTGTAAAAAGAATTCAGCCTTAGTACCAAACAGAAATTTAAAAAACGATTTTATCAAAAAGTTTAAATAAAAAAAATATTTTTTTTAATTAATAAAGTCCTATTTTATTTCTTTAGTTGAAAATATAAACTAATTTTCCAAAAATAAAAAATAAAACTTTCATTATAACTTAAATTAATAAGTAATTAAATAATAAAAATATTAAATTACCATATGATTTTTCTGCAACAGCATTAGTTTTTTTAAAAGCCTAGTATTTGTTGTTTTAACATAATTTTCATATAAATAAATAAACAGAAAAGTTGATTATTTTTTTTCATATGTAATCATGTTTGTAAATATGAAAACGTTTCATTTTTTAAATGCTTGACTGTTTGCGTTACTAAAAAAATAAATAATGTTTCAAAAGTTTTCATACTGATTTAATTGCCCATGAAACACTATCTGTCGATGAAAATACAAATGGCATTGAAAACAATTACTTTGAAGTTTCGAAACGGTTGATGGCTAGAATTTGAAAAGTTTATCCACAATATCAAAAACAGAACAGTTGGTCGCTCTTGCATGAAATACACAAGCTCACAAAGCCATTATAATAAAAATATCATTCAATTCTTTTATTCCCCTGACTAAAATTGAAAATAAAAAACGTTTAATAACAGTAAACACATTGAAAACAATACAACATTCTTTGGATTTTTCAAATTGTTATAAAAATATATTACTGTTTATTAAATATAATTTAACTAAAGATAAATTTTAAAAATAATTTCTAAAAATATCTCTTTGAATTATGTGTATTTGTAAATTGCTATTAAATAATCTGATATGAATTTTAATAATAACTTGATTATTTAAAAATTTTAATAAGAAATATATATAGAAAAAGAATGTTTAACCCTGTGTTTTAAGATTTAATTTCTATTTGAACAAATCAGTAGCATATCGAAATATCAAATAATTACTTGTTAATTTTTTTGATACAAGAAATATTTGTAACTTGAGTTTCATTTAATTTCTAAAAATGAATTTTATCAGCGACAATTATTAACTACAGTAATTTTTTTCCATATTACAAACACTCAATTAAAAAATATATATTTAAGTTAAAAACTAGCATTATTATTTATTTAATTGAATTTTTTAAACAGAAATATGAAAAAAACGACTCAAAAAACATACTAAGTACTAAATATATTTTTTATGCAAATCGTATTAAAATATTTTATTACTTTTTTAATAAAAGAAATATTTTTAACTTGAGTTTTCATTTAATTTCTAGAAATGTATTTAATCAATGTATAATTATTATTAAATATATAACATATTTTCCATATTAATACTTAAATACACAACACTCAATTAAAAAAATATGTATTTAGGTTAAAAACATGCTTTATTTTATTTCATTGAATTTTTTAAACAAAAATACTGAAAAATAACGTTTCTCAAAACATACTGTGTATTATCTATATTTTTCATATACAATAAATCGTATTAAAATAATAACTTATTTTTTTTAATAAAAGATATTTCTAACTTGAGTTTTCATTTAATTTCTAGAAATGATTTCAATCAATGTATAATTATTATTAAATATATTACATGTTTTCCATATTAATATTTAAATTCACAACACTTCACTAAAAAAATGTATTTAAATTAAAAAAAATACATTATTCTTTTATTTCCTTAATTATTTCAACAGAAATATTTAAAAACAACTCATCAAAAAAACATTATGTATTAACTATATTTTTTATACAAGTCCTATTACTTAAAAGTAATTTATAATTATTTATGTACATTAATTGTACATTAATAATTATTATCCTTGTCAATACTGTTTAAAACATTTTACAAAATTGTAATAACAGTTTTGTAAAAGCATTGATTTGTTTAATTTAAATAACACCTAAACAGTATATGTTTTAAATGATAATTAGAAAACAGGTATTTATTATTTATTTTGATGTTAATAGTATTTGTATGTGTTAATAAATATAAATGGATTTTTTCGCAAAGTGCATAATGAATTGAATTCTTTATTCTCTTATAAACTTGACAATATAAAAATAATTTTAAATATATGTATGTTTATATAGGTTTTTTTTGTTTAAGCGTGATAGAATTTTAAATTGAATCCCTATTGAAAATTCTATCTAACCTAAAAAACATCCTTCTTTATATGTATGGATGTGTGTTTGTGTATGTATGTATGTGTGTATATATATATATATATATATATATATATATATATATATATATAAACGTTTGTGTGTATGAGTGTAGGTAATATAAACATTTTTATTAAAGTTTAACTATTGTACATGACATTTATTACTGTACATCTTTTTATACCTTTAACCATTAAACCATTAACCTGTTTTCAAAAGTGTATAGTGAAAGTATCGATATATATATATATATATATATATATATATATATATATATATATATATATATATATATATATATATATATATATATATAGCCTGTAAATATGAAAATGGTCAAGTTATATATTTTTCTTTTTGAGATATTTTTAATTCTTAGTTTGAATTGTTTAAAAAATATTTTTCTATGATGACAAAAAAAAGTAAATGTATTTATTTTCGAAAAATATATGTAATTTTAAAATTGGCGTGTGACAAAACATGTTTTTTTAATGACTTGGACCATTTTCAAAATTAATGAAAAAGTCAAAAAAACAGACTTGTATAAAAAAATAATAGATTTTATTCAAAAAAAATTCAATAATAAAAGAAATTTTCATCATTAAAAATTATAATTATACTTAATTTTCGATATCTTTTATAATTTGTGATGTTTGAAGAACTTTTAAATAGTTGTGATAAATCGATGGTATTTATGGTAACAAATCCATTACATCTTTATATTTTTCCCTTCTCACTGGCCTGAAATCTTCATAGAATGGCAATAATTTAATGTTTTCATATATTTGGCCTACCCCTTTTTGGTCTAAAAACTAAAATATGAAATACCACTTCATAATCTAATAATTTTTTATAAAACATCTTATAAGGCGATTTTTTAAAAAACCTGATCGATTGTATTTGTAACCAGTTATTATGATTCCCATTAGTATTCATTGCTCGTTTTATAACTAATTTTCCTAGATTTTTGGCTGAAAAAAATTTCCTGGATCCATCTTATTAATACAACTTTTCTATGTCATTAAGATATTAACTTAGAATAATCTTCAGGAACATACAAGTAATTTACTTTTCTTATTTGCATCTCGACCACTCCAAAATGATCTAACAGTATTTACTTTTTTGTTAAATTAAAATTTCTAATAAAATAAGAATAAACTGATTTTCATTAAATAAAAAAAAAATCGTTTCAATAAAACCGTTACTTTTTTTTAAAAAAAAGTTTTCTTTTATTATAACATAGATAATTGCCATATGAATTTAAAAATAAACTCATTTTTTTCATTTTTGACTTGGATCACTTTCATAATCAACGGCTCATATATATTACATTATTTTAAAAAAAGATACTATTAGATGAAATATTTTACCAAATTATCCTTTTAATAAATATATAATATTATAATTTCCTGGTATATTTTTCCATTCAAAACATTCTATGTAAAAAAAAACTATGCAAGTTAATTAACACTTATTTTAATTATTTACAATTTATTTAAACAAATGTAGTAAGAAATAATATTTAAATTGCTAATGTATTATACATTTTTTTCGAAAAATATATAAAAAAATCCCATTAAAATTCAAAACTACATTCCATATTGTTGGTGGTAAATGCAAATGTACAGTAGTGGATATTTGCGCGAGATCACAAGTAGTGGGTAGACTGAATTAATTGCCTGTCGTCTCTATACTTTAATGATCCCAAAATACTGTTACACATTTACAGTCGAGTTTTCTGGTATGTTTGCGTAAGTTTATTTCATCACCTATTTGCGATCATTGCTCTTTTCGACCATTTGTATGTATGTGAAATTTTCTAGTACAGTTAATAACAGTTCAGTAGAATTTATATGTTTGAATTCGAACTACGTTCGATTTTCAGTTTATTTATTTAGACGCCAGTCATAAATGTGTTGTAACTCGACAAAATATTTTTTATGGTTAAAATGACATGCGAAGTTAATTTTTATAGCATAATAAAAAATTGTTTTTCTATGTACATATATTGAATTTCGATTTTATATGACATTTCGTTTGTAATAAAATGTAGGGTCATCCAAATGTGACGCCTAGATTTGTGTTTTATTAAAAAAGAAACATGTGTATGGGGGGGGGGAGGGTATAGGGAAACATGTGTATATATTTTGTTTCTTTTTAATAAAACACAAATCTAGGCATCACATTTATAATCAAAATTGTTTTACACTATTTAATATTTTAATAAATTGCAAATACTATAAGATAACTGATTTAAAAATTAATAAAAAATATAATTACTACAAATGTTTTAATTACGGATATTGTACAAAAAAATCACTTAAATAAATTATAACTCAGACATTTTTTTCGAAACTTACAATGGTAGGAGTAAGAAAAAAATTTAAAATATTTAATATCGGATGATGAAGAATCGACAACAATATTTGATGTTTGATAATAAATCGACAAATTTTAAGTAAAGGATTTTTTACCTCTAGTCCACAAAAATAATGATAGTTATAACTTAGTGAAAATTTGAAGACAGTTGTAAAATTTTCAATATATAAATATTGAAAATTTACAGAGAGAGAGAGAGAGAGAAAATAAGAATAAGAATTTATATTGCACTACATTATTATAAAATATAAAAATTAGAAAAAAATTACAGGCAATACATATTATATTACTATATTTACTCAAACTATATTGATTAATATGTTTGAAAAAAAATATAAAGTTTTTATTCATTTATATTGAATTACATATCAGGGCTCATAAATATTTCATTTACTAATTACCAAGTCTCATTAATTGCCGATATTTTTATGACTATAAATGCAGGTCAATGGAGACAATATGATTTATATTTCCTGTTTTTCGTGCGTAACATAATAATTAAAAAAACCTGAGATAAAACATTATACGAGTAATTTTTTCTGAAAAAAAAAAACAGATAATGTTCGTAATTAATGAAATGAAACATCAAGTGAATTCGACTGACTAAAAAATGCACCGTGAACATTCACGAAATATATTACAGACTATAGTAGCAACATTTTTGTACAGACTCGCGCGTGACCTGATCAACTAAATCAGTGATCCTAGACGTATTGCCCGAGGGTCACAAGATCGAGACAGACGTACATGATACAATACTGTATACACGGTTTTTACTTTATATATATATTTGTCTGTCTGTGCGTGTAAATTGTCTTCTTATTAAATAGTCTTGTTATATTCAATAGACAAATATCTAGACAAGCGATTATTGAATTTTTATGCTGGGCGCCAACAAAGTGAAACAATTACGTACGTCAATCAAATGTAAACGCTTATTTGATACACAATATCTTTTTTCAATTATGACATTTATAATTGAAATCGTATTAGTTCAAAGATGAAACTAAGAAGCAATCTAAACATGTCAGAAAACACAATTTTTAAATTACCGCCCAAACAAATTGTATATGACAACACAATTTATATACATACATATATACATTGATATATATATATATATATATATATATATATATATATATATATATATATATATATATATATATGTAGATAGAGAGACGTACATCCAAATGCAACGCCTAGATTTATGTTTTATTAAAAAAGAAACTATACACATGTTTCTTTTTAATAAAACGCAAATCTAAGCATCACATTTAGATGACTCTATATATTATACATATATCATCATAAAAGCCTATATTAATTTATTTCTGAGAAAATTCGTCATCAAATGTCATTTAGATATTTTCTCAACATTTTTTCATAGTTTCCTATCCACAATTAATGTAATCCAACCCTAACCTCCATAATGTTATACAATATCATGTGTCCATCTTTGATATTTAATCTCTTTTTGACATCATAATCAGCCTATTTCTATCTATTAGTAGATTAAGGTCTCTCAAAAGTTTCTACTTCGACCAATCAAATGATATTCTCTGCCAATCAATTTTTTTATATAGTAGGAACCCCATTACTTTGTTTAGCTCGTCGAACCCCTAATTTAGTTCTATTTAATATTGCAAATAAGTTGTGAAAAATAAATTGTTTAGAAAATCGATTTTCGACTGCATAAATCGTATTTCTTAATAATAAAAGGAATTTTTACCGGAAGACGATTATTTTTTATTTACTTAATCGATTTTTAATAAAATAAAACAACTTGTAGTGATTTTTAAAATTTTCAATTTTTTACCCCAAAAAAACCACGACCTATGGTATGGAAAATTTCATGAAAAATCGACATTTAAGAAAATCGATTTTTTTCATTTAAAATCAAAGCTAGGCTATAAAATATGATGAATCAATGATTAAAATCTTATTTTTGAACGTAGGACAGATTTTATTTAGAAAAAACCGAGAATTGCGCTCATTTCATGCCATTTATGTCTCAATCGAATTGAAATTAATAAGTTTTACTTTAGAGCACTAGTATAGTATCAGATTTCTATTATTGTTCATTAAAAATATTCCTTGAGGACTATACGATTAATTTTTAATTGAAATTTAATGTAGTAAATATTTTTTTCGATTTTTGAATTTCGAAGAAAAACCGAAAATGACTAAAAATCGATTTTCAGCCACTAAAATTAAATTTCACAATAATAAATGTTATTTTTAGCAGAAAACGATTATTTTCGACTAATTTTATTGACTTATAACAAAAAATATCGATTTGTGCTATTTTCAAAAAATTTAATTTTTTGCCTCAAAAAAAAACACGACCTATAGTATGGAAAATTTTATAAAAAAATCAACATTTTTCAAAATCTTTTTTTTTTTATTTAAAATCAAAGCTTGGCTTTAAAATATACTAAATCAATGATTAAAATCTCATTTTTGAACGTAAGACAAATTTTATTCAGGAAAAACATTGAATTATACTCATTCCATGCCTATACATACATACATATTATGTATGTAGATAAATATTTTTTTGATTTTTTGAATATATATATATATATATATATATATATATATATATATATATATATATATATATATATATATATATATATATATATATATAAGGTTGAGTTTTAGATTGTACTTATCTTTGTAACAAATTAAATAAAAAATTAATCGTATTTATGTTATTTTCTCTGAAAAAAAATCATAATTCAACAATTTTTTTAATGGAAGTAATTAATCTCAATTAATATTTTATAATTTATTGCATAAATTTGCGAATTTTTTCTAAACTAACTTATCGTAAAATATAATTAATTACATTAGGAAATAGATTATCAAGTTCAACTTTTAATTATATCAAGAATATCATCTTATGAAAATAAGATAAATACACAAAAATAAAGAATTGTATATAATAGTGTATGTATATATATATATATATATATATATATATATATATATATATATATATATATATATATATATAAATATATATATATATATATACATATGCATATACATGTAAATTATTTTTTATATATACTTATCACACAAGCAAGAAAATTATATGAAATAATATAATAACAGTTATAATTTTAACAGAATTGAATTGTTTATCCTCAACGCCCAAAGAGATTTTATAAAGCAATACAGTAAACACTACACATTTTATAATACACCACTTTAACAATAATAATAGTCATCGAAATGCATATCGACCAATAAAGTGAACAATAAATAATTATTGAACCTTGTATAAAATCTTGTATTATTAGGGATAATTCATTTTTATTAGATTAAAACTGCCACAATATCATAACAATATCACAAAAATCTTGTTTTTAACACAAATGATTTATCACTTCCCAACACCACAGAATGTTCAATAATCACTTATTATTCACAGTGCCATCATCATTCATTAGGTCTTTTTGTTATAAAATTTGCCATAGTTTTAAAAAAATGCTATTTAAATTCAGTAAAATAATCATTCTATTACTTTGGAACTGACAAATTCACTTTCACTCGAATGAATTATCACCCTCAATTATTATTCATTTTATTTTTTATAATAACAATTAGTATTTCAATGACGAAGCCATATAAATTCTTATAGTGTTGGGGGTGACAATTCATTTGTGTGAAAGTAATGCTACCATCCACTAAATAATTTTACTTAATTGTTGATAATTTATTGCTAACTACATTTCTTCCATATATGAATTTTATCAAGATAGTATTATTAAAATTCTACTAAGTTTAAAAGACGATAAAATTGCTATAAAAATGGATGAACAAAACAGAAAACATTTTTTTTTTGTTGTTTTTAATTTGGATTCTAAAAACTTCTTTTACAAAATATAAATATTACTTTAGGGTGGTTTTAGAGTAAATACTAACAAACAGTAAATAAAAGAATTCGATAAATAACAATATTTATAATGGACACATAAGAACAAATTCAATGATTTAAAACTTTAATGACAATTATTGAATATTTAAATAAATTCTACTATTGTCAGAGTAAAAATTCATTTATATAAATATATATATATATATATATATATATATAAATGAAAAATGACCATGTAAATAAAAATATGGACAAGTTGTAAATAATAATAGAGCAATATTTCAAATAGAAATTCTTTTTAGTCTAGTTCT
Organism: Neoneuromus ignobilis; assembly: GCA_029203775.1. Classification (NCBI taxonomy): domain Eukaryota; kingdom Metazoa; phylum Arthropoda; class Insecta; order Megaloptera; family Corydalidae; genus Neoneuromus; species Neoneuromus ignobilis. Next base: position 4,835,335 of record CP092087.1, on the reverse strand, counting down.
ATTTGAAATATTTTGATACAAAAAACTTGTTTACGAAACATAGAAATTGAATAAAACTATTCAATATTATGAATAGAAACTTAATGATTGTTATTTATTGTTGATATAGGTAGACGTGAACTGTCTTCCATAACAATAACGAATGAAAAAATCGATCAATTTAATATAATCTGATAATTATCGCATACTTATCCAGAACTATTCATGTAATAATTGAATTTTTTTTTGAATAAAGCAATTATATTTGTTGAGTGTTAGTGTGTGTGTTTTAAAAGTTGCATACAATGAATAAAAAATATATTTAATCTTTTTTTTGTTAAAGGAAAGAAAATAAAAATGTGAAATACCAGTTTGTCAATCAACAGCAATTCATCAAAGTTTAAAAATCTAGTGTTTTTATTGAAAATGAAATAAACAGTTCCTTTTTTTATATATTAGAGATATAAAAAAACATTCTACAACAATGCATTGGACTATTTTATTGACTATTACATTTGTGGGTAAGTATATTTTTTTAATAAAAATATTAAGTATATTTTTAATAAAAGGATTTATTGAGTATATTTTTAATAAAAACATTCAAAATTAAAAAAGTCACAAAAGATTTTTAATTTTTTTCTAACCTTTTTTTTGTATTTTATAAAAAGATATTTACTCCATTTTTCTCAAATTAAAACACAAAATATATTTCAATTTTTTGGCATGCTTAAATAATTAGACATTTTTGTAAAAAACAATATATCAAAATAATATTTCAATATACAGAAATAATTTCGAATGATAGTAAATATATATAATTAAAAATGTATTATTCTCTGTTTTGGAACTATCGAGAATTCACTTTAACACAGATGAATTTTCACCCCCAACATCACAATATGTTATAAAATGTTCAATAATCTCTTATTGTTCACTTGGTGTTGGAGGTGAAAATTCATTTGTATTAAAATAGAAATTTATTGTTGATGCAATCAAAATTTCAGATTCCCTCAAGGTAAAATAAACATAAAACTGACAGAATGCAGTCGTAGTCGAGTAGTAGCGAATTAGCTGCAGGCTAATATAGACACGGATTTAGCCTTGTGGCATTATTTTTATTAAGAAAACAGCTATTACTTTAAAATGTTTTAATGTTTTAAAAAAAAACTATTTATCATACAAATAAAAATTGAACTAAGGGCAATAATTAGTTTAAAAATCAATCAGTTTTTAAATAGGTCTTTAATTAAAAATATTAGAAAATAGTCATTAGTTAAATATATAATTTAAATGCAAATGTGTGATTTATTTTACCTAACGTTAAAATTAAATACATTAATTTGACAGGTAATAGAAAACAATTTTAGTACATGACATAATTAAACGAAAATAACTGCCAGGCTATTGAAAATTAAAAAATAAACCTTTTTGTAATACGTGGATTTAATTTAACTTGTATTTTTATTTTTTCCAGTATCTACTGATTTTAGTGTATTTTTATAGTTGGTCATTTAAAAATCAAAAATAAAAAAATGATATAATTAACATGAATGTTTTTGATTTTTGTTTTCAATATATTTTTTTTGAAATTTTTATCTGTTTTTTTTTAACATAGAGATTTGTGTTTTATTAAAAAACAAAAGAAACTATACACCACCCTATACACATGTTTCTTTTCAATAAAACATAAATCTAAGCGTCACATTTGGATGACTCTATATATAGAATTTTTTTAAATGATTTATTCAAAAATACTATAAAGACAGACTAACAACACAAGTTATAATTTATTCCTGTAAGTAAAAAAATAAATAATTATATTTAAGAAATTTATATACATATATTTCATTCTTTAATATTTTTGTAATTAAAAAAATATTTTTCGTGCCAACGCATTTTTTGTTAAAAATCATTGATAAAAACTACCATATTCAAAATATAAATTGAATACAAAAATAATAAATCACAGCAAGAGGAATTTAAATTATGATTTATATAAAAGATCTACATAAAGTGTATTTAACCACGTTTTTAAAATAATACAAAAAATTCTCGAATCTAACAAGTCATATCTTGTATATTTTTAAATTTATAAACATTTTAAATAATTATACTTCAACATTTTAAAAGAAGTAATAATAAATGTATTGTACGTATATCATAAATAACATGTATATTTATTTTTTTGAATGATTTAAATTCGTATTATTTTGACGACCACTTATACTTGTACATTAAAAATATCTATCACAAATGTCTAAATAATATTTAACTTTATCTTGAACTACTCTCAGTGATTAATCTCCATAACTCACGTTCACTTTTCTCAGTAAAGTTAAACAGAGGACCAAGTTAAATGATTTTATTTTCAACTAAACATTTTAATAGTCTCATTTATTTATTCTTTTGAATATAAGCAACGATTTTTAAACAAACATTTAATACCACTGAAAACCAAAAACTATAGCCAGAAATACATGAATGATTTTATCACATGTGCTGTACCGTGTTAAAATGTACTTACAAACTTTTTATACAGAAATTTTAATTTTTTTTTAATTTCAAAAAAGTTTTAACACGAAGTCTTAATTATTAAACATACTAGTTTGGTATGTGGAGACACTTAGCAGGAACATTGATGGATTAGCACAAGTGACGTGTTATATTTTAGGACACATCGAACAGTTCGTTAGCAATTTATATTCACTGAGTAGTTGTTACATTTTTTTATTCAAATCTATTAACGAAGAATTCGAAATTAAATTACGACGAACTAATAGTTTAATAGAAAATATTCAATCTATAATTCTAACTAACGATCAATATTTTTTTAATAAATAATAAATCATTCTATTCAGGTCAATCGTATCGAAATAAAATTAACTTATAATTAAATTCACATCTAAACTTTTATTTCTTTTAAACTTGTATCAATTTTAAATATGGTAGTTTTTTATAATCACAAGTTTTATAAAAACTACTACAAATACATATTAACACATTACGGTCAGCAGTATTTCGTGCTAGACTTCATCTAGAGTCCAGCGAATTTCGCAAAAAAATAACTTCTTCATAAAATCGATGTAATTCTTAAACTAATGAACATTTTGAAATGAAATTTCATATCTGCCTATAAAAAGGTTCGATACATAGATATATGTAAATATAATGGTGGTTTTCAATCTGTAATGAGTGAACCAGCGTGATAAAATACAAAAAAAGAGATGCTTTATAATAAATATAGTTTATTATAAAAAAAACACTTTTTAGTGTAAAAAAACATCTAGAAGGGATAAAAATATGATAAATTACGTAAAGCATATATTCTATATACAGAAGTTGTTTGAAAAATAATAAGAGAACCAATTTCGATTTTATTCCAAAAAAACAGAACTTTGCTAGGAATAAAGATTACTTTATTTAAAATATCTGAAATATTTTACATAATTTTTATAATTTACCGATATTTTGAATATATACACCACTATCTTTTGATGGAATTAGAAAAAATATAGCTTGTGTATATATGTATTAAAGTTCATACAACGAAACACGTGTTAACGCGTGAACGGACTTACAGTATTCCAACACGAAACATGCGTTTAGGCGTGGCCGGACGGTAATGTGTTAATAAATGACAAGACTTGTGTTAAAAAATTCTGACAAAATACAATTTTAATTCAATTTATTTCACGGCTACAAAGTATGAAAATGTAATTTAATTTTTAATTATCTGGATTCAAAACAAGACGTCAATTTTACTCTACATACTAGAATCTAAATAAAAAAATATTCACTATAATTCAAATCATTTTGAATTGAAAAAGTAATATTTTATTGAAAACTTGTTTCGATATTACGTGTAGGCATGTATAAAAAAATTCCATTTCAATAAATTACATTTTGCAATAAAATTGTTGTTAATGACATTTAAATCATTATCGATAACTGGTCATAAAAAATAACGAATGGTCGAATTATACAGTACTTTAATTAAAAAGTCAACCTAGTATTTTACTTTAATCGAAAAATTTCGTTAAATGGAAAGTAGCTTCATGTACTCGTTCACATTAACACTTATTTGTTTGTCAAGAACATTGATCTTCGTTTCAGGTCATTAATGATGATTACATATGACAATTGTAGATAATACCCGTATAAGACGACAATGTACGATTGGAATCGACGATACTAGATGCATGGTAAAAGTGAACCGTTGCATTTTATTCATACATGTGTAAATCAACCGTTATTTGAAAATAGGAAATGTAGTTACGTGTAATATCTGTTTGTCGGTAGATTATTGTTCGACGATTTCTATGTAAAATACTAGTTCTGCTATATCCAGGGGGAGTTTGACAATAAATCGACACAAAGAGAATTTATGATACGTACAAATGGGCTTGTGTTGTAGATTTATATACCTGTATATAACGTTCGAATGTTTTATATCGTAATTGTATTTGCATTGAATAAATACAACTGACCTACATAACTTTTTAAATCTTGCACGCAGCATGCATGGAACTTTGTTCATCCAGTATGTTCTGTTCACACAATATGTTATAGTCATTAAATACACATTTCAGATGTACTGTAACATAAATGCAATTTGTTTTCGTATGTTTATTAATGTGTAACTGCATTCAGTTTGAATATAGAAAGGAACTCACAATCAGATTATTTATTTCAAGTAATCCGCTACATCTGGGGTTATAAGTAAATTGCATTTGCCTTATTCATTTCGTAGAAGTGGGAAAAAACGTGTATAAATAATTTCATAACTAATAATAAATATATTAGCAGTTAATAGGTATTTAATTGTTAAGTGACTATTTTATTACTACTCGATAGTAAATATAGATAAAAGTATTACATGGTTGAAATAATTATTACAAGTAAAAAATTCAAGAAAAAATAGTCATCGAGTTCATTTATAAACTGAGATTATAACAAATTTTATAAAAAGTTTTAAATGTCATTGGGTGGTTTATTTTTATCAACTAAGAATTTGTAAAAAAAAATGTGAAGTAAACATTTTCCAATACTGAGAAAATAATTATATAGATGTGTTTTTTAACAATAATAGAAGTTTGAATTGAATCCCTATCGAAAGTTCTATCTAACCTAAAAAAAAAAAGTTATCATACCTTTATATATACATACACACTTATGTATATATAAAAGTATTTTTTAAGTTAGGTAGAACTTTTGATAGGGATTTAATTGAAAGTTCTATCACTCTTAAAAAACATACTGTACACATTTTTGTTCAGTTGTATCAAATAAAATCGTTTCATGTACAAAATGTAATTTTTGTAAATATATTTACATAAATGTTTAAAAACTAGGGAATATCTTTATTAACTTTTATGGCAGAAAATTTATTTTTTCTAATTTTTTTGGTTTTATTTGATGTTCTGTTCATTTTTTTACACAAAATTCTAGTTTAAGCTTTTTTTTCTATACGCACTTTTTGTAAATGTATTTTTTTAAGAAAATTAATAAAAATAAAAGTAATAACTTTATTTCATATTTTTAAGAACAAATATGAAATAAAATAATTATATTTAGGAAGATTTATTAGCATTGAAATAATTGATAGATTCCAATTGAATAACATTTAATGTCATCTATTTCGATCAAATGATTTAAAAATAGAACATTTTTTTTAAAATTAGTTGTACAATAAAAAAAACTATACGGAGAATGAAAAAATAGGCATGAATATAAAAACGAACTTGCATAAAACATACAATGATAAAAAAAAACTTTATATAAAACTGAGTGAAGTATTGCAAAAAATAAGACAGAGGATGTATAAAAAAAATGTTGACAGGAAATCAAGAGACTTTTAAAGGCCAGTGAATATGTGTGTGAAAATATTAAAAAAATCATTTGGAATGTGGGAATAAGAAGCGTCAGATGTGATTTTTTAAAATAAAAAGTAGAAGAATTTTATTTAGTAATGGGTTGTTGAAGATAAAAGTAGGAATAAATTTATAAATTTCTAATAAAGCATTTTCTTAATATTGGAAATGTATTATAATGATAAAATTTAGAAATTATAAAAAATTAATAGTTAAAAGATTAATATTGAATAAAGGTTAGAAATTGGCTCGAAACGACAATGAGTTATAGACATTTTTTAATATTTATGTCTTGTTAAGGTAATAAATATTTTGTAGTTTTTTCTTGCTAAACATTTCGTCATTGAATTTCTTTCAAATATACTTATATATATATGTATATACCACAACCACATACATCATGATTAAAACATGATTTTTGTACTTGAATGATTTTTATTGCCAATTGTTCTTTATTTAATGCCAGTTATTCAATTGATTCTCAATAGAAGGTACACGTATCCTTGATGATATCTTAGACATTGAATTCAAAATGAAATTTCGTGTATTTATTTTTTAGTAAATTATTGATTTGCTACTTATGAATTCACCTTACGAATCGAAATAATGTACTAAACATGTACGTATTTTAGGTACGACATTTCTGTTTTTGTTCTTGTAAACAAAACGAGAATTTCTCACAAGTTCAATAGCTATATTTTATTTTTATTTTTTAATTGGAAATTTTGATTATATATATATATATATATATATATATATATATATATATAAAATTAAAAAGTTCCAAAGTAAAAATACGTTTTTATTCCACTACAATAAAATATCCTAAAATCGAATTTTCTTAACCTTTGTAATTATAATTTATAAGTTACCTGCAAATTCGACTAATTATTATACAAAATGCAAAATATTGACTAGAAACGTTTGGAATCACTGACCTAAACTATTTCGATAACTCTTGAAGGACATTTCAAGTTGTAGAAAATAACACAATTACTCATCTTTAAGTGAATGTTTTGTAATGTTTATATACGTGTGTTCATGTATAAATAGAAGATGGACATATATTTGTGTATATAAATAAATGATTGTAGGTTATATAATTAATCATATCAATTTATGATAAAAAGTAGTTTAAACCATAAATAAACATTTTAATGGATGAACTTTCAATTCATCTTCTTAATTAGGAAAACAAATTGTGAAGATTTAAACACACACAAGTGTGTGTGTGTGTACATATATATATATATATATATATATATATATATATATATATATATATATATATATATATATATAATTTAAATATATTGTCCTAATTTTTTTGTACATTTAAGTTATTAAATTAAGGGGCCATGCTCATTCAGAAGATCGAAAAATTCAATTTTTGGATTTTAATTTTTTTATAAGTGTAATATCTGGCAAAAATTCTCTGAAAGTTTCAAATTAATTCGACTAAAATTGATAAAGAGTATAGGTATACATTTTTTTTACAAATAATTGTGTAAACTACTTTTGAAACTTCAAACATGTTTTTTCAACAATCACATTTCCAAAACGATGAATAAAATATCTCAAAAACGACTGCATCGATTTATTTCAAATTTCGCAGGCTTATTACACAATAAATACAAAAAACTAGTTTTTGAATAAAGGATTTTTCCGTTGCATAGTTTCTTTTTTACTAACTAAAAACGAGCGATTTTTTTCATCGAAAATCGAAATTTTAATAGAATGTCTGTCATTTTGTTCCAAATCAATTTTTCGAAAAACTGATTGCACAAAAACTACATCATTCGTCAGAGAAAGGCTCTGACGATGATGGCGTCGCCATCGAAATGCATCAGCCGATATAATTATAGATTATATAATTATAAATAATAGGTGAACAATAAGTGATTAATGAACGCTTTAAATTATTGTGATGTTGGCATTAAAATTCATTTGTGTAAAATGAATCAGCCACAGTTCCAAAACAACAAATACATCATTTAATGTATAAAATAGATGTCATTTTTTGATTTCATACGATCAAAATCTGAGCAACAATTTTCACAGCAAACATTTTTTTTTCAGAGGACCTATGAGAGAATAACCATATTTCTTTTATTATTAAATATTTTTTATTGAAAAAATTATGTAAACTTATTTTAAATATACCTTTTTAGATATCCGACCATTTGTTAAGAAACGTGTTATAGTTTTTGAAAAATTCCCAAAAGTCACGTTTTTTTAAACTCTTGACTGATCATGGACTCCTTTTAATAAGTTTTATAATGTAGTTTAATTTATTAGTAATATATTTATGACAAATCACCATAAGATTTCATAAACATTTAATATTACTTGTTTTTCACTTAATTCATTACTATGCATTTTGATGATCATGTCATTTGACATGTAATAACATGCCCATTGAAATGTGCATCAACAAATCAAGTGAACAATAAATTATTATTAACCACTTTTATAAAATTTCGTAATAGAAGAAATGAATGATTGATTCATTTGGTATAAATTTAGTTGATATATTAATTCATCGATGATTTATAAGCACAAATATATTTACATACATAGGATCATCCAAATGTGACGCCTAGATTTGTGTTTTATTTAAAAAGAAACTATACGCATGTTTCCCTACACACCACCTTATAAACATGTTTCTTTCTAATAAAACACAAATCTAGGCGTCATATTTGGATAACCATATACATTCAACATACTCAATATTTTGAATTGTATTTTAGTTTTTACTTAAATATTTTGACGAATTTATTTTTTTTTGTGAAATCTCCCCCAATCTATTTGCATTGTTATAAAAAATTCCATTTAAAAAAATAATTTAATAATAATTCAGTGAGTAATTTAATCATCTCACCATTATCTTCTACGACTGCATTCAATTTTAATTTTTAATTGGATAAAAATATTTCCGTAATATAAATGTTGTATTCATCTATGAATGCAAGTATGATTGAAACCCGAATAATTTTTTAATGTTCTTATTCGTAGGTATATCAGTATGCCACCCGACGGTCGAACCGTTACAGAATCAAACAGCAGGTGAGGTACGTCGTGTCAAAAGAAGATACTACGTCTGTCCGCCAGACTTCATACGTCTCGGAAACAATTGTTATTTCTTGAGCAATTTCGCTTCAACGTGGCAACAAGCGCACTACGAGTGTAAAGATAGACAATCCACATTGACGACTCTCGAGAAAGCGAACGAAGACCGCCACTTGAGGAGCTACTTGAATCGACCCGACTTAGGTATGTTTGTATGTAAACGATATAAATAGACAATTAATGTGTTTCAAGTTCACTGGCGACCTGCTATTTGTTTTGTTAACTTGCCGGTATTTCTATCATTCAAACGTATCAAACCGATAAATTTACTTTAAAAATATACGGGACCACTTGATGATCGATATATGTATATTTTTTTTAACACGAAAAATAAATACGCTTTAGTGTATGTATACATTATAGTGTATGTGGGGATTATTTTTTTTTACAGAATAAACTGCTTTAGTCAATATTTTAAACTGGATTCAATGAAAAAGTAAAATTAACTGTATATACGAGGTCGTTTGATAAGTACGGTAAAAAAGTAAGAAAAACTAAATTGAAAAATTTAATTAAATTAAACAATAAATAAATTTACCATACTTATCAAACGACCCTCGTACATACAGAAATACATACATACATACATACATATATATATATATATATATATATATATATATATAAACTGTTATAAAAAAATAAACAAAATTTTATAGACAATTATAGAATATTAGAATCAATATATGAATTATTAAAAATCAATTAAGAGAATAAGCCAAAAAAAATCATGAAAAACATCACATTGGGCCTATTCACACTAGTCAACATTCTTACAGTATTCACGGCCCATTACCGCTCGTCTCACACTCTCTTTCCAGAAAACCAATTTTTTTTAGGTGGGGTATTTTAGCGATAAGAGGGTGTGAGACGAATGGTAAATAACGTAAATACTGTATGAATGTTGACTAGTGTGAATGAGCTTTTGCACACTAGTCAACATGCATATAGTATTCACGGCCCATTACCACTTGTCTCACACGCTCTTATCCGAAAACTATTTTTTTTTAGGTGGGAGAGTTTGTTGATAAGAGGGTGTGAGACGAGCGGTAATGGGCGTGAATACTGTATGAATGTTGACTAGTGTGAATAGGCCAATTAAATACAATAATATGTACATGTGTAATGCAAAAAAATGTTATTAAATCTCAAAATTATGATAAATGTTTTTTCAAAAAATGTCAACTTAAAAATATATTAATTATGGTTTCTTTTAGAAAAAATAAATTAATTAACAATAAAATATTTTTTTATTGCAATTAGTTTAGTTAGGATAATTTTAATAAAATAAATCAAAAATTAACATGAATTAAATCTTAGTAAAAATAATTTAAAAATATAGAGATAATATAAAAATATCAAAATAAGAAAATCTCCATTATTTTTTAAAAAAATGTTTTGCCTTTCTTCACATTTAACTACTATTGACATTTAACAAATTTATTACTATGTGAGGAAAATAGTAGCAAAATAATTAAAAATTCGCCATATAAAAATATTTTTATTTTTATTATAAAATTTATTAAATTACGATAATTTTAATAAAATAAATCAAATATTAACATGAACTAAATCTTAGTAAAAATAATTTTAAAAATATATCATCACTTCAAAAATAATAGAAACAGATTAACATTTTTATATCTAAATATAATATTTAAATTATTAATTATATTGATCAATAGTCTTAAAATATTTATTAAAAAAATATGCACGTGTATAACCATTGACATTTTTTTTTATTTTTTATTACTTAAAATGTTACTTCATATTTATTTAATTACCATCTTCATTTAAGGTTATATTATTATATAATTTGTGTAATTGGACATTTATTGCCTCTGAAAAAATTTATTATTTTATTATCTGAAATATCTCATATTATATAATTTATATAATTATACATTTATTTTAAACATGATTTTTTTTTAAATATTTTGAAATAAAAAACATTTATATTATAAACAGCAGTAAGGATATAAAAACTAAAAGCACATCAAAATTCATTTAAAATTTTATGACAATATTTTAAAATAATATTCGTTTTATGTACATTTTTTTTTAGAAGTAAATATTTCTTTAAATAAAACTATAGGTCATCCAAATGTAACGCCTAGATTTGTGTTTTATTAAAAAGAAACATGTGTTTAAGGATGTTGTATAGGGAAGCATATGTGTGTAGTTTTTTTTTATTTCTTTTTAATAAAACACAAATTTATACATCATATTTGAATGACTTTATATTTATATTTTTTTTAGTAATATCTTTTTAAAAAATAAAACAGGTACTGAAGTCTATTTAAATTTATACTACAAAACAAATTCCAATTTCCTAAGATCATAACATTGCTTCCGAAATGCGTATAAGCAACAAATAATAGAAAATAAATTATTTTTGATTAATTGTTATTTCTTTGAAAATAATTCTGAAGTATAAAAAAAAATGAATTTATAAATTATCTACTCGTTGCAGTGTAAAGATGAATATTTTTATGAATAAAATTATTTCAAGTAAAAAATACAAACGTTTCTATTTTAATTTCAAAATCAAATTTCAAAAAAATTTCTTGATTATCTAATATTAAATAAAAAGAGAATCTATATTAGAAGTAGTAACATCTGAAAAAAACTTAACAACTATTACAGAAAAAATATATCAATAAAGTGTGAATTGATATTAGCACAATCTAACAAAAATCTAATCTTAAATGGATGATTTTTTATTTGAACAGGCGATATATTAAAAATGTAAATTCGACTAACACAAACGATAATGTGGAATAATAACTGGATCTAATCGTTTTATGTAATATTTGTACATATAGTAGTAGTGACACACATTAACTATATTATATTTATAATGGCCTTGCAGACATTCAGTGTATGCAAATAATCTATTTGAAGTACGTGCGTATGTATGAATGACTGTTTGAATCAATTAAATAATGATTATTAAAATAGTACAACGTAGTGTAGTACTCCTTTCAATGTAGTAGATTTACAGCCTGTAATAATAAATGTATAATGAGGAAAAAAATACAACACGACCTTATATTGAAAATCTGCATAATATTTGTTATTTAAATTAAATTATCGGTTGCTATTTCATAAAAATTAATGTTGAAAATAATTGCAAATAAATTAACAGTATGTGGTAGTTAAATTTTATAATAAAATAATAAAAATTACTTGAAAAGTTGATACAGCGTGTCACAAAAATCATGGAACAAATACGTATTTTCGAAAAAAATTGGCTTAATTGATAAATTAAATCCAAATTTTTTTAATATAAACAAACATAAATGTTTCAAAAATAAAAAAAAAACATTTTTTTCTCAAATTTTATTACTATAATAAAAATAATTAAACTATTAAAAATAACGAATCAATCTCACAAGTATCATGAGGTAATGTAGTGCTAAAAACATAATTGTAGACATTTTTTTTTTAAAATGTCAATATTAAGTGGGAGTTTTCTTCAATCCCAGGATTTGATTTAATCTTCTTGGCATTGGTTTTACAAAGTTAGTAGTTATTTGAGTGGGAATAATGGCCGATTTATTTGCTAAAATGTTTTTTAATACCTTTAATTATCTTTTAACACCTTTTTTACTTGTTTAATAAAGTGTTTTTTTTTAATCACAGAATTTTATTAATTCATTTTGGTATTGATTTTATAAGTTAATAATTACTTGAGTGGTAATAGTGGGCGATTTATCTATGATTTTTTTTAAATATCTCTTTTGAAGTACTTGTATGTTTTCTAACTCTTTTTTCAACAACATTCCAAAGATGTTCAAAGTGGGTTAAGGGTGGAAGCTGGAGCAACGTTTCAATACTTTTGAACAATTATATAATAACCAAAAAAGAACCATATGTGATTTATGCATTATATTATTGTCCTGGTATTATTTAAAAATGTTTCTTAGACCCAATTTTAATGCTCTTTAGTTTTTGAAAATATTTAAATATATACCGATTCATTATCTCGTCAATAAAAACCAAATCTCCAATGTCAGCCATCAATATACACCCCCAAACCACAACACCCCCAACACCATATCCTCAGTCGGAATTAAATTTTTGTTCTTCAATTCTTTATCACTCTCATAAATGCTAAAAATGTGTTTCCAATATTATTAATTAATTTTTGAAAATTCTAATCACTTTTTCGATTTGTTTCGTTCGTGAAAAATTTTCTACTTACAGTTATTTTCATGAAAACCGAAATTTCTAATAACTCTCTACTATTTCTGAGTTTACATTTTTTTCTAATATTATTCCCAAATCAGCAGCTAATTTTGGTGCATTTATTTTTGGATTTTATTTGATTTTTTAATATAACTCTTCCATTATGTTTATTAAAACCGTTCTTGAAAAAATGATTTAAATAGACAGATTTCCATTGGCAAAAATGACAATTTTTAATCATGTTAACATTTCACAAATTCAAATAATTTTTTTATATTTTTTATTTATGGTTTGTTTTGGTACTGTGAAAAATTCACTTTAATACAAATTAATCACTCTACCAATAGCATGAAATTTTATTATAAAAATATTTATTAATACTTACTGTTTTAAACGCTGATATACATTTCGATAGTCAAGCCCTTATCGTCAAAACAGAACCTAGTACTAATACAAATTTTCTAAATTTAATTTTGATTGAAAGCACCAAAATCAGCAAAAATACGAAAAAGACAAACAAATTAAAACAACTAATAAAGAAATCAAATACTTGAAAAAAGTAATTATCACTCAAGAAGTTAATTAAGTGCGTTCATTTCTATTTTAGTTTGTATTGTACCATCTAATCATCTCTTTGATTACATATGTTTGAGAACAAGAACCATCAATTATTTTTCTGTCAAAATATATTTAAATATTATCAAAAATAAACCGACACGATGATTAAATAATTAAGACATTTAATAGATAGATTAGCAGTCGTAAAGTGAAAAAGTCAAGTGTAGGTTAGTTGGTTAATTGAGTTCGTTTGCCACGTCATCGACGTTATCTTCATTAAAATTGAGACAATTTCTTTTGAAAAATTGTTGAATTGAATTAACACGTGTTTCGAACATCTTTTACGTTTCAAATTGAATTTTACTATCTTTCTGTAATTCATTTTGAAGGGATATAACCTCACTGAAACAAAGCTATTGTTCATTTAAATAAATTGCCACGTGTTGTCAATGTTACAAGCAATAAAACATGTAAAAGTGTTGAAATAGCAAAACTAATGGTCTAAATAAATTTTATACAGCTTTCTACACGACATATAACCATCTTTTATGTGGTCTGTATCCATGTCCAGTATGTGAACGCAGGTGTTCCGAAATAAAATATCGTGTGTCGTTGCAGATGACCCGCATTATTTTAAAAAAAGTGTGTTGCCTTTCTTCACGTTTAACTACTATTGACGTTTGATAAATTTATTTCCACGTGGGGAAATGAGTAGTAAAATAATTAAAATTCGCCGTACAAAGATTTTTTTATTATAAAATGTCATTAGTTAGGATAACTTTAATAAAACAAATCAAATATTAACATGAACAAAATCTTAGCAGAAATAATTTAAAAGTATATTTCATCGCTTCATAAATAACTAACATTTTTATATCTAAATGTAATATTTAAATCATTAATTATATTGATCAGTAGATTTTAAATCTTTATTTAAAAAATGTGCACGTATAAATCATTCACAAATTTATATATTTTTTATTACTTAAAATGTTATTTCATATTTATTATATTTAATTACAGTCTTCATTAAATTGTATATTTTTGTATAATTTATATAATTGTTTTTTTTTATATTTTATATAATTTATAATATTGGATTATCAATTAATAATAATCAGGATTTTAATACTTGTAATTTCATATTTATTTCAAATCTAGATTTTTCACAATGATATTTTTTTTTTAGTAGTCAGGGTTTTAAAAACCTGTAATTTTATATTTTTGACAAATAAAAAAAATCAATTTCAAATCAAAATTTTTCACAACGATTTTTTAATATTTTTTTAATTTTTTAAATAACTGTAATTTCATATTTTTAACAAATCAATAAAATAAATCTGTTTGGAGTCTATAGATTTTTCACAATGATTTTTTTTATTAATCAGGGTTTTCAAAACCTGTGATTTCAAATTTTTAACAAATCAAAAAAAAAAACAATTTCAAATCTATAGATTTTTAATAATGATTTTTTTAATAATTAGGATTTTAAATATCTATAATTTCGTATTTTTAACAAATAAGTAAAAAAAACAAATTGAAATCTATAGATTTTTCATAATGATTTTTTCCAATAATCGGGGGTTTAAATATCTTATTTTTAACAAATAAAAAAAATAATTAGTTTTCAGTCTATAGATTTTTCACAATTTGTTTTAATAATCAAAATTTTAAATACCTACAATTTCATATTTTTAACAGATAAAAAAATCAATTTCGAGTTTAAATTTTTCATAATGATTTTTGTTTAATAATCGAGATTTTAAATACTTGTAATTTCAAATTTTTAATAGATAAAAAATAATTAGTTTCAAATCTATAAACTTCTCAGTCATTCTTTTTAATGATCAGGATTTTAAATACCTGTAATTTCATATTTTCAACAAATCAAAAAAATAAATCAGTCGAGTCTACAGATTTTTCACGATGATTTTTTTTTAATAATCAGGGCTTTAATTAAACACCTGTACTTTCATATTTTTAACAAATCAAAAAAATAAGTCAGTTTCTAGATTTTGTAAACAATTTTATATTCGCATATTTAAACATTTCCTAAAAAATGTTCAATAATTACTTATTGTTGTATAATTAATTATTGAACATTTTAACATCTGGGTGGTGCTGGAGTGACAATTCACTTGTATGAAAATGAATTCGCCACAGTACTAAAATAAATATTTATTAATATACATTCTAATACGTCTATTATGTACCATAAAAGTAGACAAGAACATTTTTGACATAAATAATTGTGTTAATAACTGATCTAAAAAAACATTTCGTTCTTTAATTACATTTTTAATAATGATACGAAAACAATCTAGTTAAAATTCCAACCATCATCAACGTAACACTTCTTTATAAAGCTACATAAAATGTCTGCACCTTCGTGTTTACACAACACACCTGTACTAATTAATACACGTCTAAGACTTCAAACAATTCACCGCTTGCAACTCTCAATATATTTGCAAGTCATATTTTAAACAAATAATGCAATAGGAAAAATAATAGTGATTAGATTTGAAAAATTTCACAGAATACAATACGAATAAGTCATCAAATTAATAAAAAACAAACTTACCAAAAAAATAAAGAATGTCACATGTAAACAAAATCTAAAATTACAATTTTTAAAACTAACTTAACGATGAGGGGAAAAACATTTAGAACAATAAAAACCTGCCAAATAAATGCAACTATTGACCGTGTGCAATTAGTTATGTCATAATTTAAGTTCATGTTTATGTTTTAAAAAATAACCGAGTATCTCATGCGCAAACTTATTTGAAATGATATCATGTCGTGAAGAATTTTAAAAGTCTGACATAATACACTAATTACACTCATTTACATCTATTTGCACTACACAGTAAGATAAACAATGCAATTCTCTTAAAATAAATGATATGGATATGACAGCATCTGCACATTAATCTTCGTTACTTGAAATACAAAATAAACAAATAAAAATAAAATGCGTTTTTATATAATGATATAAAATAAATTCCAATTGCTAAAATCGTAATAAAAAAGTTATATAGGAGGAACCGAAATGAGACTGAAAATAAAAAAAGATAGGAAGTAATGATAAACAAACAAATATTTAAATCTTTTAGTTTCATTTAGGCCATCCTTTATTCTAAGTCTGAAGCTGATTTTGACTTTTTTATAATTTTGTTAATTTTTATTAATAAAAATGTTGACTCAAATTTAGCTATTATATTTTTTCAGTGCTAAATAATAAAGCTTTCAAAAATTAATTTGAAATTTTCATTCGAACACATGTATGAGTTAGTATTCTTCAATTGGAATTTTTTTTAAACTTTTTCCATTTTAATTTTTAACCACTGTATATCCTTTCATTTTTATTAAATATAAATATGCATTTTTACTATACACATAAAATAATTACTTATTATTAATTATGTAATTTCGAACGTGTTTTTAGAACATAACCTTGTTTTATAGTCGCACAAGATAGAAAAACATTTTAAAACAAGTTTTATCATTGAATGCATGCATATTTTTAATTCATTCACTGTTCTAATCACTGAATCAGAACGACACTTAGCTTACGTAACAAATGTAAATGTGTCTGTGTTCAAATCTAGTAACAAAGAGTACTATTACGACATAATTTAATTAGAATTGTATTCTTAATTAGTTTCATTCGAAGGAATTCAATTTTGAATTCTATAGATAACAGATGTCCTACAAAAATGTTTCATAAATTTGAAAATAAATTCAATTATTTAATTTGACAAGTTTGGAAGGTTTTATTTTTAAACAGGAACGTTGTTTACATTTATATTATGAATCTATTTAATTTTTATTTATTTAATGAAACATATTTTTTAAATAAAATTATTTAATATAAAAATAAAAATATTTCCTTTCTCTACAACAAGCAAACTCTTTTCATGTTTGTAACAAAATATATTCTCAATTATTAGAGAGTTAACACATTTTCAAGACTAAACTAAAACCTAAACATTATAATAAATTATAATAAAAGATAAATAAATTACCTCATTTTGACAGAAATGAATTTTTATCTCCACCACCACAATGGTTATGAAATGTTCAATAATCACTTTTTGTTTATAACAATAGTCATCTGATGTACATTTCGATAGCAATGGCATCATCGTTCGACCATTTTTGCTATAAACAAATAGTAAACAATAAGTGATTATTGAACACTTCGGATAAAAATTCATTTGTGTTAAAGAGAAACCTCAACAGTTCCAAAATAAACAAATTACCCCATTGTCTAAAAATAATTATTATCTCTCTTATTCATTATGTTTATATAATATTACTATTTATCAATGAATGCAGTAACGACTACTACAAAATACTGTATCTAACACACGGTCTTACACAGCACTTTTATAGTTGAGACGTATAGAGTATCTGAAAAGTTCGAATCGAAAGATAAAAATATTTATTTCTTGAGAGGTGAGGAATGACATTAATACTGGTTGAAAAAGAAGAGATAATCCTTCTTAGTGTGGTCATCAGAAATTAATTCACAGAAAAATAACTGATGAGTGTGCTTTTTATATTTTGATTCACTTTTTGGATACCTAGAATTAAACTGATCAAGAATTACTCTCTGGATTAATCACAAACAAGAATTATCTCTATCCTTCCATCTAGTATTATGCCACATTTTGTTTATCTTTCAAGAAAACCGTATTTTAGCATTGATTCCAAGACTTCGAATATTAAGTGTTTGTGTGTATGTAATTTAAATATAAAATGTTTCAACAATGTTATTAGGAAGATTATTTTGTCTTCTAGTTTCCAAACTTTAAATCATATGTCTACAAAAAAATTAAAAATATTTTAAGTAGATTTTTTAACTGTTATTCATTAGTATTTAAAAATATTATAATTGAAACTTAAGTAAAGTAGAGAAATAGGTCAGACAAGGAGAAATTGAGAGTTGAATAAAATCGATAAAATGAGCAAAGGCAGATATATATATATCTGGAATAGAAAACAAGAGATAGACAAAAACCATATGGCGTAGCGATCAAAACATAAAAAGAGATCTCCTATCAAAGATGGAGGGATGATATTGTAAAGAATTGTGGAAGTGGGAGTTGGATGATATTATTAGCCATGGATAGGAAACAATGAATGAATCTTGAGAAAACATTTTAAAAAATTTACAAAATCTGATATACATACATATGTATATATATAAAGTGTACCCATAAATAATGTTTTATAAAATTCCCTTTTTGTAAAATAAGAGTGATTTTGAAATAAAATATTCTTCCAGTGCAGTTTTTTAACACTGAAAAAATGACATTACTTATGGGTACAATTAATATATATATATATATATATATATATATATATATATATATATATATATATTCCTTTTTAAAAATAATAAAATATATTTAAATATTTACTGTTGGCAAAAACATCAAAAATTGAATAACAAAGTCCTACATATACAAATATAATCACTAATTAAATTATTTGATTTTAACAAATGGAAATGAAATTATTTTTTTAATTGTAAGAATAAATCTGAATGTAAATTTATGTGAATGTATATGAGTGTGTGTGTTTATATTCAAATTAAAAATTATCAAATAGTAATTAGTAAATAATTTTATTAACATTTTTAATTTATTCTATTTATAACAATATTTATAAAGAAATATGTGCTAATATCTATTTTTATTACATTAAATAATATTGATATACATGTACACATTATATATATATATATATATATATATATATATATATATATATATATATATACACTTGTATATTAAAAAAAGAAAAAAATTAAGCAAAAAATACAGACAAGCAACGTGTTAATTATAGTACATTACGATTGCACCATAGAATCAATTTAAAAGGTGAAAAGGTCGCACTAAATAAAAATAATGATAAATATGTACCATTATTATAAAATTTTTATAAAAATATTTCTGAACCGCTGACCTCATTAATCTTAACAATTTATAAATAATCGATGCGTATTTAACTTGCATTTAAACGACAATTTGAATAATTGTAATTAATTGAAAAAAATATGTATTAATAACCAATAATTAATTAAAAAAATGATAATATATATATATATATATATATATATATATATGTGTGTGTGTGTGTGTGTGTGTATGTGTGTGTGTCAGTTTTGATAGATTTTTTTAATGTTATTTAAACTTTAATATTATAGATATGATCTAATATATTTATATTGAATAATTATTCATTTTTTTATTAATTAATTAACTACCACCTTAATACTTCTGTACAAAAATTAAAATAGTACTAAGAATCTTACATTAGAATAAATTATTTGATTATTTTGCATTATATATATATATATATATAAAAATTGTGAAAGTAGTTTTTAAATCACTGTTTGTTAAGAATTTCATAACAATTCAATCATAAATTTACCCACAATTTAAATAAACTAATTAATCAAATATGTTTTCACTTCTAATTTTAAATTCTGATTAAATAGTATTACATATATACAGAAAAAACACAAACATAAATAAAGTATTCATATTGTATTCTTGTAATATTATCATCTGTAGTTTCAAAGTATTGAAATATCATTGCTGATAGTCTTCAGTTAATTAATTATTTCAGCTAAAAATGAATTTCAACTTAAAACTATCCTAATTGATTTTTAACAGAACTAGAATTAACCAACCAATAATCGAAATTGATTGTATAATATTAAGAAAAAAAATGATTCACAAAAACGTTATAAAAACCAAAATACAACAATTTACAATACGTAACCAAAATTACATTCTGTATAATATTTTAAATTGTTTGTGTACACAATTTAATTTGACTAATTTCAAAATGTATTTTTATCATTACATATTTCTAAGTAGGTGGGCGTTAAATGCAAAGTTCATTACCAAACATAATTTCATAACGATTGTGTAATAGTTTGAAGTGACTTTCTAGATTTCTTTCTTTCTGATATTGAAATCATATAGGTGAAACATCTGTCTGTCGTGGTCGCTATTAAAAAATGTAATCGTTCTCCCACTCGACGTGATAGTAATAAGTTTCTGTCGTATTAGAAATTCATGGATTTAATTTAAATAAAACGGGTATATCATTTGAATATCACAATTGATTGATAATCGAACATAGGAGGGCAAGCCGAATAACAATGTATCATATCTAATATAAAAAAAAATACAAAACAGACATGATTTTTCTGTATATTTATTGTGTGTGTAAATAATAAAGGTATTTAAATAAATTGAGAAAATTTGTTCATTCTACAGTTTAAGTGTTTTTTTAAAACGTGACAAAACTTTAAATTGAATCTCAATTGAAAGTTTTATCTAACATAAAAAAACACCTTTATCATATCTTTATATATGCATACACACACACATATATATATATATATATATATATATATATATATATATATATATATATATATATATAAAAGGATGTTTTTAGGTTAGATAGAACTTTTGATAGGGATTCAATTTAAAGTTCTATCACGCTTTAAAAAACACTACTTCTAAGAGAAATTCCAGAAGAACTGAAAATGCTACTTGAAACACTTGCAAAGAAAAGTAGAAGAGTTAAATTAAAAATAAATATTGAAAAACTAAAATCATGTTTAATAGATTTGTAGAGAGAAAAAAAATGTATAATTAGAGAACCAATGATTGGACCAAGTGGATAAAATAAAATATCTGGAAAAAATTATATAGGATCATCCAAATGTGACGCCTAGATTTCTGTTTTAACAAAAATAAATGTTTTCCTATACATATGTTTCTCTTAATCCTTTCGCCACTAACGGGATCTGTGTCCCATAAAATGTCTGTTGTTACTATTGGGACAAATATGCCCAACTAAATTCAAATTTGAAATCTGAAAATAAAAATCAATTTTTTTTGTCCAAAAATAGATTACTTAAGTAACTCAGAAGATCATCGAACGAAACAGAAGTTTTAAAACTAAAAATATTTAATCGGTGGTGCAAGGGTTAAATAAAACACAAATCTAGGCGTCACATTTGGATGATCCTATATAATAAAATATTGATCTGTGGAGCCAGAGATTAAATTGAGAAATTAGGGTGATGTAGGAAACATTTGGAAAAATGAATAATGAAATGCCTAAAAATACTTTTGGTTAAAACACCTTTTTTTATCAAAATATATTGATAACTAACAATAGATTTATAAATAAATCAAAATCAAGTTTTAATGTTTATAAAAAGTTACCATCGTTTATTTTCAATTTTTATCTCTTAAAATGAACAAAGAACAATTTTTATAAAAATGTGAAAACTGAAAAAATGGGTATTATTTTTTATAGTTTGTTTTTTTTTAAAAAAAACATTTTTCCATGTGTATAATCGAATAATTTATTTTTTTAAAAAACTTAAATATACAAATATACTGCATTCTTTCTCAAAGTAATGAAAAAAGTGAAACGCAAAGAATTTACACCTGCAAAATAATTCTGACACTAAAACCAAATTCTTAATAATTAAATTATAATTCTTTTAAAGCTTCATAAAAAGTCTACATAAAACGTGTAATAAAACTCCTTTTTTATCAAAATATGTCTAATAATAGATTTATAAATTAATCGAAACCAAATTATCATCAATTATTTTCGATTTTTATCTGTGAACAATGAAAATTGTCATTAAAATGTGAAAACTGAAAGAAAAAGTAATTGGTATTATTTTTTTATTTTTTTTTTGTGGAAAACATTTTTCAAAATGTTTGTTTGAACTTCATGAAATCTAATTATTTTTTTAAAAAAAAAAATAAAAATGCTGCATCCTTCTCGAAGTAATGGGAAAGAATAAAACGCAAAGAATTTACACCTGCAAGAGAATTCTCGCACTAAAACCGCATTCTTAATAATTAAACTATAATTATTTTAAAGCTTCGTAAACAATCTACATAAAACGTGTAGTTTTGAAAAAAATATGTACTGACTTTTAACCTATCTGTGGACGTGTACATTAATTCGATTAAAAACATCACGATAATTATAAAGAAAATATGATATTTTCCATACAAGTCACTAGAGATATTACAGGTGTCTAGTCGTGCCTGTACTAGATTTATGTACGATAATTTCGAAAAATGTACGGAAGAAGTAAATTCTTCACGTGATCGTTGAAAGGTGTAATTTATTAATTATGATAATAGTTTAAGCATCATCATATATATTTACTACTTAATTTTTTACTGACACTCCTTCATTTTCACCTACTTTAACATATTGAAGTAAACAAAATATTTTCAGTTCTTGATGTACAACTGATAAATATGTTTTAATAATAAGTTATGTTTTAAAATATAATCCTTTTACCATCTATATATTAACACACATACACATATATATGGCGGGGGGAAAAAAGAATAAATGCGGTACTGTAAATTATAAGGTTGAAATCTGTTTTAAAAAATGTAGATAACACCAAATCGTACGTTTTAATATTTTTTTAAATGTTTTTAAACATATCTGATTTTTATTTCTCACGGTTTAAAATATGAGGTATATTTTTATGAACGGGAACCGACTAAATAAATTTATAATTAAAAATCGTTTAACATATAAAAATACAACATTTTTAATAAAAAAAAAAAAAACGATCCAATAGAAAAATTGACATGAATTCTGTAATAGAAAATCACAATTAATAATCTTTTAAACACGATTTGTATATAAAATTCGAATTTAATGCAAATAAAAATTAATTACTGTTTTATGATTTAGTCATTTTAATATATAATTGAACGTATTGAAAAACATTTTTATTACATATAAATTACATTTAGTTACAGTTACAAAAAAGCCAATATTCATTTTCGCATTAAGTCCAATCAGTAGAATGTAGCCATTCATAAAAATTAATTACATTTCAAAAAAAATCTATTACATTATTAATTGCTTGTCGACTAATATTTTTTTCCTGTTTTAAACGATATTATTTTGTCAGATTTTATAATCCTGTTAAGACATTTATGTATTCGTATAATTTTAACATTAGTTAATATCTATGTGTATGTGAATATATATATATAGGTGTTTTTAAACGTGATAGAACTTTAAATTGAATCCTTATTGAAAGTTATATCTAACCTAAAGAAACGAAACTAAAAGGTGTTTGTTAGGTTTGATAGAACTTTTGATAGGGATTAAATCGAAAGTTCTATAATGCTTAAAGAACACCCTATATATATATACACGTATAAATACATACAAAGATATTGAGAAATGCTAAAATATACGAATACAAAAAAATCAAATAAATAAAACGATATCCAAGAATATAATAATAGCTATGTGAAAATTTACAGTAAAGGCTGTTAAATCTTTTATTGCTTTTTTATATTTTTTTTATACTTCATTGTTCTATTTATCGCTTAATCAGTGAAAACTATATGTATATTTCCGTGATTAAAAAGTAAAAATAAAATTATATTATTTTTCTAACTAAAAAATAATATATGTATTACAATTATATTTCCATAAATATAATTGAAAATGAAATATTTTTTATTTTATAAAAGAATAATTGTACAATCGACTAACTCAAACCCAATGCATCGTTGATAATTGTGATGTACCGGATTTATGAACTTGCCAGATCACCTATGATTAAATTAATACATACAGTTTGTCTAACATTAAACCTCAAATTTTTTTAAAAATAAATGACGTAATAAATTCAAATAATGACCCAATGATCGAATTTGTTCAGCTTTTTGCACTGCCGAAAATAAAACTTTTAAGTGCATGATATCAGAATAGGGCATTAACCGATTAAAAAATATGATTGAAAATTGAGTCACAATTTCTTAATTGTAAAAATAATTGAAAAACCAATGACTATATTTTTATTCGACTAAAAAATTAATCATGTCATTTTTGTAGTTTTTTTAACAAATAATCAGATGAAAATTTAGTTGGATAAACATTCGACCAGATAAAAAAATATAAAAAAACGACTACAATTTCAAATTAATCATTTTTTTCTACCCTTATGTATTTGCATCTTCCGAATGAATTTTTTTATTAAACAGAATTCATCCTATTTTACCGCCTAAAAAGATAAGATGAAAAATGTGAATGAACCTTTATTTGTTTTTATTTTAACTATTTTACATACTCCTATAAAAATAATTTAGAAATTATCATATTTCATTAATTAAAGTCATTAAAATTGCAAATTAAATTTCATTAAAAATTATTTGTAATTTTTTCAAACAAAATAATTTTATTTGAAATTTTGATTTTTAAATAATTTTCTGTGACGATATAATTATTATTCGTATTCAATTAATTTCATTTAATTCTTTGAAGCGCGGAATTTTAGAAAATAAAAATACCCATGTTACACAAATATTTTATTTTTATAAAATTTAACAAAGTTGGTTTATTTTAATTAGTAAGGAAGTAAAATTACGAAAAAGTATACTGAAATAATAATATTACAGAAATAATAAAAAGTCATTTAAGTTTTTAATTATAGGGTGGGACGTAAACAGCCCCTTTTAATAGGTGAGACTATATGTAATCTTCTATTCTACAAACTATTGTAATTATTTCAGGTGGTGTAAAAAATATCCCACCGTACATATTTTAGGTATCAAAAAGGTGAGACACTTTTAACCCCGCCATGCCCTGAAGAGTTAGCTAACAGCGCACAATGTTGAATATTCAAATAAATCGATTTTTTAATCGTTTAAAACGACTGAGGACTAAAAAATCAATTAATTTTTAGTTGTTAAGGACCAATTGATTTAAAAATTACTAATTTCCAATCAATCGTTTAAAATGGCCAACAAGTAATAAATTAATCGTAATTAACAATTAATTTTACGCAACAAAAATTTTAGTCGTGAGTCACCAATCTAATAATTTTTGTCCTACTATGGCACCATTATATAAGGAAAGGAGTATAAAATCAAAACACAATCTTTCAGTCTGAAAATAAGAAACATAAAAACTTAACACATGCAGATATTTCAATCAATCTCAAACAGACTTCACAAACTGTTAAAAGTTCAAATACTCTTGACCGAAAAGAAATATCCAATGGTAATATATCAATTTAGTATTTGTTGGAGGAGGGATACGAATTCAAAGCATGTTGTAAAATATAATAAATAACATTTCTTCACTTTCAAGTGACAGAATTCTTAAATGGACAAATAAAAACGTATGCAGATAGGCATTGCATTTTACACTCGAGGAAATATTAGAATTAACCTGATTACTGATGGCCGCGATAGTCAAGTGTATAAGATATGTTACTCAAATTTTTGTAATCATATATATATATATATATATATATATATATATATATATATATATATATATATATAAATGTGTGTGTGTAAATTCGATTCTTCTAAGCCGAACATATTTTCCACACACACATACATTCATTATAAAGTAATTTTTATCAGTCACGTTTAATTATTCCATATATTTAATGAGCTGCTTCTGTTCTACACGAAACATATTACTTATTCTATTTATAAAACTGACACTATTCACAATTACAGAACGCAGAGAACGCTGGATCGATGGCATTTACGACTGGCAACGTAAACAGTGGACATGGGGTTCCGCCGGCCGTCCAATCGTTTATCACGGTTTCTCGCGACAAAATCCAAACGCTACAATCGAAGAACTCAAATGGAAATGCGTCACGATGGAACCTCTCATGAATTATAAGTAAATAATCAACACGTACATTTTCTTAAAAACACGTGTGAATTGTGTTTACTTGGGGTGTAGTGAAAAATATAAATATTTATCGAGGAAATAAAAATAGTCCTTTAAAAAAGAAATGTTATTAGCTCCTTGTTTTAATAAAGATAAATATCTATTTTTACCCCGAAATATCCATATTTATATAGAGGATTTTTTTTAATAAAATCGCAAATTAATCTCTTCATTGCGCGCATTTCAAAGGCTATGCCGTAATCAAATAATTTTGATTTTTTTTATTTATATCTTGATAAAGAACTTTAGTTTATTAATTTAGTAACACAATGCTCTAATAATATTAGCATGGCTATAAAAATGTACATTTACAAATAATAAAACAACAAATCATTATTAAACAATTTTATGAAAGTTATTATGGTGTTATGATATATTACTGTTTTGATTAATTACCAAATTGTATATCTTTTACATCTATTTGTAAATATTAGACGAAAATATAAATAAAAACATTTATTATTTTTAGGTGGAGTTCAAAAAGCTGCGTGGAATATAAATATTTCATTTGTCAAACACGACTGCATAAAGTAACTAAAAATGGCCGGAAGGTGTTACAAGAAAAATGGAATTTAATGAATACAAACAAAAAACTTAACCAGATAACAGTACCAAAAGAGTTTTCAGAAAGTACAGAAGTGCGTCCAAGGAAGCCTGGTAAACTTAGAAAAAACGAAAATCGTACAAATGGAAATGGTAATGGGACAACCAATCTAAAAGTTCATTGGCCAAACGGAAGAAAGTTTCAACGAAAAGATCCGAATGCAATAGAGGTACCGGACCGTTCTACAATGACAAATAATGATTTAAACAATGCTTTTGGCC
Source organism: Neoneuromus ignobilis (assembly GCA_029203775.1). Taxonomy (NCBI): domain Eukaryota; kingdom Metazoa; phylum Arthropoda; class Insecta; order Megaloptera; family Corydalidae; genus Neoneuromus; species Neoneuromus ignobilis. The sequence continues at coordinate 4,807,976 of CP092087.1, read as the reverse complement.
ATCGTAACGTATCGAACGAAGTCACTCGACGCAGAAGAAAGAACTATGGTAAAGGGAGAAAGAACAGATGCAAGAAATTATTGAGCCAAACTGAAAACTTAACACTTACTGCTGAACAAATAGAATGTAAGAGGATACTTAGTAAACGAAAAAATCCAATGAAGAAAAGACGAAAAGATAACAATTTCGAAAAAATTGAACATATTACAATGAGAACATATTTGATGGAACCACGTGTGAGTGAACTGCATCCAAAACCTATTTTAGAAGTACACGATTTCTGAATATTTAAATAAATTAACTTGTAAGCTAAATATACCTTTTTGAAAAATGAATTTGCTGTGCTAAATTATTATTTATATATAAAATATTTTAAATACATATTTTTCAAGTTTTTTAGTGATTAATAATTGACTGTTAATATGGTATGATCTTGAAAAAAATATAATTTTAATAAATTTGCTTGTATATTATGAATAATTTTATAAAAATTGTATGCATATAAAATACTGATATTGTTTAAAGTACACCACAAACAGATATGTTACATTATATACAAATATATGTATATATGTGTGTGTTATATATATATATATATATATATATATATATATATATATATATATATATATATATATATATATATATATATAAATACATCCATACATACATAAAGTGAGTATGTATATGTATAAATGGTTTTATCTCTTTAGATATATTATTTTTGAATAACTTAATGATAAATTAAAGTGAAAAAATTCCTACAAACGACATTAAATTTTCTTTTTAAGTTACACATTAAGTTAATGGAAGTGTTCAGCAGTATTTTATAATTTTAATTAGTTATATATGACTGAAAATTTGGTGCCTTAGTTTAACAATGACTTTATCAATTTAATATAGTCGGTGATGAATCTTGTAATTTCTCACTAATAAGTTTCATTTTTTTTATACACTGTAATGTACAGCTATTTTATGTTTATGTATGTGAAAATAAATAAAGTATGTTATTACTTTCCTAATAATTATTGTTGAGTATGTTTTCTATTAACATAGATTTAATAGTTAAATGAAAATAAATAACTACAAGTAAAATTTATTACATATACCTCTTTGACTTACAAAAAACTGTAAGGAGTGAAAAAAACCAATTACTTGATTTTATATATCATTACAAAAAAAAATTATCAACTTTTTAATACATATATACATATTTTTGAAAATGAAACACAAGATTAAATATTGAAATAAAATGTAGGCATCTCAAAAACCATTGACAAATTGATAAAATATATTTTCTACAACATTATATCAAATGTAACTTTTAAAATTATTAATTGCAAATTTTAAAATCTACTTATACCCCAATATATACATAATTTTATAAACGGACTTCTTTGATAACAAGTTAAATGAAAAGATCCAAACAGTGAAATAAGTATTATGGTATGTCATGGATATGTCTTCATTACTAATTATGATTCAAATAAAAGCTGAATTTAAAATAAATACAATTCCACATAAAATTTATTTAACCATCAAACATTTCCTTCATTATAATAAAAACTGGGTAATAATTAATAAAAATATATAGATAATGACTTACCTTAATGTAAGTACAAAGTCCATCACCTTTAAGCTGATCTGAATTGGGTTCTGTGTACAATTTAATCTTCATATTTCCAGTATTCACATCACGCATTATTAAACCGCACTTTTGCATAGTATCCACAAACTCTTGTTCTGTTATGTCCAAAGGTAAATTACTCACATACACTTTAGTATTTTGTGTGTCATCGAGTTCAAACCAAGCTGAAAAAAGGAACAAAAATTAATATAACGATATATAACATAAAAATTGTATACGTACTTGGTTCTGAAGGTTTTCGTTTCTCTGTTCGTTTCTTTTCATTTTCTTGAGAAGCACTATTATCTTCCGTAACACTTTTTGTAACCGATTCTTTCTTTTCCACATCACTTTTAGAATTATCAACAAATCCGTAACTCATTTGATAATATGCTAAAAAATCATCATCCACTTTCGGAAACCAAGCACTTTTCAATTTGTCCCAAAAATATTTCACACCATCAGAGTCTTTATACGTATATGTATCGTTTTCATAACCGTACGATGTTACATCCCCGAGCGATCTTGGCTCCCATTCGTTTTTTTCACTCGACCACTGATATTGATATTTACTCTCTGGATCGGTATAAATCGCAACATTTCCTTCATAATGTACATTTTCAGTACTCGGAGTCACTTTATCAGTAACATCAGCTTTCACCTCTTCAGAAGTTTCTGGATCTATTTCTGATTTGGTGTCCGGCTTTGATTCTGTCTGATCATTCTCTTGATTTGATGCTGAATTATCTGAGTGTTTGTTTAAATCAGTGACAGATTCATCTACATTTTCTTTTCCAGTATTTTCTTGTGTTTCCATGCTGAGTAAAAAATATAGGTTATACAACTAATATACGAATATAAAATATTCAAAGAAATATGCAATGTAGAACTTAATACTATGTTTCGATTAAATTAAAGTATTACAAAAAAGTAAAGTAATTAAACAGTAAATAACTTCAACTTTAATTTATGTACACATGCCACGCCGCGATACAAACAACTGTCAAATAATTATATTTCGAAATTCGCGGTATTATTGCTGATTTCTACATTACCTTCAATGTACTAAGTACTTATGCAAATTATATGGAAGAATTGATTCTTAAGTTGTATAAAAATATATTAAAAAAGAAATATTCTATTTTCAATACTTTATATATATATATATATATATATATATATATATATATATATATATATATAAATAATATTTAGTAATTAATATCGTTCAGAAGAGTACAATAATTTGCTAATAAATATATTAAAAACACACTAAATAGCGTAATTAGAACCTTTGGATCCCTAAGCAAAAATTAATAATTGAACAATTTTAAACTCAAAATATTTTACTTGCGTTTGATTTAGGATTCATTGGTAAAACATGAATAAAAATAATTATTTTCAACGTTTTCTTTTTTAAAAAAATTACGTATTTGGATACATTTTAACACAAATATGTTATCACCCCCAACGCTGCAATATATTATAAAATGTTTAATAATCACTTATAGTCAACAAGTGATTATTTAATACTTTATAATATATTATGATGTTGGGGGTGATAACTCTTTTCTGTTAAAGTAAATTTATCACAATTTCAAAACAGTGTTTAAATATTATATATATATATATATATATATATATATATATATATATATATATATATATATATAAAACAAATCTATTACAATAAGTAACGTAAACAAAATTAATTAAAACTGAACTTTTCCAGTTTTTACATTTACAAAGTCATTAATTAAATCTATTAAATTCATTTTAGAAGTTTGTTGAAAATCAATAGCTTATATTAAAAGGATTCGTAATCTACTTTAATCCATAGAATTTCTTTTGTATTTTCTACAATTTTAGTTCACTGAATTACTTTTCAGATAATAGAGAACGTAAGGAATAAAATAAATATAATAAAAATGAAAATTCATCTTCGAAAACTTTATAATGTGTTATAATTTATATTAAAATAAATAAATTGATTCATTGACATTTATTTAATTGATTTTCTTCTAATTAACAAAAATGACAATTGACAAAAAAAATTAAATATTTTTTAAAAAGATTTTCACAATGACTTAAAATATTCACACAAGTGAATTATCACTCCCATAATCACAAGATATTAAACAGTGTTTAATAATTACATATTGTTCACTTTTCTCGTTTATAACATATAAACTTATGTGTATTTCGATGATGATACCGTCGTCATTAGAGTATTTGGTTATAAAATATATACTAATTGTTAGTTAAAATTACTTTTATACTATTTCTTATGTATTTTCTTATTTTTATTCAAAATATCTCCAACTAATGATCGACTGTTTCCTTTGAAACTAGTAAATTTATTTTCACACAAAAGAATTGTCACCATTAACTATTTGGAAATATATTGAATAAAGAAAGGAAAATATGCAAGAAATAGTAAATAAGTACTGTTTGTTTTAACACTGTGGCAAATTTGTCTATTAAAAAGTATTCAATAATCACTTATTGTTCATTTAATTGTTTATAACAACAATGGTATATAAATAGTTTTAAACTAGAATTAGTCTTGATTTTATAACACAACGTTCTTACAATAATGACATGGAAATGCATATTAGCGTATTGTTATTATAAACAAACAAAGTGAACAATAATTAATTACTGATCACTTTTTATACAATATTTAGAGACTGGATAATTCATTTATGTAAATGTGAATTCGTTACAATTTCAAAATAAACAGTAATATAATAATATATTTAAATTTACTTAGTAGTTAAATATCTAGGTCATCCCTTATTAAAAGTATGATTATCTGGAATGAGTAACACTTCTTGGTATTAGAGTATTCGATATGAATTCAAATAAAGAGTGGCCCAAATGAGATTTAAGAGTAATAAAGGATAGTAAATGATAGCAAGCAAGTAAATATATGTCTAAACTCTTCAGTCTCAATCGGATCATTCTATAAAAACTATCCAGAATTATTGAGAACATTTTAAAAATTCATAAAATTACAACATGAAAAAATAACGTTGTACTTGGAATAAGCAAAAAAATAATCAATTAAGACGTTGAGTCAGTGTACATTTCGATGAAAACAAAAGTTATAAAATACAGTAACATATCAAAAAAAGTATATTGTTGTTTCGTTCATGTGGAATAGTTTAATAGCGGGAAATAATAAAAAATGAACGAAACCAATAAATACATTAAACATTTCTCTATTAATTGAAAAAGAACTTTTAATATTAAAGTCCAGCAACACCCTACTCACTCTCATATAATATATATGTGTGTATTTCGTTTTAAGTATAGACAATATTGTACGTACGTTGTTATAGTAACATAATGTATACAAAAGTTTTAAGTACATCGGATAATGAATGTCGGATACGATGTTTCCATAAATCGAAAATGTAACAGATTAATAAATTTACACTATTTACTATCAGATATCTGATATATAGGGTTTTCCAATAGGCGCTTCAGAAGTTTAAATGGCAATAAAACAAAAAATATTCAATTAATTAGTTATTTATTTTTTTCATTTCTAAGCACATTCTATGGCATTTATGGTGGAACAGAATTTTACTTATACGACCACTATGACTCCACTTGACATAGTACCTTCGTTTAGTCCAATTTTTAATCAATTTTTTCACTTAATTGTGGTCCAATTTCATGTTTTTTTTTTAATACTTCTGTTATTTAACCAGTTGCGCTGGCAATTAATTAACATGCACGCGTGGCAAATTCGTCCAAAGTAATTCGCAGCGAGTTGGTATTTGAAATCATTTTTTTATAAAGTTTTAGACACACACACACATTAACATTATAGTAAAACTCTTAAATTGATTAACAAATTTATTAATAATTTTTGAAAAGGAGTATTTCTTGGGTTTTGGTACGTTTGTTATTTTACCGAATAGAATAGAGGTATTAAAAAATTCCATATCCATTAGATAAAAGAATATTTTTCTGTAACTCTTTGCTAATTTTCTCATTAAAGGAAAAGATAATAAATAACTATCTTGCAGGTCTACTCCACCCATACCATCATTGTAATCTAAAACTATATTAGGTTTTGTAATGTTTCCATTTTGGTCTGTGTAATTTCTACATTTTTTCTTTTTTATTACAATCATTTCTGTTTTGGAATGTTTTGAAGAAAGTAAATATATATATATATATCCTTTTTGTCCTTCCATTTTATAGCTAAGATATCATTGTAAGATGTTAAAAGAACTTAAAATGTTTTTAATTTTGTCGCTGCGAGATCTTTTAGCATATTCTTTCTATTAGATCTGACTGTTCCGATAGTATTAATTTTTTGTAAATGTAATTTCCGATAGTTTTGGTGACGAATACCAGTTATCTAAAAAGAGGGTGTATCCAAAATCAACTAAAGGTCTACATAAATCCAGTATAACATTTTCTGATGCGCTATTATCAGAATAAAATAGTTTTTTGATAAAAGTTTTTTATAATAATAAAAAAAATTATTGTGTTTTGTAGTTACTTGATTATTATTCAATGAAAACAACAGCAGCATTAAAAATAAACATTGAATGTGTAATTCATAAAAATGGACCACAAGTAAAAGAGTGACTAAAAATTGGACTAAACGAATATACGAGGGCAGTGTGATAAGTATGGTAAATTCATTTATTGTTTAATTTAATTAATTTTTTTAATTTAGTTTTTCCTACTTTTACCATACATATCAAACGACCCTCTTACTATGTCAAGCGAAGTCGTGGTGGTCATATGAGTGAAATTGTGTTTCATTATTAATGCCATAGAATATGCTTAAAAATAAATAACTAAGTAATCAAATACTATTTATTTTATTTTTATTTAAACTTCTGAAGCGCTTATTGGAAAATACTCTCTCTCTCTCTCTCTCTCTCTCTCTCTCTATATATATATATATATATATATATATATATATATATATATATATATATATATATAATATTTTTAAAATGCGGATTTCAATAATTAATAACATAATTGAGAATAAATAAAAATTAAATTATAAATTAATATACTTCCACAAAAATAATCAATTTTAATTTTTTTTAAATCAATTTTAATATTTTCCCAATTTTATTTTTTCATAATTTCGAAATTTAATACAATAATTTCTCAACAAAATATATTATTATAATTATACATTCACTACATTCATTTCTGACAAGAATGGATATAAAATGTTAATAAAATACGACGCAAATATTAAATATAGATTCGTGAAAAGTTTTCTGAACACGTTTTCGACATAAAACTCGAGCACATGTTCTTGTAACTAATCATTTAACTTCCCTTCTTTGGAGTTTGAATGAAAGGTATTATTTTATACGAGATTCAACTCCGAAAGGTACTAGTCATTAATCGACTCTGCAGGATTGAGAATGTGATAAATATATTCTAAAAATTAATTACAACAATTTTAAAATACATTATAAAATTGATCTGTGTTAGATACTTATTCGTGTTAAGTATGAGAATATCGTGTTTTAATTAATTATTTATTGGAAATTGATTTTCTATTTTATGTATACATTGTTTTCATAATATATATATATATATATATATATATATATATATATATATATATATATATATTTATATACATATTTACTGATTTATAAGTGTTTAACAACCAGGATCATGGATGACTCCGACATCCCAGGTAAGTTGCTTTTAATTAATTTGATATTCGTTATTTTATTATAAAAAATAAAAATAAAAAAATATTTAAAACCAATATGATTTTTTTTTCTTTTTTGAAAAATCTAATGTATACTCTAATTTATTTCATAATAATTGTAATAATATAGAATTTACATTTAAAAAATATTGCAAATTATTTTGTAATAATTTAAAAATATGATTTTAAATATATATATATATATATATATATATATTATATAATATATATATATATATATATATATATATATACATATATATATATATATATATATATATATATATATATATATATATATTTATATGTTTTACACTGACTTTTATAAACAAATTAAATTGTAAAATTTTGAATTATTGTATCAAGTAAATAGAAATATTCATTATTGTTAATAAAATTTTCAAAAATTAAATGAACTTTCAACTCATCAAAATTTTCAATTTCAATATAGTATTATTTGATATTTATATTTTTTTTCCTTAAAAATTAATTCTATTTTTTTTATCTAACAAGAATTCTTATTTCTTTATTTGTAATTTTTTGTACATTGAAATAAATAATTATATGCAATATTTTGAAAATCTATTTTTATGTATTTGAATTTTTTTTTACATTTATAACTTTTTTATATATATACTTATATATATATATATATATATATATATATATATATATATATATATATGTTTAATAAAAAGATTAAATTGCTAAATTTAGAATTATTGCATAATCAAGTGGATAAAAATATTATATTATTGTTAACAAAATTCTTAAAAAGTTAAATGAACTTGAAATTTGTTAACATTTTCAATGTTAATATCGAATTATTTAATGTTTATAAATTTTTTCATGCAATTAAAAATTCATTCTAATTTTTTCTATATAACAAAAATTCTAAATTCAAATATTTAAAATTATTTATATATTGAAATAAATACTTAAATAAAACATTTCGACAATCTATTTTTAATATTTTTAATTTCTGTTATTTTAAATACACACTATATATATGTAGGCTTAACCAAATGTGACGCCTAGATTTGTATTTTATTAAAAAGAACTATGTTTACAGGGTGGTGTACAGAGAAACATGTGTATATATTTTTTTTAATAAAACACAAATCTGGACGTTATATTTGAATGTCCCTATATATAGTCATCGAATAAATAATGCGGTATTATATATTGGTACACTAGTAGAGAAAAATCTTAGTTTAACGATGGAAAAATTACCCGAGCAACCCTAATCAATTAATTTAACAGCCCATCAGTATTTGAAAACGATTAGTAAAGTTTCTAAACTGGGTCAGTGGGTTCCTTATAAATTATGGAAGCTTCATCTGAAGCAACGAATGGACATCTGCACTTGTCATCTTTGTAGACTGGAAATGGAATAGTAGAATATGGAATGGAATAATAATTCCTGAATAGAATTGTTATTGGTGACGAAAAATGGATTGTTTATAACAATATTAAATATCGAAGAGAGTGAATTAACTGATAAAATACACCATCTCTGTACATGATTTAAGGACTCCATCCAAGGAAGATTTAGCTATCGTTTGGTGAGATATGGACGGAATTATTAATTATGAGCTGATACTAGACAATCAATCTATCACAAAAAGGTTTTATTGTAAATAACTAAACCAGCTGAAACAATCTATCGACAAAAAAGGATAATACAAGCCAATAGAGAAGACTTAAGTTTTCACTATGATGATACCCGACCTTGCACGGTACAAGAAATGGTAAAAAAAATGTAATGAAAAAGTATGACACATCCATCGTATTTTCCTGATAGCACCATCATATTATCATCTATTCTGAAGTCTCCAAAATCACATTAATTGGAATCAGTTTAATACAGAGTTTAATTTCCGAAGAGAGCTCGAATTATTTTTAAGAACAAAACTGAAAAAGTTTTATCGACAGGGTATTGACAATTTATGATTAAGATGAGAGTAAATTATGAATAATAATGGAAAATTTATTTTGAATTAAAATTAAAATATTAATTTTTTTGTTTCATTACAAAACTTATTTATAAGATAATCCCATATATAGGGTCATCCAAATGTGACGCCTAGATTTATGTTTTATTAAAAAGAATTTATACACATGTATCCCTATACACCACCATATTTATATGTTTGCTAAATCGTCATCTCAACTATTTGTATTAAAATACTAAACAAAAAATATAAATAATTAAGCATAAAATATAAAGCTGTGTTAAATTGTTTTTTTTTATATTTATTAATTTTGATTATTTCTGAAAACAATTCTTTACTCATATAAATTTATATCCTTGTAAACAATTATTTAATTTAAAATTTTATGTGCATAATCAATCAACAAAATTCATTTTCGATAAACACAAAAATTTAAATGAAACATTTTTAAAAATTTGAAATTCCAATAAACGAATACGAATTTATTTGAAATTAATATTAAATTTTCATATTCACTTAATAAAATATATTTCTTCTCATAACTATATTATTGTACAGAACGAGGACACATTATTAATTCACAAGCATATGTTATTAACTTCGAATTGATTCGACAAGGAAGTAAAGTAAATAAACAAAATTACAGAATAGAAAGTCTAAGATAACAAAAATACGTAAAATTTGAAAATAGTCAATCAATTATAAATGAAATATCGGTCAGTCGAATTAGAGAGCAAATAATATATCAACGGGCTATAGAACATGACTTATATTGTTATCTGTTAAGAAAATCTGTTCACAGAATGGTTTTACATAAAGGAAAAATACTAATTTTATATTTTATTAGTATATTTTTATTAATGCTGTTTTTTATAGAAAGACAATTGTTACTTTTCACATATATTTGTTATTGGATTTTTCTTTTTGAATATCAATCAAGAATATTATAATAAATGCGAATAAACAACAAATATTTTTAATTAATTCTCAAATTTGAAAATAAAAATTCTGCATTTTCTAGAAATGGAATTTATAAATTATCTTCTCTTTGAGAAAAAATTAATGTAAAAGTGGATACTCCAACCAAAAAGTTACTTCAAGTAAAAAATACAAACATACTTATTTCAATCTCAAAAACAGCAGAACATTTTTGGGTACTTAACACATTACGGTCCGCAGTATTTCGCGCTAGACTTCATCTAAAGTCCGGCGAATTTCGCAAAAAAATGCACAAAAATAACTTCTTCATAAAATCGATGTAATTCTTAAACCAATGAACATTTTGAAATGAAATTTCATATATGCCTATAAAAGGGTACGATGCATAGAAATATGTAAATATTATAGTAGTTTTTAATCTGTAATCTTTATAATAAACATAGTTTATTATAAAAAAACACTTTTCAGCGCAAAAAAACCATCTAGAAGGGATAAAAATATGATAAATTACATAAATCATATATTCTATATACATAAGTTGTTAGAAAAAAAATAAAAGAACCAATTTCGATTTTATTCCAAAAAAACAGAACTTTTCTAGGGATAGAGAATACTTTATTTAAGATATCTGAAATATTTTTTATAACTCTTATAATTCACCAATATTTTTAATACATACACCACCATCTTTTGATGGAATTAGAAAAAAATATAGCTTGTATATATTTTTTTTTTTTTTTTGGGCGTTAAAAGTTCATACAACGAAACACGCGTTAACGCGTGAACGGACTTACAACAGTCCAACACGAAACATATGTTAAGTGTGAACGGGCGTTAATATTAATTAAAAATAATTACTTTTTTATAATAATATTTATACATGTATACATTTTTTAACAAATCTCATTTATATCATTGTCTATAGTTGAATACATAATTTTATTTATATAATTATCAACAATTCTTATGACATAAAACTGTCAACGTGATTAAAAGAGAAAACATGAATTTCTGTATTAAAATATTAATTATACCTTTAATATATCAAATCTTTATCAAAAAGTTTATAAATTTAAAAATAAAAAAATAGCTATTAAGATAATGTAAATAAAAAAAATATTTTCATAATTACTTTCAACAATGTAATAAAATATTCAAATTGAGATTAAAAGGATAATCTATTCAATTTAAAATAATTTCAACATCTAACACTTATTACAAATTTGAAATTGATTTAATAATAATACAGAAAGATTGTTTCATTAAGGAATAAAAATAACGACCGGATGCAACTGTCATAATTTGATTTTAGGAATTAAATTTAAATAACAATAGATATTTACACAGTCATAAATAGTCGATGGTGGGTAGAGTTTCTTAATTTGTAATGTGATAAATATCAATTGAAATAAATATGCACATTCGATTTCAAGCCACGTATAAATATTAACATATTTAATATTCAATCACTATTTGATGAAATATGTAAATGAAATGACAGATATAAATAATTAAATTTATATATTTTTTTAATTGTTTGTTCAATCGTCAAGTTTTCATGTTTTTAGTGTAAATAGAAAAAAATATTACTTTTATACACAGAAGGGTAATTTTTAGCAAATACCATGAAAAAATAGATGAAAAAAATCAGTATTATAACCTGATATGTCACAACATTAAAGTTCAAGTTTGTAATGATATTTCTTGTCGTTTATCTCGACAACACCGAGAAAAAAAATATTTTATCATTGTAAGTGTATGAAAGTAATTATTTTTTAGGCCACTAAATGTTACTGTTCACTGCAATTTCCACCTACGTACACGCGAATAAATTTTCTTTTGAGAGCATATATTACAATTCGTCGACAAACCGAAGTAGATAAATAGGAAAAAAACGTCTTATCTACTTTTTACACAGTACGGGTAAATTTAAAGGTTGCGTGCTAACTGAATGTATTTCTGTAACGGTCAAGTTACACTTTTTATTTAAAATTAAAACATACACTATTAACTGTTTGTCTGTTCAAGTTAAGACAAACAATTCGTGTCAACTTACATTTTTTATTGCCTGTTATTCAAGAGAATAAGATATTAGTTATAATCATCAATATGAAAGGAAATAAAATATTATTGGACACGTATATTTTTAGAATTTATATTTTTATATTTTAAGTTAATTTTTCGGTTCATTTGAAAAAAATTTGAAAATAAAAATATAGGATAGCTTAAATGATCCTGAAGAATTAAGAAACACATTTACTTGCTTATTATCATTTACTTTATTTTTTACGATCCTTATTTCATTTGAGTCACCTTATATAGGATTTTTTTTGATACAACTTTAAATTGAATTCCTATTTAAAGTTCCATCTAACCTAAAAAAACATTCACTTTATTTATTATATATATATATATATATATATATATATATATATATATATATATATATATATGACTGGGTAGCATAGTGGTTTGCATCACCGTGTGTCATGCGGGAGATTGCGTTCGCCCAATCGGAGAGTCCCTCATTTTCGAGGGTTGAGCATGAAGGCCGACAACCTCATCTTGTAAAAAAATAACTGTCGAAAGTTAAGGGAGTTAAACTCCGAATAAAAAATCTTCACCAATCCGCCAGGTCAACGTGGTGAATATGACCAAATACCAGTGAATGGTAGCAAAATATTTGTGTCTAAAATCAATTATATTAAACATTGTTTTATACTAAAGTTGACATCAGAATATAAGTGTATTCTTTTTTGAATTAATGAGATGATTTAAAGATATGAGTAATTGTTTTTTTAACTTTTTGTGGCTGTCACAATCATTCGTTTGATTACAGAGATAATAATAATAATACTTTCTCCCCCCTATATATATTTAGGTGTTTTTTTAGTGTGATAGAACTTTAAATTCAATCCCTATTGAAAGTTCTATCTAACCTAAAACATCTTTATATACGAGGGTCGTTTGATAAGTATGGTAAATTTAATTATTGTTTAATTAATTAATTAAATTATTTTTTTACTTTAGTCTTCCTTAGTTTTTACCATACTTATCAAACGGCCCTCGTATATACATGTGTGTGTGTGTGTATGTTTATATAAAGGTATGATAAAAAAATGTTTTTTAGGTTTGATAGAACTTTCGATAGTAATCAATTTAAAATTCTATCGCGCTTAAAAATACCTCTCTCTCTCTCTCTCTCTCTCTATATATATATATATATATATATATATATAGAGAGAGAGAGAGAGAGAGAGAGTCATCCAAATGTTTCGCCTAGATTTGTCTTTTATTAAAAAGAAACATGTGTATAGTTTCTTTTTAATAAAGCACAAATTTAGGCGTCGTATTTAGATGATCTTTATATATATATATATATATATATATATATATATATATATATATATATATATATGTTTGTATATGTATGTGTATGGATAATCTACGATATTTATGCATAAACAGACTGACATCCATGTTTATTAATTTAAAAATGTTACAATTAATTGATATAAAATTCAAATTACAAAAACACGATATTTACAAATAAATTTCAACTGTCAAATTAACTCAACGGTACGAGACATTTTTTTATTTACACCGAAATTGAAAACTTTTTCAGTTTTTTTAGATATGTAAATAAGCTGTATTATATAAATAGAATTGACGTAATTTTTCATGACTGCGATGTACTAAACGATAACACTAATAATTCGCTTTGATTATACACACATCCATGTATATAATCAGTCCATTAAATATATATATATATATATATATATATATATACCCATCTAAATATATACATGCATTCAGACAATTTAAATGTAGATTAATGCACGTACATGTATGTTAAAATGTTTTTAAAAGGATTTCATTTCTTACAACTCAAATTTAGCACCCCTTTATGTATTTTTATTCTGAGATGTATTTTTTTAACAAAAAAATATATATATTCATATTCAAATAAGTATTAAATTTGTTGAAAATTTAAAACTAAAATGTTTTATTATTTGTTATAGAACAACAGAAAATTCACTTTACACAAGAATTATCACCCCATTACCACAATATATTAGTAAGTGTTTAATAATTACTTATTGAACATTTAACAATATATTGTGGTGTTGGGGTAATACTATATATAAACATTGTGGTATTGGGGATAAAAATTCATTTGTGTTATTCAAATTTTTTTTAGGAAATATAATTATATATATTAGGTTGGCAAATATCTCCCTTCCGCCTTCTGGTCTTTTGAATTTCGCAGCTATGTACAAAAAAAAAAAAAAAAAAAAAAAAGCGGAAGGGAGATACTTGCCAACCTAATATATATATATATATATATTTATATATATATATGTATATATATATATATATATATATATATATATATATAAATATTATTTTATTATTAAAAATATTTTTTTGTATTTTCATGCCATTTTACAATAACTTAACAACAAATTACATAAACAAACTTAAACTAAAAACATACAATTAACTTATCAGTACATCGAACAAAGCACAGCACGTGTATATCGAAAACCGTTAATTATTCAATAGAATAAATAATAATATTCATGGCGAATTTCCTTATAAAAAAAATCGTTATTTGCTAGTGAGATGTGTTATCCTGCGAAACGATAACGTAGTCACGAAGCACAGAGTTAAAAGTTTATTGAACTGTTCGAATGTACTGACCACGATTCCAATTTCTAACGAATAGATATTATTTTTGAAATAATTTGTATTGCTAATGTATTGATATTTTTTTAAAAAAACGCAACATATTTTTTAATATGTTAAAATTGATATACGAGACTGAATATAAACATAAAACATTAAAATTACTTCAAAGGAACTAAATAAATAGCTGTAATATATTTAGACATAGTGACATTAAATGAAAATATATATATATATATATATATATAAATATATATATGTATATATTATATGTATTGTATATATCTTCATTTAACACACTACAATAAACATATATGAGAATTCATATAAAATATCACATTTACAATACCTTCAAGCACGCAAACCGCACTCAACAGTTAGCAAAGGTTAACTTTGCAGTATAAAATATGAATAGTACAAAAGATATATATATATATATATATATATATATATATATATATATATATATTTATTTATTATTTTGCACAAACTTTATCTTTTAACAAATCTATACACTTTAAAAATTACGTCATTCTCAAATTATTATAAAGTATGTAATATTTCATGATCACATTTTGGTAAAAATCAATTCAAGTAATGGAATATTTACATTATTTTTCAAAGGCAGACACACACCGTTTTTAATACACCGGAAAGTCAAAGTAATGTAATTTTTATGACACATTTTTTATTCATCAGTTTCGATTTGATATCAAATTACTGAATCATATATAGGATGGAAAATACTTTTACAAATCAGTACTTGCAATCAATGTTCATGGACGTACAATGAAACAGCATTTATTTTCAATAAAATCCTTGACACGGTGTTGTTAAGTGTGAAAATTAATTGTAATTTGGTATTTAAAAAATATATTTTTTGAAAATATAAATATATATATACATGAATACGTACATACAAAAACACAATATAGGTTTTTTCAATAAGCGCTTCAGAAGTTTAAATGAAAATAAAACAAAAAATACTTCAATAATTACTTTTTTTTATTTTCAAGAATATTCTCTGTCATTAGTGATGGAATACAATTTCACTTATATGATCACCACGATTTCACCTGACATAGTGCATTCGTTTAGCCCAATTTTTAATTACTCTTTCATATAATTTTGATCCACTTTCATGAATTACACATTCGATGTTTATTTTTAATCCTATTATTTGTGGTTTATCAGCATAAACCAATGATTTCACATAACCACACAGGAAATAATTCAATGGAGTTGGATCACATGAACGTGGTACCCAACTGATGGATCCATTTCGTGGAATAAAGGACTCATTTAACTTTTGTTTCAATAAGTCTATTGAAGTTTTTACAATTTCTAAACGTTGTTAAAGTGTTAAACGTTCTATGATAATTTACCAAATTATACTGAGCTGAAATATCAAAATGATATTAAAAAAAATCAAACATGGCTCCCATCAGCTGTTAAAGTTCTGAAATTCTTATTGAAACTCTCTCTCTCTCTATGTATATATATATATATATATATATATATATATAAATTATAATTATAATGAGAGAGAAAAATTCCAAATATAAAAATGTTAAAGTAAATAGAGAATATTTGTATAATAATAATAATTAGAGCAAATTGCCTGAAGACGTACCACCTATAATTGTAAATTTAAAAGAGCTAAAAATACTATTTGTAACGCTTTCAGAAAAAAGTAAGATTTGAATTATAAATAAATATGGAAAAAAATAAAATCGTGTTCAATAGATTCGTAGAGAAGGAAAAATTCAATTAGTCAGCTAATTCTCAGACCAAGTGGATGAAATAAAAAACTGAGAAAAATGATACGATAACGATGAATTATGGTCAGAGATTAGACCGAGAATTAAAGAAAAATAAACAGCATTTGGAAGAATGAATAATATAGAGTCATCCAAATGTGACGCCTAGATTTGTGTTTTATTAAAAAGAAACATTTGTATAGTTTCTTTTTAATAAAACATAAATCTAGGCGTCACATTTGGATGATCCTATATATATATATATATATATATATATATATATAATTTTGAGCGAGAAATAATGATATTGAAACAAAATTTAATATTATTCATATACATGTTTTTATTCCATACAATTTTTTTTCAATATATATTAAATAATAAAAAATATATCACGATAAGTAATTTTATGTCATTATTACATGGAATACAAGAATAATTCTTTTTCATTAATTATTATTTCATTAATTTTTAAGTACAGTATCATATACCTTTCTTTCAAATAATAACAAAAAATATTAAAAAAGTTAGGAATGAAAATGTAATTTAAATAATATAGAAAAACATTTTTTATTGTTTTAGTAATGATTTTTTTGTTACTCTATTCACAATACCAATCCTTAATTATTAAAATATATATATAACGATTTTCCAACTGATTATATTTTGTGAAATTTGATATTAATTATTAAATAAAATTACACAAAAATTATAAACATAAAATTAAATAAAATGGACAATCTTTTCCAATAATTCATATACTTATAACGCAATCGTTTTGTCTGTTTTTAAACAAAAATGAAAAAAAATCTTTTTCTAGCTAGCATATTTATCTGATTTAGCACATGCTAATTTTCTATTTGGAACTTTTCCAATTTCTATTTTTGAAACTAATCTAATTTTCGGAATTTTTCTAAACTGGAAAATTGATATTATAAAAAATAACCAATAATTATCAAAAAACAGATAAGTAGTAAAAAAGCAGGAATTATAATAAATATATTGAAAGTATTTATTCTCAAAGGAAAAAATATAAATTTAAAATATATACTTTGTGTAATTTGTTCGAAAATTTTTCGCAATAAATACTTTTAAAGGTTAATTATTTTATTGCTGTTTAATTGATTATAAAAACCATATTCTTGTCAACAAGTAACTTACAGCTTTAACTATCACTAATTACCTAAATTAAATGATTAATGACAACAATAACTTGAAGAATTAATAAAAAATAATATCTTTATAATACTACATGCAAATTCAACAACATTTTAAATATTGTAATCTAAAAGTTCTCATAATTGTAATCTAATAAACAGTTTTGTGTATGTTTTGAATTATTTAAAATTCATTTATGATTATATTATCTGAAAAAAAATATCATATAATTTCCCACATTGTTAATGTACAATAACTCGTTTATTTATTTAATTATAATCAAATTAATTTTGTATGTTGTTTAAAATGGATAAATCTAAAGAAATTCATTTGAAACTATTTTTTTTTTAAATCTATGCAATAACTTTTAAAATCTATTTATAACGAATTCAAAATAAATTAGCTTTTTATGAAAAAAAATAGAAAATATTAATTACTTTTTTATTTCATTTTAATCTATCTAAAAAATGGAAATAGTCGTTTTGTACAATTGATTATATAAACAATTCTTTATTCATATAATGTAATTCAACATACAACAAATATCTTCCTTACTAATCACATATTTATAAAAAAAATCATGTTCGTTATTACCTGCGTTGACGTCAAACACATTTACCATTACAAAAAATAACTACTTTCGTATGTAGAACAATAAATACTGTATAAGTGATGAAAATCGAATTGAATCATGAAAACAAATTAAGTTATTTTTAATTAAAATCAATAACGCAATTTGTTGAAATTAACAAAAATAGTTTTTCAAACGGACCGTAAGAAAACCGTGAAGAAAATTGTGCGTTTTTATGACGTGCAGATAAGATTCGGACCGTTGATATGTAAAACACAAAATGCTACGTTTGTATCCTTTATACGTCGGAAATTCCTGCTATAGTCGTAAATATAAAATTTATGTAAATCAAATCCATTGCATATTGAACACGGTTAAAAATAGATGGGGTCAAAAACACGTGGATATTTATTAAAACTTGATATCGTATAAAATAATTGTTTGTTCGAGACCAATAATTATATATTTTTTTATTTTTAGAAAATGGTGTAATAATATTTTTTCTACGATATATATACAGTGAGTCAAAGTGAAACTCATACAGTATTATGTTCAATAAATTTTTGTATATAAATTTTTAAATAAAAAAAATCCCTTTTATATTTGACTTAAATTGTTTATTAAAGATATTTTTATCATATAAAAATAAATAAATCATAAAATAATACTTAAAGACCAAAAAAAATACGAATTATGAAAGATCATTCAAAAACACATCAAAATGAAATTCATACAACTAACAAATTATTTCTTAAATTAAAATTTACAATGGATTGAATTATTTTAGTACTTAGTAGAGTAGCCTTTATTAATTTTTATAGCCTTTATACGATTCAGGATGGATTTAACTAATTTTTCACAATAAGCTAGATCAATTTTTTCCATTCTTTTAACACCCCTTTTTTAAATCATTTTTATTACTAATAGTGTGTGTTCTAAAGGCAACTTCTAAATGATTCCATAGATTTTCAATCACATTTATATCGGGTGATTATGGTGGTGTTTCTAGTACTTTGGGGCAGTTATATAACAACCAACTACGTGTTTTTTCACCTCAAGACTCAGACTCTTTTTTCTCACCTCAATAATATAAGGTGTTTTTAAGCGTGAAAGAAATTTAAATTGAATCCTTATCGAAAGTTCTATCTATCCTAAAAAAAATTCTATATACATACATACACACACACATGTTTACATGTAAAGTATATTTTTAGGTTAGGTAGAACTTTTAATAGGGATTCAATTTAAAATTCTATCACGCTTAAAAAACATCTATATTTTAGACCATCTGAACCATTGAAATTCTTTTTTTCGCCAATAAATAATATGTGACCACAATTGATATTCAAGCACATTTTTTTCGACAAACTCAAATCTTTTCTTTAAAGAAAATTCTGCTAGGGATAATCTTTAAAAAATGTTTCAGTACTTGAATCATTTTGACTCAAAAATCCACTTTCTTATTAGGCTAAAATCACAAGATAGTTTAAACCGATGAATTATCTGTAAAAAGAAAGCACCAGTAGAAGAAATTTCCAGGAAAATTATTTTTTTGTATCATTTGAAAATTTTTCCAGTTGACTCTGTCTCTTTTTTGCTTATAATTTTGCTGCCCCAATTTAAGAACATCTTTTACCACATTTTGAAAACGGTTGAGTTCCTGGATTATTCATCTCTGGGTCATTCTTCAAGTCCAAATTCCTCTATTGTTTGATTTTGATCAAGTCTTTACCACATAGCATTTTAAAAAATACAAAATGTAATAAAATGATTTAAAATATTTTTTTAATAAATTAAAACAACACAAACTTTTTCAATTACTTAATTATTAAAAATCGTAGATGATTTTTTATTACTTGTTTTGAAACTGTGACGAATTTAATTTAACACAAATGAATTTTCACTCCCAACACCACAATATATAATATTATAAAGTGTTAAATAATCATTTATTCAAGATCAATCTATTATAAATCGATAAAAAGCAATTCAAAGCACAATTTTTCTGCTTGAATTTATATTTTTTTCAAGCACTGTTTAAACGAGAGTCGTTTGATA
>CP092087.1:4750000-4782500 GCA_029203775.1 Neoneuromus ignobilis | reverse complement strand
TATTCTTAAAGGTCTAAACTTTGAAAATATGCAAAAAATCTATTTTTTCGAAATTCTAGACTAGAATACCCCTTTAACCCTTTTGGCCGCGGATATTTTCAATAGGTATATGTAAAAAGGCTCATTAATTTTTCCAATAAAAATTAGAAATTACAAAAAAAAATTAACAAAATATTTCTAATGGAATTTAAAAACGTAAAATAACCAATTATAAAATGCAACATTGATATTTCACTACTATGAGTTTTTTAGAAGACATTAAATAACCCGATATATCGACCTCTGGGGCTAAAAGGGTTAAATATGTATTATAAAATAGTTATATAGCATTGTATATATAGGAGTGTTTTTAAGCGTGATAAAACTTTCCATAGGGATTCAATTTAAAATTCTGTCACGCTTAAAAAACACTTATATACATATTTTTTAAAAAATAATTCTCTGCCTTCGAGCTGATGTGAAAATTTCGTTAAAAATCAATTTAAAACGCAAAACTACTAATCCGTAAAAATATGTTTAGTAAATTAAATAATTACCATTTATTACAAGGTCATTAAAAATTTTAGATTCTGGTAGAATGTTTTTATGGGGAGCAAATTCAGAAGGTCAATTAGGTTTCCAAGTAGAAAATTATTCCGAGAAATGTCTTATGCCGAAACAATTACAATTCAATGAAAAAATTGTACACATCGGATGTGGATATTACCATACAGCTTTTGTGACTGGCGAGTATTTTTTTTAATTTTAATCATATAGTACATAAATGTTTATATACAAAATATCAATATATAAAAGTCTATATTTTTAGAAAATGGAGACGCTTATACGTTCGGAGAAAATGAGAATGGAAAATTAGCTTTAGATATGATTGAGTCGATCGTTTCCGAGCCGCAAAAAATTATTTTAAATGAACATTTTACACGAGTATTTTGTGGCGGAAACCATACCTTTCTCATCTCAATTGATGGCGACGTGTATGGTTTTGGATCGAATTTAAATGGACAATTAGGTGTAAACACCAAAACATTGTTTTTAATTAAACCGACTAAAATTGAAAGATCTATTTTCAATGATGAAAGTATTACGGCTGTTTCATGTGGAGAACGTCATACAGGTTTTATTACAGGTAAATATATATTTTTTTAAAATTATTAAAATATATATATATATATATATATATATATATATATATTTCATGAATGATTGTGGATTTATTAATAATACTAATTTCAAAGGAAAATGATACAAATTACGTTTCAGTTTTAAAGCACGCACGGTTATTTCCTTTGTTACGAAAAGAAACAATTAAATTATACCTCAGTGTTAAAAAGTAGCTGTCATGATGAAGAACATAATTTTTTGTTACATCTGATTGTATAAACGATACATATTTGATAAGTCTGCAAAAGTTATTTATGAAAATATTGATTAAGATATTTTTTACAAATGAGTCATTTTTCAAACAGCACATTTTTACTGCCTTAATTGCGTAATATAAAATGGCCGAAATAAAACTAAAATGTTTAGATATATATATTAACTTGCTTAATATCATTTACTATTCTTGGTTCAACCTATATTTAATCTGATTTACTTATACGAATTTTAATATCTTTACAGAACAAGCAAAAAAATCTAAAATAATAAATAAAGACAAATTAACATTTTAAACTCACTACAAGAATCAACAATATCAATGAAGTGAGCACAAGTGAATCAATTTAAAAAATAAACAATTTTTAAATACTGATAAAAAATAATATTTAAGTTGATAATTCATTTGTAGAAAAAAATATTCATTGTTCTAAACTATTGTATAATTTACTATAACTTGTGTTTAATTCATTGTAATTACTTAATTATTTGATCTCCTAACTAATCATTTAGTATTCTTTACTATCCTTCAATCTCATTCGAGTCACCTATATAAATTCCACCAATACCAGATTTTCTGATCTTCACAATCACTCACAAAACATAAGATTAAAAACATAACTAATTTCAAAATTATTCCACAGAAAGTGCTCGATTGTACACGTGCGGCGATACAAGGCATGGAAAATTATGTCGTGTCGAAGACATAAATATTAGAAATAAATACGAACCTCAATTAATATCAAACTTTGATAACCACATAATAATAAATGTATCTTGTGGCGGATGCCATACGATAATTATTGCTAAAAAAATCGAAAATGCTAATACTGTAGATTACAACATCGATACAATTGCAAATACAGCACCTTTACCGCCCATGAAACATATAACTATTTCTTCACTTCCTGAGGACGAAGCAAGTATTTTGAAAAATATCGACGAAAGCCAAAATAAAAATATGATTAATCAGAATGGTACTGAGATTATGAACGATGTTAATCAAAATGGTATACAGTCAATGATGAAAGAATCGCATTTAGATAACGAATTAGATAATGAAGAAGAATTACTGGAAACAGATAATATGATTAAAGATATGGAGAAACAATTAAGTCTCAAAGAATTGGATAGAGAGATAGAATCGTTGGAAAGACAGGTAGAAGAAGAGATTAAACAAGGTAAAAATAAAATCGAAAATAATATTCATGTCAACAATGAAAATATTAACAATGCTATTAAAGATGACGACGATAATGATATGGAAAAATCTGCGATGTTTCTCAATAAAGAAAATATGAAAAACAATAGCTTTGATAGCAAAAACGATAGTTCTATGAACGATACATCGACAAGTTGTAGCGAATCAAGTTCAATAAATGGATCTATAAGTACAACAAGAAAACCAACTAAAAATGTAGAAATAACGTCTGAACATACTGTAATAGAAGAACATTTTACGAATGATTTCGACAATGAAACAAGTAATGAACAAGTCATTATTCCTGAAGTACAAAAAAACGACAAGAAAGATAAAAAAGTATCGACTTTCTTTACGTCACTTAAACGAAAAAAAAGTGTCCAGATAGATACAAAAATAATTAATTCTGATATGAAAAGTAAGTACAATAAATGATTTTAAATCATTTAAATTAATCGTAATTTTTATTATTTTATATACTTTTTTTTAGTTTTTGATAGCATTTTTACTGAATATTTTTATCAAAAAAAATTATGTATATATATATAAATCATAAACCACTTTGTATCCACTGCTAAATGAAAACCATTCCCAAAATTTGACATTTCGAATGATCTAATGTCCTCTTTAAGTTCATTCCGACGAATTTTCTTGTCTCTCTTTTCATGTATATATATACTTATATAAGAAAGCCTAAGAAAATACCCTTGGATATATTGGGCAAAAATATAAGGGAAACTCGTCAGAAATGGACTGAAGAAGAAAGTTTTGGGAAAGGCCTTCATCCATCAGTTGATAGAGGCTAATAATTATTATAATAATATATATATATATATATATATATATATATATATATATATATATATATATAATACAACCGAATTTTAATTTTTAACTCAATTTTTCACCTAACGAATCAAAACTAAAAAAGTATTTGAATATAACACTCAAAATTTCTATTTTATTAAAATAATTACTAGACTCAACATATTTATTAAGTTTTATGGACAATAATAATAATATTTCTAAATATAAAATATAATTTTATCCTTGAAACGTTCTACTATTCATCATTTAATACCATACTATTTAATTTCTATATATATCAGTATATTTTTAATCAACTTTAAAATCGTCAGCGTATTTTCAATAAAAAATTTTTGGTAATACTTTATAACTAAATAAAATTCCATTTTTCAATACATAAAATGCTACAAATATTTGTAATGAAATATTAAATATCTAAAAAGTAAATTACTTACCAATGAATACACACTTACACAGTTGCAACGTGACTAAATACTAACTGGTCAAAAGTAATATATTTTACTACATCATTATATACGCAAATCTATACATGCTCTTGTTACATAAGTATGTAATATAATTTAACTTCCATTCTTATTACATGGATTGTGTAATATAACAATGTTAATTTATTTCAGAAATGAATGAAAAACAAACAAACATGGAAATGAAAAATGAAAAAATTGACTCCAAGGAATTTACAAAAGGAAAATCAAAGTCCTGTAACATACTATAAAACTATTCTTTTTTTATTCTGTGATAATTGTAATAAATGTAAATATCAATAAATGTCTAAAATTATTAAAACTGATTTTTTTCATTATAAATTTCATGATTTTAACGCAGCATAATTTTTTACAATTATCACAATTTAGTTATATATAAAAATTTACAGTTAAATATTTTGTACGGATATTATTTTTAAATATGTTTAAAATAAAATTTACAATACAATAAAGCCCAAGTCCATAAAAACTATAAAAAATTAGTTTCAGCAAACATTCTTTGACTGAGATTCCTTTTCAGCAATACATTTTTTAATCTCTAAGCCAATTTGTTTTGCCATCGGTGGAGGTACAGCATTTCCTACTTGCCGATGTTTGTCTAAAATGTTGCCAAAAAATCTATACGAATCTGGAAACCCTTGACTTCTTGCACATTCTCGGACACTGACAACCCGATTTTGTTCTGGATGAAGAACTCGTCCTTGTTTGCCCATCGGTTCAGGATTGGTTACCGTTGTGGAAAAGAATCCATTCCACTCTAATCTTCCATACAAACCAGCCCAATTATTATGACGATTTCCTGTATGCGGCAAACACCAAGGAATTAATGTATTATCCTGTCTATCTGCTGGATCACAAGGTTTACCCTCGCAGCATGCACAAACACCTGGAATATTTCAAAATATTATATTTAACTTGATAAAAATAATAATAATACGATTTAATGTACCTCGGAGTTTTTTAAACTTATCCATATGAGTATAAACAAGTTTTCTTGTATATGAACCATCTGATAATCTAGTAACAATATTTGGTAAATCTCGCCAATCAGAACCTGGTGCTGTTGGAATAAAAGACATTCTAGCTTCCACTAATGGAGCCATTTCTTTACAAATATGATCTTTTAAAATTGACTGATACTGATTCCCACGCATTAACCGTTGGAAATGAGATATTGAATCAGAATCATAACTGATTTCCTCTTTTTTATGACCATTTCTGATTGTTGGTAAATCACTCATAGAATCCCTAACAGTAACTGTTCTATAAGGTGCAGATTGCTCCCATTTTACATTGGTTACAAATTTCTTGTTATCCACAATAACAGAAAGCTTACAAGCATGTTTAGAAAATACATGTGTAGGTTCTGGATACAAAGGTAACTTTTCACCAGGTGCGGCAGCAAGAATAATCAATCTACGTCGTGTTTGTGGAACACCGTAATTACCAGCTTGAAGAACACCAAAAGTACATTGATAACCCATGGCAATAAGGCAACGGAGTGTCAATTTTAAAACCATTCCCCGTTTGAAAGACACAAAATTTCGAACATTTTCAAGAATAAAAAAGCGCGGTCGATAAAAATCACAAAATGATAAATAAGACACAATCAAGGAATTTTTAAATAATGAGTATTGACCAGCATTAAAACGATTCATTCCAGAAAATCCTTGGCACGGTGGACCACCTAAGAAAAATATTTAGTTTTATATGTAAAACTTAAAATAAAAAAATAAAAAATTACCACAAAGAAGTTCAACGTCACCACGCTGTGGAAGTTCCTGACCTCGAGCTGTTGTTGTTTTTCCATCAATAACACATCGTAATAATTCATTACAGTCATCACTAAATACTGTTGCATCGGAATTATTCAGTTTATACGCATGAGCTGTTGGTAGTTCCTTTTCAATCTAAACACAAATATATATTTTATCAGAAATCAGATTAAAACAATCTTATAGAATAAAACTCAAATAACATATTAAAATACTTACTGCCCATTTGGATTCTGCAATTCCTGCTTGATGTAAACCTTCACTCAATCCACCACAGCCAGCAAAAACATCAAGAGTTCTCAATGGTCTTGAAATTTCACTATATGTTTTTATTTTTATTTTATCTTCAGTAATTGGGTTTGATAGAACTGACGATTTACTTTTTGGACCTTTACTCAATTTTTTACCTTTTTCTTTTCTTTTAAATGCGTTCATTGGAACATCATAAAATTGTTTTTTTTTTTCATCATAAGCTTGTGTAAAATAAAACCTATCTGGGCCTAATGATGACCATTTTTCTATTGGTATATCAATAATTTCACTATATGTAATATAACATTCACCTTTTACTTCATTTAAAGAAATTTCAACAACTAAAATGAAATAAACAATAAAAAAAATCATTAAAATATAAAACAATTTTTGCAATTTTAATTAAATA
This sequence comes from Neoneuromus ignobilis, assembly GCA_029203775.1. NCBI lineage: Eukaryota > Metazoa > Arthropoda > Insecta > Megaloptera > Corydalidae > Neoneuromus > Neoneuromus ignobilis. The sequence goes on along the minus strand of CP092087.1, from coordinate 4,776,176 downwards.
TATAATAATAATAGAACATACATTTTATTTTACATTAAAACTAAAACTAGTGCATAAAATATTTTATATGAAATTATTTACAGCAACAAAACAGTATTATATAAAAAAGAACTTTTCTCTTCAACTTCTCAATACAATATGAATACTTACGTTCATCACTCCAATACAAAACATTAAAATCTAACTGTTCTCTTAAAATTGGTCCTTTGTATGTATTTTCAGGTCTGTACATTTTATATATTTTTAACTTTACATTCTCTGCCTTCATTTGTTTTTCTTCTACATTCGAAGTACATATTATTTCTTTTATAATCCCTATACAAAATGGATCCGATGTATCAACATTTGATCCTCGTACAGTATCTGTTTTACGATAGAATTCTGGATACATCACAGGATCAAAATCGTTTTTTTCATTGAATTTTGGTGCTTCAACAACAGTATTGAATTTGAATGTATTAGGATTTAAGTAAATTCCCACACCTATAATTAAAAATAATTACACTTAATACAACTACAAAACGAATTGAATAAATATTATTAAATTTTAAACATGAAACAATATTACCTTCTGTTAGATAATAATCGTGCCAAATCACAGCACTCCATGTACCTTCTCCAAGGAGATTTTGTAGCTGAGGCCGTTCTTTTAATTTCTGTTCTGTTATTATTTTACAAGCCAAACAGGGTTTGTAACCATCAGGATTATTCAAAGATGGTTCATCTATAAAGGGATCTTCAAAACGAGCTAAATCAGGATCATATCTAAAAAATAACATTTATTTCTCTTATTTCAATCAAATAAACATAAATTTGTTCAAACAATTACCTTTTCTGAAAGAAAAAGTGCCGCCCATCATCTTCTAACATAACTGGTAAACGATCTAGACCTCCATTCATTGCCCAATCATCTGAATGTTTAAGGTGAGTAACTATAGCTTTTCTAACAATACTGCCTGTAAAAAAAATATTTATAAGTACCATTTAAAACTATAAATTTAAGTTTTTAATTCATATTATTTATTTTAATTAAATATTTTATATTACCTAAAGGAATACTTTCACAATCATCAATAACAAATAATTCTCTCGGATCTGCTGTTTCTCCAAGAACAGTTTCAGATCCACGAACCATATAATGAGCATGAAACATTTTTCTGCAACCTGGAAACAACATACCCAAAAATATAAAATCATTTAATTTTTAAAAAATGTTTACATTACTTAAATAAACCTTTTTTAACACAAAAAAATAATTTTCTATTCAGTTAATGAGTTCAAAATACCTCTTTAAATGCATTAAAATTGCAATCAAAAATAAAAATTCCTACTAAATTTAACAAATAATAATATTACATATACATATGAAGACAATTGTAATCTATTATATATTCCTATAAACATACCCATATCTTCTTCCCACATATATGCAACACGAGCAATAAGTAATGGTTGTCCAATTTCACGAGATTCCAATAATACATAATCACCAGGCTCTATCTGTTCATCGGCAATACTTGCACAACTATAATATGTACGTCCTGCATGTTTTGCAGCCTGTTCAGATTTCCATTCTACAGGACGTTTTAAAGCATTCACTGTGAGAGCATGCTTCTTTTTCTAAAAATGAAATAACATTAAATGAAAATCTTATTCAATCATTTAGTATTTATATATGTACACTTACTTTCTCTTTTTTTAATTTTTCAGCAAGTTCTTCATACTTGTCTTCATCTTCTGGTTCACTTACATCTGCTTCTTCTAATGCCATATTGGGACAACGACGTAATTTACAAGCTTGCTTTGCTTTACCTAATGAAATATTATCATACAAACAATTCATTTTATATTAATATGAGTTGTGTTATGAACATATAAATAAAATAAACTATTACTTTTTTTAGATATTTGATTATATGAATTTTGTTATATAAAATAGCATACCTGAACCTCCAAATTTACACATATCTAGACATGCTGTGCATTCCCCACAGTCTGATCTCTGACAAGCTTCACAGATTCCACATCTTCTTCGTTTTACACCTCCAGATTTTGAACCAGTGTCAAGTTGATCAATAAAGAATGTTTCAAACACCTAAAAATGAATATACATACATAAACATACACATTCTTAAATAAATCATATGAATATTAACTTTACTATTAATACCTCGCGAACAAGCTCAGTAGTAGTAGCTTTACTCCATGCAGGTCTTTTAACCTTTGGTTCTATTTTACGTTCAGTCCGACGCATAGCTTTTCGTTTTCCAAATGTAACTCCAGCAAGTTTAACAAGGGATCTCATACAAGGTAGTGTAATTAATACAATACCTTCTTCTATTTCAATTGTATCTACACTAGCAACCTATGTAATTATTAACATAAATGTAAATGAATATATGTATAAATATTAAAATGTTATAAAAATATGTATTTGTACTTACTTGATCACAAATGAACTGTGCATGACGTAATAAACATTCTTCATTCATTATTTCCATACCTGAAGCTGGAACACTTGTTTCTAAGTGATTTAAAAGATCTTCATAAGTAGGCCATTGCCATCCTTTTTCAAATAAAAATTCAATGACAAGTTTACTCAAATGTATTTTTTCTCTAACAGCTAACATAAATGGTTTATATTCTTCACTAGGTTCCATTAAGTAATATTCAGCATAAGCTGTTGAAAAACCCAATAAAGCAAGCTCACCGCCATCAAAACCCGATACCCACCTAAAAAAAAGTTATGGGGTCATCCAAATGTGACGCCTATATTTGTATTTTATTAAAAAGAAACATGCATATAGGGTGGTGTATAGGGAAACGTGTATAGTTTCTTTTAATTAAAAATATAAATCTAGTCGTCACATCTGGTTGACCTTATATTAATCTACACTACTGATACTTTAAGTCCTACGATTAAAAAAACTTTTTTTTTAATTATTTCTTTTTTTAAATAATATATCAAAATAAAGCATATAAAATATAAGTACCATTCATTAATAGGACCCATGTCTTTTGTAGGAATTCCTCCTTCAATAGAGGAATCTTCTTCATAAACAGGTTTCATGTAACCCGAAAAGTATATTTTAACATCTCGTTCAATTAAACCACCATCAAAAGGACATAAGTGCCCTTCTCGATCATATACACTAAAGTAAGTAATCTGTGAAATATAGAATGTTTAATAACAATTTGTAAATATCTAAAATAATTTAACTTTTACTATTGTGTGTGTGTGTATGTGTGTGTGCGTGTGTATATATATATATATATATATATATATATATATATATATATATATACACACGAGGGTCGTTTGATAAGTATAGTAAAAAAGTAAGAAAAACTAAATTGAAAAATTTAATTGAATTAATTAAATTAAATAAATAAATTTACTATACTTATCAAACGATCCTCGCATATATACACACATACAAATATGAAATATACCTTATTTTGTGGACGTTGGTCATCATCATGTACTTCAGTTTCATCACCAGTAAATAGAGCTAGTTTTGGATCAGTCAAAGCAATAAATTCTTCTACAGCATTATGCGGATGACCTAGAAATAATTACATTATGTATATTATATATTCATACATTTATATATATATATATATATATCATGTACAAAAAATACCTTGATAAATTCTTAAATCAGGACTATTCAATCTTTGGTGACATATATCACAACGCTTTAAGCTTACATAGTGTTCTTTTTTTGTAACTAATTCTTGTTCTATTAATCCATTAGTTTCAGTACTATTATCATCATTCTCCAATTTAATTTTTTTATCAATATTCGTTTCAAGAACTGTTACATCATCAATCACATCTTTTTTGACATCAAATTCATTATTAACATCATTATCTTTTCTTTTTGAAGAAGTAAATACTGAATCAAGAACACGCTGTTTCATTTTAGGTGATTTATTAACCATATCTATTTTTCGTATTTTTGATTCTGACACATCTAAAGAATCAGTTGAATGATTTTTTTTAGATTTGTCTGGAAAATCTTGATTATCTAAATCTAAGTTAAAATCTGTAATGGTAACCCTTTCCTTACTAGAACCGGCTACTAATAAATCTTCATTTACAGAATCTTTTTTATCAATATCAGTAGTAATTAGCTCTTGATTGAATTTATTTTCTAATTTATCATCATTAAAGTCTAACAATAAAAAAGAAATACACATTTAGAACATTTATGTACATGAATATTTTTAAATATGTATATACAAACTTTGTGAATTTTCTTCAGCTTTACTATTTTCAGATTTATTTGAAACATAAGCGAATTTTCTTAAATTATAAGTAAAATTATTTTTATGTGCAATTCCATTTGATTCCAGATTTTTTAAAGGCATATTTTTTGGGTCACTGATTTCTTTTTCTTTACAAAAAAGAGTTTTATCTTTATTTAAATAAGAATTTCTTTTCAATATATTTTTTTCTGAACTTCCATTTGAAATATTTAAAAAGGATTTATTAACATATTCATTACTTAACAAAGTAAAAAAATCATTGTAATATTCAATCTAAAAACAAATCACTTTTAAACAATAATTACCAAAATGATTATATATATATATATATATATATATATATATATATATATATATATATATATATATATATATATATATATATATATAGTATATATAAATTACATAAATGTAATAAGACAAAAATAATAAACATTATAATGATCATAAAACTAAATGTATAAAAAAAAATCAGACCTCAGAAATAACTTTGTTCTCAAAATGTGTTAGTAATTGATTATGCTCTTGTTTTGTGTCCTCAGATAAATACTCATGTAATAAAATCCACTTTTGCTTACAATAAAATTTTTTATTAATGTCCCCTTCATTTAAACTTTCATCTAAGTCAGACAGTCTAAAAGTAAATGAAATATTAAATTATTATTAATACATTTTGGGTTTTTCAAAATTATTCAACATTTTATAAAAATAATGTTATAAACCAAATATTGAATATTTGTTATTTTGGAACTGACATGTATTATATTTTAATTTTGTGTAATATTACCTTTTCTGAATTTCATTTATATTTTGTTCCAAACTCATAGTTATAAATTAAAGTCTAATCATAAAGTTAAAATAATACAATATCAACGCAAATAATAATCACAATTACTAAAACATATTAAAAAATAAAATAAAAATAATTCAATATGTTCAAAACACATAACCAATTCGAGCTAGTATTTTCCCGCTAAAATCATATAGTATAATTTTATATCGTAAGAGATCGTCAAAATTCCGGATTTAACCGATCACTGGCATTTAATAAAATATATTAAAGATACTTTTACAAGGCATATAAATATAGAAATTTAATTAATATATTTTATATATAATTTTTTTTCATTTATCACTGCTGTTAAGAAATTAAAAATAATGCACATATAAAAAAAAATAAGCGAGAGAATATTGTTTCCAATAATTATATAGATTTCAAAGATTTCACTTAGTTTTAATGTTTAACATTTAGTTTTTAAAATTACTATTTTTCTATTATAAATTTGATATTTTTTAATGCTTGTAATAGAATTTTAAAAATTATTTTTCATTTCTATATTTTTAATTTTTTTATATATTTTCATATATTTTAAAGAAAAAATGAAATGATACCAAGTCTTTAACTACAATATGAGAATGAAAATCAAATTTTTTACTTTAATTTTTATTGAATATTAATTAAATTTTATTAATTTTGTAATTTTTATTTATCTTTTTTTTAAAATATAAATATATATATAATGACGCATTTTCTTTTTAAAAAATATGTGTTATAGTGAATCATTTATATTTACTTATGATAATAAAAATTATTTTTTTAAAAAAATATTACAAATTAGAATAATAAAAAAACTTATAGTAAAAATATATTCAGGTGTATAAAAGACTTTGCTATTGAAATCAAATATTTGAAAAATATTTCTATACGATAACGAACAATTATTTTTGAAAATTAATAATCATTGTTTAATTTGACAAATTAATTTAAATTAAAAATAAAAATTGAATTCAGATATATAATATAATTATTTAAATATTTTTGACAATTAGTGATTATTCAAGTAGATTTTGTGTATACGTTAGAACGAATTTTTGCAATGCTTGTATAAATGCAAAATTTATTACAAATAAATATTTTAATTGTATCTGTCATTGTCAATTTTTTTTATATTTTTAAAAATAATTCCAAATAAAGAGTCTTAAAGATATAAGTGGAATTTTAAATTTGTACATCGAAAATGTTCAGTTTGATTAATTTTTAAACCATAGGAATTAAAAAAATGTGTTATGCGATATCCAATAACTTTTTAATGTTTTTAATTATGAATAGTATTCAAATGAATCACAAAAATCTTAATTAACATTTACATTTTAAATGTTAATAAATGAAGAATAAAGAATGATTACTGTAAGTAAAGCGGCCAAATATGGAAATCTAGAACTATTAAAGTTATTAGTAGACCAAGGAAAAAGTATTAATTTAACAAATGATGCTGGCTTTACACCCTTACATCATGCCACTTACAATAATAGGTATTGACTTTTACATTCAGATATTTTCCATTAAAAGTACTAAAAATATATATAAAATTATTCATTTACTATCTATTTAACTAATTGATTTTTATAGTAAACACTATTAAAATGTGGTCATTTTTAAAGTTTAGTATCATAGTTATATATTTCATATTTTTTCAGTTTAAATGAACTTTATCGTTATATTATAAATGAAAAAAATTATATATTTCATATTTTTTAGTTTATAAGTATTTTAAATGTAAATATATTTTTCATAACTAGAAATAATCAGTTTTATATATTATTATGTAACATCCATTTTTTTTAGGGTTGATTGTGTTAAGTATTTGTTGACATTAGAAGATGTACGAGTAGATGCACAAACATATGATGGCAAAACTCCTTTATATTTAGCATGTGAATGTAACTCAGTATCTGTAGATATAGTCAAAGCCTTGATAGATGCAAATGCTGATGTTAATATCCCTCAAGATACTAGAGAAACACCTCTCCATGCAGTTTGCTTATCGAGTCATGTTGATGGTTCTTCAGAAAAAGAAGCGATCAAAAAAGTTGAATTACTGATAGCCGCAGATGTAGATTTGAATGCAGTTGATTTTTTACATGACGAGACACCTTTGTTTAGTGCCCTATGCCCACAAATTAATTGTCAGCTTGTCGATATTCTATTACACGCTGGCTGCGATGCAAATATCCATCGGTCTCCGGACGGATGCACTCCGTTGATGCTCGCTACGCATTTGGATAATTATGAACTCGTGAAGACTCTTCTACCGTTCGTATCGGACTTGGATGCTACGAACGTACACGGCCGAACGGCATTGATTCTAGCTCGTAGTATAGAAATCATCGAATTATTGATAAATCGTGGAGCGGATCCTAATGTTATCTCTACCGACGGTCAAAAAATAACAGCCCTTCATATTGCAGCTAAAAATCGCAATTGCAAAGCGATTGAATTATTGTTGAAAGTGATCGATAAAGACATACTAGACTCTTGTGATGAATATAATTTATTAGGACTGATAACTACCAATGTTGATATTTATATACCAGAATCATTAGATACAAATTTATTTAAATGTATGAGAATTATATTAGAAGCCGATTTGAATGTCGATACGTTTCACACGGTAGTCGGTGATTTAGGAAATGAACCGATTGTTTCTTTATTTATACCAGGAACACTTCATTTGAGCAAAGAGTTATGGGAAGAGTATTTAACAATTTTGTTTTTGTTATTATCAAAAGGAATTCATTTATCGTATTCAGATGATTTGGAATTAATTTTCGCAGAATGTTATCAGTATACAAAATATACACCGAGAATAAGAACATTATTAGATATACTGGTCGATCATGGATTTACAATGAAGGTTTTAGACAAAGCTCAAGAGCAAATGTTTTATCATCTGCAATGTCGTTCTGCAACACATATTCCAATTCTTTTTTTACACATGTCTACTTATTTATTGTATCGGGAACCATATGAATTCATAGAACACTACAAGAGGATTCTAACTAGAGAAAATGATTGTTACACTGATTTTTATAGGTTGATCAATAATAAGGCTTATATTGATATTTTACGAACAGACAGTTTACAAAGTATCTGCCGTACAGCATTAAGAAAATACATGATTTCTCAAGGCCTAAATACTACACAGTATTTTCGAACTGTTAATGAATTACCTATACCAGAAAAATTAAAAGATTTTATCCGATACCAATTTAGATAAACGTACAATATGATATCAATATATCAAATGTATATCAAAAACATATATTCTTAACTATTCTATAATAACATTGTATGTTTATTTTGTTACACAATATGTATTTTTTTTAAAATATAGAAATGTATGATTTTGTCAAAAACTGTTTTAATGTGTTAATTGCATAAACTATTCATACTTTCCTAAATGTAAAATGTGCCTGAACATTATTTAAGTATAAATTTGTAAAATTGTATAACAATAAAGTAATTAAAATCAAACTTCATAGTTTTTATTGAATACAATATTCATAATTACTGTCTCAATTATTAAGCTATTTTATTAAAAATAATAACTTAATAAATTTTTAAATTGAACATATTTTTTCTAAATGAAACCAAAAAGTAATTATAAGTGAATATAAATATTAATTTTATTTTAAATTTTTTCAAATTATAAATAAATATTGTTCACAATGCATTTGTTGTACCAATAGAAAAACTGAACTTGTAAAAACTTCTATCACATTTCTGTATATTTGAGGTTATATTTTTAAGTTTATGTGTGCTAGTAAGAAATGAGTCTTTTAAAAAATATTTTATATAAAACAAATGGATTATTTAAAATATCACAAAATATTTCAAAGGGTATTGATACTAATTTATATTATATAAATAATCGTCAATATGCTTTCAAAAGTGAATTAAAAATAAAATGGGTTAGACCTGAGAAGATTTCTTGTATAAAACCTGAAAAGAGTGGAGATTTGTTACCAAAGATAGATGTAGACAAATCAAAATTTCCTCTCGAATTAAGGTCTTCGAATGAATTAAAAACGTATGCAAAATTCAGTAATACAATAAAAAAAAAATTAATAGCACTTAGTTTTTTTTTTTAGAGCCGATGAGATTGTCCAACGATTATTTACTTTAAAGTTTCTACCGAGATACAAAGAAACAAAAGTTGTCCGGCAAGAAATGATTGATTTAGTTAAACGACATGATCAAGATCATTATTCCATGGAATCAAAAAGTAACTATTATGAATACAGTAAAACTGATAACTAGTATAATAAAAATAATTTTAGTTGCTAACATGACTGGAAGAATTAGGTGTTTGCAAGAAGTAATGGAAAATTTCCCAAGAAATAAAAAAATGAAAGTTTATCTGAAGGAATTAATAGATAAACGTAAGAAATATCTGAAATACTTACGTCGCTGGGATTATAAACGTTTCGAATGGATTTTGGAAAAACTGGATATCGTATATAAATCACCACCAAAGTAAATATATTATAAACATATGTGTATGTAAATTAATGTTAAATGATTTGATTTATAGGGAATTCCATTGGGTAACAAGAAAAGATTCACTAAGAAAATTAACTAATAAATATTGTGAAGAAATTAAAGAGAAACGATTGCAAGAGTATAAAACGGAATTGCAAGGACAAATGGACGGTTTCTTAGAAGAAAAAATTAAAAAGCTTGAATACATTCGAGATGAACAGATAAGATGGAACGTTCCAGTAACAGTTCAACAGTCTGAAATTGATAGTGCGAAAAAAGAACTGGATGAAATAAAAATAAAAAAAGAAAATTCATAATTATTTAGTTTTACTTTGTAATAAAGTTTATTATAAATATAAAACCAAGTTAAAACTCAATGTGAATAAGATTGTTTCTAAGGCACAATTTCCTAAACACACGGTAGAAACTTATAATCTTAATTTGAAGCTTTGATGAATATGTATAAATTTGTACAATATTCCATTAAATAACGTAAATGTTTATGGCGTTGTTCATTAAATAAAATGTCATTGCTTACAAATACAACTGAACTTATACAACTTATAACAATAACAAATTATTCATTGGTATAATGAATAAGTTTCAAGTTATGCAAGTTCAAGTAGATTAAACGATTTTTGTTTAACAATAAAAATAATTGTATTAAAACTTTTGGATTAATAAATATATTACTTAATGTATTATATATGTATAAAAAATAAACTTGGTTACTTATAACTTAAAATTGTCAGAAATCTTATTACATTTATACAATAGTAAAACAGATATTAAAAATAAATAAGTACAAAAATTAAAGTATATCGACTACAAACAAGTGTCAATATGTATAAGTGTATGTACTTACTGCACTGAGTCAATACCAACGATATTAAAAAATGTCATGTATATAAAAATATCAATAGCCATTAAAAATAAATAATCACGTCTTCTATGTATTACTGTATTTACTAATGCTATAAACTAGTCATGGCCGGAGGTCTGGCATATGCTTTTGGTATGAAACCATACTTTCTTGTTTTCGGTGCATAGGCCCATAACCATCCATCGACAGTCTGGTTTCCCAAATCCGCATATATCCAGTCTCCACGACGGACTGATAAATCATCTGGAGCTTGAGCTTTATAATCATATAACATTACTAATTCTGTTCCATGATACCTTAAATCATTATCTTGATTATTTGAATTATTTATGTTATTTTGTTGGGATGGTGGTAAATGGTGACTATTGTTTGTTGAAAAACCTCCATTTTGTTGCGAAATAGAATTAACAGTGTGATTTGTAGCAAATGAAGTATTTATATTTTGAGTTTGATTATTATTCGGAGTAGCTGCATTTAAATGGCCTGAATATCAATATAGTAATATTAATAAATTTGTAAATACTACTAATAATAAAAAGATAATAAGAAAGAATAACCATCAATACCTTGTATAACATTGTCAGCTGGATATACAAAACCAGATGGTATAAATCCTTCCTGACCATCACTTCGGACTATCCAAAACCAATCTGGGTCTTCACGATTCAAAACTTTACAATAAAACTTTATTTTAAAAAACAGATTCAAATTGAATATAAAAAGATTTATTAAATATACAAACAAGATTTTGAAACTAACTTTAAAACTATATATAAGTCACTATTTGTTTTGCTACTGTGACAAATTCACATTTACAAAAATGAATTAGCACCCTACCACCATAAAATATAAAAAAACAAAATGTAAAAATGTATACCATTACAACAATTATACACACACACATATATATATTATTTAAATTAAAATTTACCTGTTACAAATTCACCACGTTCTACTGACACATCATTTTCATCACGGGCTATGAAAGTATAAAGTACAATGTAACGTCCAGAAGGGTCTTTACTAAAAGGATACATATCAGGCTCACTTTGTAAACTTGCTTGTGAACCTATAATGAATGATAAAACAGAAATTAACAGAAAATATTAAATATAAACATTAAACAATATCTATTATTATTCTTAATTTAAAAGTCAAATCATTAGTTTAAATGCTATTAAATGAGTTAACTTTATTTTAAAATAGAAAAAACAACTAGTTAAAGAATTTTTGATGATATTAGTAAGTAATAAAAGTACATAAAAACTATATTCATATTTATAAATTGGAAATGTATAATATATATCAAAATACATATTATCTTTCAAGTTCAAACAGATATTTGTAGTTAATAATGTTCTTAAACATTATTATCAAAAAAAAAAAACATGTACTAATTTAAATTAAATATATATTAATCTTATATAAAAAAAATTGACAAATTACCTCCGTTATTGATATTTGAGTTAACAGCTATATTTGTTGAACCAAGATTGATCTGTGATTTTTTACATAATGAGTCTGTATCACTTGTATCTATACACTGAACAATGTCATTTACACTGAAGAAAATTTGAAAAATATAAGTACATATAAATAAACAATAATTCTTTAGATAAAAGTGAAACTAACCCATCAGTTACTTGATCTAACAGAACACTTCCATTATCTCTTGGTAATTTCTTTTTTACTTGCATTAATAACTGCCCTGCTCTACTGGCATACGGAGCACAGTAAGAATGTGGTATGAACCCCTCTTGTCGTGATTCAGTATCGATTACATAAACCCAGTCGTTTTCACGATACAATATGTTTATAATCTTAAAAAAAACATCACAAATTAATCGATTGTATTAAAACAATTTGTGTAATTCTCACTTGTCCTCTTTTGACTTCCAATTCATCATCGACGCAAGGTGTAAAGTCATGTAAGACGACCATTTTCGAATCCGGTGCCAGCCCATGTTCTTTTTCGATACCTACACGGACAAGTGTTTCAATGCTCGCTGAACCGGTGATTCTACCCATAGCCGGGCTAACTTCCTTATCCAAGTCATTGGTACCGGATGCTAAAAGAACATTTACTTTTATGTATCACTCGACTTTAATTAATCATTTTCGACTTTGTATACTTTTGAAATATCACCCACTTATTCTTTATTAAAGTTCAATGCCCCGTAAATTATTAAAACTATATCATCAACTTTTGCAAAACGACGAAATACTCACATTTCTTTTTTTTACCACGTCGAATTCTAACAGGGCAGAGAAACGCCATTTTTTTACATAATATTTACGTAAATGTTAATGTAGGAGTTTGAATTACATCTCGGCCATACCAGTTATTAACATTTCTTTTCTTTAATGTTTAGAAATGATCAACAGGTTCTTCTCTCTCTCTCTACTTCAAATTCCAACACAAAGATCGGAATGTTACTAAAAACGTATATACAAAATTTATGAACTTTTTTTATAACTTTAATCACTTTGGATTTTACCTGGGTCGATTAGCAATTTTAAACACTATTAACAGTTACTATTTTACATAGGTTAATTAAAAAGACTTTCATCAAAACGTACTCCTTTATTGTCATCTTTTCTTAATTAATCATAGAAACATTTTCAGTGAAAGAAGTAATTTGTTTTTCAAAAATAACCTATAAAAAAGTAAAAATAAGGAATATATTTTAATAAAAAGTCGACTCATGATAAATGTATTAAAATTTTGAACAAGAAGTAAATAATTCACAATAGATTACAAATATACATTTTATTTACAATATAGTTAATATATAAACTTGTATAATTTAAAATTGAACAATATTTGAATAACAAAATTTCATATAATAAAATATATTATACATGTTATGCTACACAATTTCAAATATAAATGTATTAGAATAAACAACATTTAACAAATATATAATATAAAATGTATCTATTAAAAAATAATAAAGCTTAAAAAGTTCATTCACACTGTCATAGTTGTATATAAGGCCGTCTATGTCTCACAAATGATCATCGCAGCACAAAATATACAGATTTGAATATCAGAAATGCATGCAAACATTAACGTGAAAAATGTATTTTCAAGAGAATAATACACTTCAATTATAACACTAAAAAGGACTTTTAATAGACCAAAATAAAATTAATTGCAATTTACTGAATAAACGTAAATAATGATGAGATAAAAGAATAACAGTATGGATGAGCTCTATAAAATAAACCTTAGAATATGAATCAATTCACTAAAACATTGAATAAAATAATATAAACCATTGCAATATATCCCTTGTAAAATATATAATCACTGGAATGATCTACACTCATTCTAAGTAAAATATTTATTAAAACAAACATTACATCATTTGGCAAAATACGCCTAAACAAAAATGAATTTTAAAATTTTGAATATATGTTTAATACTTTTTTGTCAATAGTCAGAATATGGTCAACTGGAATGCATTTAATAATAAATTTAATTGATATGGAAAGTTTCAATATTTTAAAATTGTATTCTCTATATTAATAATTTTTTTTAATTTATTATTTGGGGGGGGGGGGGGTAAAAATCCAAATATAATAAATAGTATACTTTCAGAAATCACATAGTATGTTCTTTTTTAAAATACGGATAAAAACTTCATTTTTTTATAGAAATTATATTTATGTAAAGACATTAAAATAAAACCCCACAGATGTTTAATCAATTCAGATTGCATTACTTTATAATAAACTAGTGAAGCACTTGTATGATAAATTATTTTACTTGATACTTTTACTTAATTTTCATCCATGTTTTTTGAAAGTGACTGATAATATTCTGATAAAATATTCCATGCTTTAGGGGCCATGAACCCATTCGGTGGGGTTTCTCCAGACCTTGCTAAACCTGAAATTTTCAATTATTTTTTTTTTTATTTTAAATATTTTTGATTTAATATATATATATATTTAATTCCAATGTTACATTAATTAAATTACAAATATACCTCTCATTCTTGTTCCTGATATAAAATCAAATTCATTATGTCTGCCAGGATCATAAAATGCCATGCATTTGTGTTTCTTATCATAAGCTGCTACTTTGAAGGGAATGATTTCAAGGCCAGCCAACCCTGGAGCTTGTTTTAATACTCGAGCTCCATGTGCTGGGTCATATAAATTGCCATCAATAGTACCTTTAATGAATGAAAATAATTTAATTGAAATAAATTTACCTATTTAAATACAAAAAATATACATATGTTTTGTATATCTATTAGTATCTATAATTTACCTCCTACTCCTTTTCCTAAAGGATGTGGCATACCAGCAGGATCACGACCCACAATATAAAAGTTAGCACCAGCTATCATTCGTGTTTTGGCATGCCACTGAACCTAAAATAAAAAACAATTTATAGATCTAATGAAAAGAATTATACTTCATTATATTTTTTATTAAATACTGTATACTTTGAAGATTTGTTAGTCAAAGAATTGCATTTTTTAAGAAAATTACATATTAGTGAAAGATTTTTTTCAATACAATTTATTTGTTAAATATGTATTTTTTTATTGTGCTAATTTACATTTACTATAAATAATTACCTCTGTGGGTCCAGCATACATCATAGGACTAGGGAAAATTGCTAGTACTGTGCTATTTTTATCTAATACACCATCATCTAACACAGCATCGTGTTGAGCCATCCTAAAAAAATATTTTAACATTACAGTATTCTATTACACTACTTCAATAATCTTCCGATAAATAACTCAATATAGATAATTTACCTCACATGTAAAGGAACATCATCTTCTTTTGTATAACCACCTAAGGGATGAAGTAAAAGAACAGGTTTTTTATAACCAGCATTTTTCAATTGTCGTTTTGTCTCGGTCATTAAAAGGGCATGGCCATTATGGATCGGATTACGAAGCTACATAACAAATTATGTATTTTAAAAAAGAATTTTTTTTAAAAAAATAATTAAAATATTACTTGAAATGCAAATATAGCATCAGCATCCATCTGTTTAAAACGTTGTCGGAGCTCATTTGGAGTCAATCTATAATGATCTAATCCATCATTCCAACGAATTCTTTCAATTACTTCAAGCTCACCTCCAATTAGCCAGTTTCCACTGTCTTGGATTATCTAGAAAAAATATTATGAAATATTTGTAAAGCATGATAGTAAACTAAAAATAGACTTATTTATCAACTTTCTAATTTATTGTACAATTTGTAAATTTAAATTTAACAAGATAATTTTTTAAAGAAAATAAATGATTTATTTTTAAGTAATATACACATACCTTTACATAAGGATGACCAGAATTAAAAGTACCAAACTGTCGGCAGCATCGTTCTTCTTTCCTATGGGGGTAAATTTCAGGTTTTCGCATAATTGCTACTGGCCTACCTGCATGCCATAGACTAACAGCTGAAGATCCTTCAATTTGTTCTTTATCTTGATCAGTAATAGCTAATACAATTGGTATACTTTGGTTAATTTGACTTCCATTGTGCACAATTATATTAAAATGCATAGTCTAAAAAAGTAAATAAATTTAATTTCAATATTCATTTATAAAAAGTTAATTTAATTTTAATCAATTCATTATGTATATAAATATCTTACTTGTAAATATTCATTTTCTCGCATAAATCCTTTAAGTGGTGCTGCCCAGCCTTCACTTAATACTTGAACCCATTGCAAATCAACTGTATTAATGTTAATGCCTACTAAAGTTTTAGCTTCAGCTCGAGCTGATTCAACTCGATTTTCACTGACAAAAAGTTCATCAATTGTATCTATTGGTTTTGCTGACAGAGGAATAACTCCCTAAAATAAAAAAAATAATCATAAATTATATTTGCACTTAACTTCAAATTTATGCAAATTTTATTAAACTAAAAAACTTTATTACATTAGCTGCTATAAGAAATACAACTTACATTTTCTAAAAGCAGATCAACTATATTAACAACATTTTCTTCTATTGAGACATCGACTGTTTTCAATACAAGGTCCGGATTTTCAGGTTTTTCATACGGTTGATCAACACCAGTAAATCCTTTGATAAGACCCATTCGTGCCTTTTTATATAATCCTTTCACATCCCTTGATTCACACACAGCCAATGGAGTATCCACAAAGATTTCGAAAAATGGAAGATTTGCATCTTTATGAATACTTCTTGCCACTTCTCTATCCTATAATATAAGGAAAAAAGAAGGATATAAAAAATATATATTTATTATTTTAAGCACTTAAAAGTATTGGGATATAAAGTAGAACTTACTGCAGCAAATGGTGAAACAAAACTGCAGATACTTATCACACCTGAATCAGCAAATAATTTTGCTACTTCCGCTACACGTCTGATATTTTCCTCTCTGTCAGCTTCAGAAAATCCGAGATTTTTATTCAAGCCGGTACGTAAGTTGTCACCATCTAAACCGTAAGCTGGAATCCCTCTATAACATAAAAAAAACAAACATTTTAAAATGTACGACTTAAATTCACTTTTCATATTAAGTAAATTGTTATAATGATTCACTATATTTTGAAAATAATTAATTTTAGAGGCATATTAATTATGAAATTTCAATAAGTGACGATATTAAAAAGAATAAAAAAAATTAAATTAAATAATTTAGTGATTTTTAAATGAATAGTTTAGTAACAAGTGTATATAATACGTACTTGGCTACTAGGTGAGCTTCAAGCTGAAAAGCAATAGCCGTTTTTCCGGCGCCTGATAAACCAGTAAGCCAAACACAGCAGCCGCGAAAACCATTTCCAAGAGCTTGACCTCTCTTTTCTCGTGATACATGATGTCGTTGCAAAGTAACATTTGTTGCTACTTGTAAACACTGCAAATAAAAAAAAATGTTTATATAAGTGTGTGTGTGTATATATATATAAAATTTAATGTTTATAAAGATTTTTATGAATGAATAACTATATTAAATACCACAAAATGAAATAATAAACACCTATTGAATATTTGGTACAAATTTGTGATTTTTAGGAAATTGATTTGTTTATAAAAATGAACTTAATCATAATGCAATACTATTATTATGAATGTAATAAAGATTAGCATTTATAATATTACAAACTTTTATATCGAGTAGCTTAAATGAGACTGAAAAGATAGTAAAGAATAGTCAATTTATAGTAAGCAAGTAAATATATATCTAAACCTTTCAGTCTTATTTGGGCCACCTCGGTAATTGATCTATATAATTTTAATTCATTTACCAAATCAATCGTTCATTTACATTGATGTATTGCGAAAATGTACACATGTTCATGTAGATTATAAGTAAGATTATATAATTTGTTACATTTAGCAATCATACATAAATGTAGCCGTGACCTTCATGGTTAATCTCATTTAAAAAAAGCATGCAATGAAATGAATAATAAAACAATATTTCAATGATAAACGAAGAGGCATTGAAAGAACATTATTATTATTTTTTCAAATGTACAATAATTATAAATATACACAAGAAGTTCCATTGAAAAATAATTATAATACACAAAGTCATGGACAGACATTAGACAGCACAATTTTAAAATACAACAAATTATGTCTGAAATTAGAAAAATTATAGTTAATAGTTGTGGTAAAAATATTTTTTTATCTAAAATACAAATCATTAATTTATATAAAAACGTATTTACGTAAAACGAAGTGAAGTTGGAAATGTATAATAAAATAAATTAATTAATTAATTAAAAACGCAAAATGGACATTTATTAAATCAAAATATAACAATATATGAAAACATTCTTTTATACAACTAATATATTTTCAATTTATTTTTTTTAATAATGGAATATTTGTGGAATAATATTTAATTTGAATCAAATAAAAAAAATAATTTTAAAAGTTACAGTAATTTTTTTTATAAATGTAAAAAATTGTCAAAGATATTAAAAAACTATAGTGAAATTACTGAACATTATTTATTTTTTATATAAGTTAAAAAAACATTAAATAAGTAATTATGAAACGACCATTAGTTTAAAATATTTTGTAAAAAATATATCCATTGATTTTTTTTAAAAATATGAATTTTTCGAATATATACTACACGAATACTTTTAACTGATTTAACATGGATGTTGAAAAATTAAATCACAAAGTAGTGAGATTTTATAAATAGTGCGGCATTTTTGGTTTGTGGTATTTAATCCCAGTTTAAAAGTGAAAAAATTAGCCAAACCATTTTATTATCATCTATTTCGAAATCTCTAAAATCACATTAGTGGGAATCAGTTTAAGACAGAAATTAATATCTAAAGGAGCTCGATTTACTCTTTAGCGCAAAACTAAAAAGTTTTATCTACAGGGTTTTGAAAATTTAAGATTAAGATGAGAAGAAGTTATAAATAATAATAGAAAATATATTTTGAATTAAAATTAAAATGCGATTTTTTTGTTTCATTTCAAAACTTTCTCTAAAAAATCGCATTATTTATAGGATTGCTCAATGCATATACAAAATTCCCATTGTTGTAATTATCATTTATAAAAAAAAAAATGTCTTCAAAATTCGAATAAATAATAACTGTTGTTTTATTGACAGGCATATAACAATTGTTTTTAATTGTAATCAATCAAATCAAATTTATTGTTCTAAAGTATACATATACATAATATTACAGTAAATGAGATAATGAGTCAAATGTGGTGTTTTAACTGTGAAAATATTTTACCAATGTGAGGTGAAAGGGGTTGTTGTGTTTTGATGTTCTTTGATGTTTTTGAGGGTGTCCACGGGAAAATTGTCAAAAAACCCGCTTTTAATTGTATCTAAAATAGTTACTATAAATACTTTTTTAATATATAATATCAATAACTCCTTTTTATGTTCTTATTATTTTTTATTACTTATTATCAATATATATATATTAGGTTGTCAAATATCTCCCTTCCGCCTTTTTGTCTTTTGAATTTCGCGGCTATGTACAAAAAAAGCGGAAGGGAGATACTTGACAACATAATATAAATATATATATATATATATATATATATATATATATATATATATATATATATAATTATCTAGATTTATTTATAACTAAATATCTAATTTCTAATAAAGAAAACGGTAATTTGGTTCATATCTGAGAAAGGTTGAGTAACATTATTTCAAATTTGAAAAAATGTGAATTTTTTGTATCTTTTAGAATACAAACTAAGTCATATTCATGTAGAAATTATTTAATTTAATAATATGGATGATATATATATATATATATATATATATATATATATATATATATATTATTACTTAAAACGATTGCAAATGTATAACTACTTAAATAATCTTAATAAAAAAAACTAATTATCAAAGATAAATTTGGATATTTATAAAAACTGTAACATTGTAATTATAGAATTTATCAACCATTAAAAATTATTTATAAATTTAAAACTGTTATCACAAAGAATTAAAATAGATAAATTATTATTTTTAATTATGAAAATTTATCAGGACTATATTATAATTAAGATTACATAATTGTTTGATATATATATATATATATATATATATATATATATATATATATATATATATATATGTAATATTATACAAAGAAAAATAATAAGATTAAATTTCATACATCCAATTTTTTTTAGAAATCAAAAACTTGCCAGTAAAAAAATCATCATATTAAAAAATAATATACATATGTATGTTCTTGAAAATAATTAGTTTTAATGACCTACTTAAACTTACTTTTTATTTATATTGATAAATTTAATAATTATAATATGACTTTTCTAACCAGGATGAAACAACTACGATCTATCTTTCTGTGTTGGAATTTTGTTAACTTCATTTTGACATTTCAACTCAGTATAGTTTGGTAAATTATCATGGAATATTTAATACTTCAATTGTAAAAACGTCAATAGATTTATTGAAACAAAAGTGTAATGAGTCCATTAGTGCACGAAATGGCCACCAAGATCATATGATGTAAGTCCATTAGACTATTTTCAATGGGGTTATGTGAAATCATTGGTTTATGCTGATAAACCATAAACAACAAAAGTATAAGAAATAAATATTGAAGTGTAATTCATGAAATTGGACCACAATTTTGTGAAAAAGTCACTAAAAATTGGACTAAACGAATACACTATCAATCGTAGTCATGGTGGTCATATGAGTGAAATTGTGTTCCATCATTAATGCCATAAAATATGTTTGAAAATAAAAAAAAATAACTAATTAATTAAATATTTTTTGTTTTATTTCCATTTAAAATTCTGAAGCGCTTACCAGAAAACCCTATATATATATTAAATGAAGTTCACGAGACAATTAATTAATTAAAAAAAATAATTTTCAAATTTGACAAAATATAATTTGTCAAGCATTAATAACTGATTTGATATTAACTATTTTTGATTTGAAGACAATTTAAGTATTCCCACACGATATTTTGATAAATAAAACAGTTCTAATAATAATAAAATAAAGGCCATGCAAGAAGTTTAAACAGAAAGAATGTTTAAATTGAAGACTACGAAATAACTGCCAGACAACAATTTATATAACCAACAGTTAATAACGCAAAAAAATAATGATGTACAGCACAAAATGACAGGTATAAAAAGTATAATTACGTTTTCGCCTATCTATATTTTCAAGAGGATGTAGTGAATTAGTTATATAAAATAATTTAAAGACTTGTAAATAAATATCGATAGTAAAATGTGTAATTAGATAGTATAATCATAAGTACTATATTATTATAAAAATATAAAATTGGAATTTATCTTACAAGAAATCAGATTAACGGCCTTCATTGCTTGTCTACTTATTATTAAATTTTATTTAGAAATTAAAGCAATGTTCAATTTCAATTAACGCTCATGGTCGTTCAAGTTAAAATGGTCTCAATATTAAATAAAACTATATGAGATGAAAATGTTTTTATTTAAATACACAAAGTTTTTTTCTATTTAATAGGACCATAAATTAAATGAATATCAATTCAAAAAAGAACTTTTTTTTTAAATACAATTATTGATATTAAGAAACGTAGTTTAGAGTAATTTCTATTTAATGAATTAATAAATAATAATGTGTGTAGTCTGAAAGTTTTGAAAAAGTCTACAAGGCTGAAATATCAAATCGATTAAAAAAATATATTTTTGTTGTTATTGAAAATTTATGAATAAATTTAATCGTACAAAAATATAATTACAATAATTCAATAAGTTCAGTTGAGATGATAATAAAAATTTTATTGCCATTATAATTTAATATAGCAATTGATATATTTTAATTATAGAAAAAAGTCAATGAAATCAAATTATGAGTTCAATAAAAATATTATATATAAAACAGCTATTGAAAAATTAGTGACGATTAAAGTGATTTGTTGGAACAGATTAAAGAATTGATTATTATATTTTATTGAGATTTTGGTTCATCAAAGCAACATTTATTCATAAGAATTCAATGTTGGAAATTTAAAGATTTATTAAAAATAAAACTTTTTCAATATCATTTACAGTGGCTCGAAGGTACATGGAATAAGATATAAAAAAAATCAATTGAAAGATAGTAACTCATACATGTATTTGAATGACATTTTCAAGTTTATTTTTGAAAGCTTTATTAGCACTGAAAAAATAAAACAATTGAGTCAACTTTTTTATTATTAAAAATTGACAAAATCACAAAAAAAGTAAAAATCAATCTCAAAGTTATAATGAAAGACATTATTAATGTTCATAATAGAACTGTAACTAAACTTATCTAAATCAAATAATCAGAGGAATCCTCAAGAAGTATTCGGATTTCCTTTGTGTTTAGTAATAAATAAAACCAAGATTTAGTAACATGGTGTTTATATATCCCTAAACTTCGATTGTATTAAGAAAAATCATAATTCGTCATACTAATAGTGGTGAAACACTGTGACAAATAGCATAAATTGTAAATCGGACTACCACAATCGTGTCTATTATCATAAAACGTTATGAAAATACCAGAAGATAAATATACAGTGTTATCCAAATGTGACGCTTAGATGTCAGCACTGTATAATGTTTACACGTCATGTCTTTTCAAATGACATAATAAGCTTTTTGTTTTAGTAGACGGTTACAATTTTAACCATGGATAAGTGTAGATTGCAGCAACGCATTTACATTATTCAAACTTATTATGAAAATGGGCGTTCTTTGAAAAATACCCATCGTAAAATTCAAGATTTTTTTCGTGTAAATAATCGGCCAAATCAGCCATAAATTCAAAGATTAGTGAAAAATTCGAAGAAACTGGTTGTGTTATTGATAAACCAAAAAGTGAAAGACCAAAAACTATACGTACAAATGAAAACATTGTTGCTGTAAGTGAAAGTGTTGAAAATGAACCGACAACATCAATTTCACGCCGTTCGCAACAATTGGGCATACCTTATGTTTTTTTTATGGAGGATTTTCTATAAAGATTTGCATTTACACGCGTACACAATTCAATTAACGCAGGAATTTAAAGAAAGAGATCATTGACAACGTCGTAATTTCGCTATTTGGATTATTGGGCAACGAACAACAGATCCATTGTTTTTAAGCAAATTTTTGTTTAGCGATGAAGCTCATTTCATGATGGATGAATTCGTTAATAAGCAAAATTGTCGTATCTGGGCTAATAAAAATCCTCGTGTTACACATGAAAAACCTCTACACCCACAAAAAGTCACTTTTTGGTGTGTATTTTGGGCAAATGGAATCATTGGATCATTTTTTTCGAAGATAATGCTGGAAATGCTGTTACTGTGAATGCTGAGCAATATCAATCAATTTATAGTGATTCTTTATGGCCAAAATTAAATGAAATTGATGTATCTGATATCTATTTCCAGCAAGACAGTACTACATGCCACACAACTCGAGGAAACATTCAATTTTTGCGATCGAGATTTCGTCAAAGTGTAATTTTACGAAGTAAAGATTTCAAGTGGCCTTCAAGATCATGCGATTTAACACCATTAGATTTTTTTTTTTGAAAAATCGAGTCTATGCTAACAAGCCACAAATAATTAATGACCTAAGAACAACATTCGAATTGCAATTCGTGAAATAAATCCAACAAAAAATCATTGACAATTTCGATACTCGAATTGATATTCTGTTCCACGTATAATTGTAATGAATTATACTTTCAATAAAAAAAAAACAGTTTGAAAAAATTCCAAATAGTATGCGTTTTATTAAAAAGAAACATGTTGACGCGTTTTTTGGACGACACTTACCCTTATAATACAAAATTAATTTTTAAAAATATTAGTATAAACTCTCATACAAATAAATTGGCCCCCCTCCTGAATTAAATATTTCTAAGACACAAATTATATTTATTAAATTTTTAACAGACATGCTGAAAATATTATTCATAAGAAATAATTGGTATTTTATTTTATTTTTAATTTATTAGATTTTATACACTTTTAAGTACTCAATTGAACATTCGAAGAATTTCAAATACAACAGTTATACAAAATAATTTAAGCCATAAAATAGTTAAATACTACAATAAAAAAATACTGATGTTTTTCTAGTAAATAAGTCTAATGAATAATTAACTCCAATTATTTATTTATATCATATATACCACAAAGTGTATTTTAAATTAAGAATGATATTTTTAAACTAACTTAAAAGTATGTTTAATTACACTGCGGGAAATTTTATACGAATTTTTAATTATTTCGTAGAAAGTTCGTTCTATTGTGACAGATCTATTTTATTCATACACAATTAATAGCAATAGATCAGAGAATGGTTTTCATGGAATTTTTTAAAAAATAAACACAAGCTGACAACAAGATGTAAACATACACTGACGCACATAAGTCATGGCACACGTGTACATAAGCAATTTATTGATATAATTCAATGAAGTCGTTAAATTAAAAAAAAAACATATTTAATTGATAATAAATATAATATTCATTATATTTA
The DNA here is from genome assembly GCA_029203775.1 of Neoneuromus ignobilis. Taxonomy (NCBI): domain Eukaryota; kingdom Metazoa; phylum Arthropoda; class Insecta; order Megaloptera; family Corydalidae; genus Neoneuromus; species Neoneuromus ignobilis. Next base: position 4,751,696 of record CP092087.1, on the reverse strand, counting down.
TTTTCAATTAAATATTTTTTTTAATTTAACGACTTCATTGAATTATATCAATAAATTGCTTATGTATCTGTGTGGCAATGACTTATGCACGTCAGTGTATGTATATATTAATAAAAACTAAATTCTACTTAATACTAAGATAACAGTAAGAAAAGTGATTGCACTGTTGACAATTGAAGTCTCTTAGAAGAGAAATTAATTTCAGATTTTAAAAAAAAAACAGATCATTGTGTTTTTCCGATAAAATTGTTACAATTTGTTTTGGAATTGTGGTAAATTCACTTTCACAGAAATGAACTATCATCTCAAAAAAAAGTTCAGTAAGTTACAAAATCTTTAATTTTTAAAACGCAGTGCACTATATGCACTTTTTCAATATCTTGTGGCATTAAAGTGATAGTTCATTTATGTGATAATATTGTATTTACATTTCGAATTAATTTAAAATATGTAAATAAGAAAACAATTATAAATTAATTAAACTATTTTTGTAAAGAACTGCTAATTTTATATTTGCATAATAACACAACTGATTGTAAAGAGTGATAAAACTAAAAGTAAATAAATATAAGTACATTGACTTTATAAAGGAAAACACAACGAAATTCATTAAAATATGCAATATCGTATGGATGTGCTAAATGAAAATCTTAAACAAATACTTAACATAGACAACCGATTGATGAATATATATACCTGAATTGATGAATATACATACCTGAATATGACCGTTTGAAGACATGATTAATATTTTATATTTTGATAATTTGCACAAATAACACTAGAATTTTACACAAAACAGTTGCAAGTTTTCATCCGTCAAAAATACACACTAAATTATCATTATTTTCACTAATATTTTAATTATTGGTTTATATAAAATAAATAATCTAATAAATTAGCCTATAAAAATTAACACTTTCTATTAGCAATTATCAATATAGCGTAATCCAAATGTAACGCCTAGATCTGAGTTTCATTAAAGAGAAACAAAAGAAACTATACACATGTTTCCCTATATACACGTTTCTTTTCAATAACACACAAATTCAGTCGTCATATTTGGATATATGTTTGATTGAATACACAGGTATTTTAATTGAATATTATGAATATTTTTATAACTAAATACCTTATACCGAAATTCAATACATTTACAAAATGTTCAGATTAGAATCAAACTTTTTGATATAATAAACATAATAAGTTAAATACATATTGACAATTAAGTACAGTAACAAATACGAGCCTTAACTTGTCACAGTACACTAATCAGGTGTACATAGACGGTGTACATTTTATAACAAGTAGATTAAAATAAGATAGATTAAGTGCTAGTTCTATCCTTTGTTTCTTGATAATTGTCTCGTTTTTATTATATTGTATTTTATATATATATATATATATATATATATATATATATATATATATATATAATTTATAATGATCAAAACAGTTAAACGAATCGTTAAGACGACCTCAAAAGAATAGCTGCACAAAAACGGTTAATATTACCAACAGCATCACGTCTAGTAACTATAAGATAAACTGTATTTATCTGAGATGCTGCTGCTGGCTCAGCCAGTAGAAGTATTGCACTTGTACAATTTATACACATATTTTTATATATATATATATATATATATATATATATAATATATATATATATATATATATATATACATATACACACACA
>CP092087.1:4622500-4740000 GCA_029203775.1 Neoneuromus ignobilis | reverse complement strand
TCATTAAATATTAAAAGTAATTTTAAAAAATATGATTGTAATTATTTTTTTCTTATTATATTATTTCTACACTTTTATTTTTTATTATAGTGATCAAAGTTAAGAAATTAGTTTTTAGGACATTTATGTTTGTTTATATTAAAATATTTTTTTAATATAGCATACCAATTAAGTCTATTTTGTTGTTTTTTCCAAATTACACAAATGTTCTATAACTTTTGTGACTCACTGAATATACAAAAAAAATGTATATAATTTTAAAAAAACACAAATAAAATATATGAAATTATTTTATAAAAACTAAAAAGTGAAACTGAATAATAATTTACAAATAAATCAAACAAGTATGGAATATATTCATTAATTATTTTTACAAGAAATAAAAAATCCTATTGCACAACGTGAACATTTTTAAAGAACAAAAAATCAAATATTAAAAAAAATAAAATTAACACTTCAATAAAAAAAACATAACTGCATTAAGAAACTGTATGATTAATTTGTAAAAAGATTACATAACAAAAATAATTAATTTCGCAAGCGAACAAACAGTATATGAACTAAGTTCGTAGAAAATCAAATTATAAGGAAATAATTATAATCCAAGTAAAAAGAATATACAAGATTGAAAGACCACACTGAGATTTAATATGTCTAGTTTTTATGCAATACACGTCATAATATATTTTGGAGGTTGTAATGGCACAATTTTTATCATCTTGATAAAAATTTCAATTATAATGTCAGAAATTTGACAATTGGTGACAGATTTGTTTTAATTTTTTAAAGCTCATTTTGTAATTTCAATTTAGTATATTTTAACAAATTATCCTGGAATGTTTAACATTTCAATTGTAAACACTTTAAGACTTATTGAAACAAAAGTTTAATGAGTCCATTATTTCACGAAATGGACTCATCAATTGGCCACCAAGATCATGTAATCTAACTCTATTGGATTATTTTTTATGGGGTTATGTGAAATTATTGGTTTATGCTGATGAACCACAAACAACAGACGCATTAAAAATAAATACTGAAAGTATAATTCATGAAATTCGACCACAATTATGTGAAAGAATGACTAAAATAAAACGAATCAAGCAAAATCGTGGTGGTTATATGAGTGAAATTTTATGTCATAGAATATGCTTTCAAATTAAAAATTAATTAAATATTTTCTGTTTTATTTCCATTTAAACTTCTGAAGAGCTTATTGAAAAACCCTATATATAGATTCTATTAAAACATCATTTTTATAATTTGCGACAGCAGTTATATTTTTTTAAAAAAAATTACTACATACCATCAACTTTTTTTTAATATATCTCCTTGGAATATAATAATTAATTACAATAAAGGTAAATGAACAAAAATATTTTAAAAAATTATAAAGTGAATTTGTCTGCCGATTTTGGCGATTATAAACAAATATTATAACATGTTTTAATTATTGTCGAAGTCATATCTATTTCTAATAACTGGCATTTTGAAAAAAAAATATAATAACTGTGATATAAATAAAACAGATTTAATCATAAAAACTGACTATTTAAAGGATTTATTAAACGTGCGAAATAAAAAATATGTACATGACACATAAATATGTATTTATATTTATTAATTATCACAAGTCAACGATTATTTTACAATATTTTCCTTTAAACTTTTATTGAAGTCACGCGAATCAATTCATGTTAAAAAATATAAAACGAATTTATGGAATTAAATTTAATTAATTGAAATTTTACAAGGCGAAATAAAAAAAGAGAAGATTATATATATATATATTCCAAATTTATCACACCGTACCAATTTAAAAATAAAAAACACTTCATTATTACAAAACTGTATCGAACAAAAACACTCATTGCGAACAAAAACTTACAACGAATCCGTGTAACATACAAAATATTACACTAAAAATCTTGTCGAAACTTCATTCTAATGATCGAAACCGTACAGACGTATAATAAACACGAGACTGACTATAAAATGTTTAATAAAATACCTGACTTTCTTTAAACGAATGGAGAAAATTATTTTCACTTTTTTTGTCGAACGTCATTCGGCTGGCTGTCCAGTTTAAGAGAAAAAAGAGAATGCCGATAAAAAATACCGCACAAGAATGTGATTTTTTTTTAATAGATGAACGAGCGTGCACTTAAATTGTATGCGAATATATTAATATGTAATGTATTGTTCTTTTTTAATATTTTTTTTTTGTTTATCATCATTGCAATACAATATTATGTTTGCATAAATTTTGTACATATGTGTGTGTGTGTGTTTCTCTCTCTCTATATATATATAGAGAGAGAGAGAGAAACACATGGAATTTTGTGAAAAATAAATTCTAAAAAAATTGTATAAATGTAAGTTCAATTATTGACAATTTTTTTGAAATCTCATTTATCTTAAATCTTCAAAATGTAAGCATCAATAAAGTACTCAAAAAATCATAATGAAATAATGACTTGTCAATAATAAAAAAAAAGATAATATTCATATTTGTGTTAATTGTATTTAATTTTCTATATGTGTTACAAATCTATCACATCTTTGTATTTTTACATATCTATCACATCTCTCTCTCTCTCTCTCTCTCTCTCTCTCTATATATATATATATATATATGTTGTTTTTTTAGGTTAGCTAGAACTTTTGATAGGGATTCAATTTAAAGTGCTATCACGCATAATAAAACATCTCATATATAAGGTGGCTCAAATAAAACTAAACTGTTTAGACATACATTTACTTTTTTACTATGATTTTCAATCCTCTACTATTTTGAAATCTTATTTAGGCCACATGTAGTTTAGATTATTATTTATTATTATATCATTTTTACAATAAAGGTCATTTTACAACATGTTGAGAAATTTATCAACCAGAGGTTAGTATCTTCATTCAACCGAATAAGAACAAAACGATAAAATTTCGGCCTCTAATAATTTTACATAATATTATTACCAGAAACAGGATTTTAAAAGTACATTAGTTTAGAAAAAAATCAATGTCGAATATTTTCTTGTAACTCGAACTTTGAACAGAACTAATTGTTGCGTGAAATGAATTAATAAAAAAATATTTTCAATATGGTCTTAAGTATAGTTAATTTTTGTGATATGCTATTGTCATTTAAATATACAGTACTTAGGCTATTATTAAAATAATTATTATCTAACGATTGATGTAACAGTTTAAAATATATAAATCCCAACCATTATATTCTGTTTTGAAAAAAAAATACTGCGTGCGTGAAGATAAAACACACTCATGGTTTCATTAGAAAAGTATGGAAATAATTATCTGAATTTTTAATATGAAGTAATTATATATATATATATATATATATATATATATATATATATATATATATATATATATATATATATCATATCATCATAACGCCCACATCAGTCCACTACTGACGAAAGCCACAATGAATGCTACCATTCATTGGTATTTGTGGTCATATTCACCACGAGAGAGAGACAGTTCTTTTTTATATAGGTTGTCGGCCTTCATATACTTGAAATCTATAAATAAGCGGTATAACCACTGTACTAATATATATATATATATATATATATATATATATAGAGAGAGAGAGAGAGAGAGATATTTAAAATCTAATGAAATAAGCTAGAAAAAACTTTAATTGAAGTTCAGATGTGTTCCATTATAATTTTGAGGCTGATTTTGACTTTTTATATTTTTATTAACTTTCAGTAATAAAAACGTCGACTCAAATTTAGCTATTTTCATTTTTAGTGCTAACTAATAAATGTTTCACAAATAAACTTGAAATTTTTTTTCGAATACATGCATGAATTCCTATTTTTCAATTGAAGTTTTTTTACTTGTTTCATTTGACTTTTGAGCCACTATTTAAAACTCTCTCACTCTCTCTCTCTCTCTCTCTATATATATATATATATATATATATATATATATATATAGAGAGAGAGAGAGAGAGTTTTTAAGCGTGATAGAACATTAAATTGAATTATCATCGAAAGTTCTATCTAATCTAAGAAAATACCTTTATACATATTATATGTATATATATATATATATAAACACATACATTTCAAAGGTATTTTTAGGTTAAAAAAACTTTCGATAGAGATTCAATTTAAACTTCTATCACGCTTTAAAAAACACTCTATATAAATAGTGGCTCCAAGTTAAATTCAAACAAGTAAAAAAAACTTCAATTGAAAAATAGTAACTCATGCATGCATTCGAATAAAAATTTCAACTTTATTTTTGAAAGCTTTATTAATTAGTTCTAAAAAATAAAATAGGTAGATTTGAATCGACATTTTTATTATTAAAAATTAACCAAAATATGAAAAAAGTCAAAATCAGCCTCAAAATTATAATGGAACACATCTGAACTTCAATTAAAGTTTTTTCTAGCTTATTCCATTTTAATTTTTAGTCTCTCTCTCTCTCTCTATATATATATATAGAGAGAGAGAGAGAGAGAGAAAGAGAGAGAGAGAAATTTATATATATATATATATAATATGAAATATTTAACAAACAGTCAAATAACAAATACTGCACGTTTTAAGATAATTTTATGTAATTACTGTTACCGAATGAAAAAATAAATAAATAAAGCAATTAAGTTAATAAAAGGGTTGAAAGACAATTGTATTTTTTTTATTACAATATGCTGATTCATTTCTAATAAGTATATAATTTATATGTGAAACAGTGAGAAAATAACTAGGAAAAGAATATAGAACAAGTCAACCGAATCAAGTAAGTAACCTTGTCTTTTTAATAGTAGGTCAATAACAATTTTTTTTAATAATATATATATATATATATATATATATATATATATATATATATATATGTTCAATGTTTTTATCAAATAGTACTTGCGAAAATAATCTTGGCATTGATAGAATTGATATAATATATCAAATCTATGTTTTTCGTCAAATAAAAAGTATTTTATTAAGGTTGATTTCATAAATGTTACAAAAAGTATGTTAATAATTCCAATCGATTTTAAGTAACGATTTTATATCTAAAACAAATATAAACTATATAAAAGTTTATAAAAAGTGAATAGGTGATTATATATATATATATATATATATATATATATATATATATATATATATATATATATGTCATTCAAATGTAATGCCTAGATTTGTGTTTTATTAAAAAGAAACTATACACGTTTCTTTATAATAAAACACAAATCTAGGTGTCACATTTGGAAGACTCTTTAAAAGTATACAGAAAAATATCTTAATTTCATTTTAAATGTATATTCTAAGCTGAATAATATAAGAGAAATAATAGAAAAACTTTACTAAAATTCATATTAAAAAAACGATTTTTTAATTCTTGTATTTAAATTACTTATATAATATATGGCATAAGGAAATTTAACTAAAAAATATTTTTTTCATTGTTTTTTTGGAAAAACTTTAATAAAATTCATATTAAAAAACGATTTTTTAATTCTTGTATTTAAATCATTTGTAGAATATATGGTATAAGGAAATTTAACTAAAAAATATTTTTTTCATTGTTTTTATGGAAATATAATTAAGCATTAAAAATCAATCATTAAAAAAAATGTAAATGTTGTTTTACAGAAGAGCTTGTACATGGAATGATGTTCATTCCTGCATGTTAAATCTAATGTTTTTTTTTACAGTGAAGGTCTTTAAAATGATTACGCGAAGGAAATAAGTAAAATTTTACTCTTGTCTTTTATTAAAATTCTAATCATCGGATTAATAGTTCTCTAAGCTGGTGTTTTGAATTTATTTTTATTTACAATTTTAGGATAGCACTGATTAAAAATGTTAAATGGAAACATTTTCAACGTACAAAAAACATATTTATCAAGAATTTATATTATTTTTCACAGAATTGTAATTATCTCTCATGTTTTAAAAATACGCCAATTTGATTAATTTAGGGTAAAAAATGCCTCAAACTAGGGTAGGGCATTACCCGACTAAAAATTGAATCATAATTTCTTAGTCGTAAAAATGATCAAAAATCTAATAAATTTTCATCGGATTGATCACTCAACTAAAAAAATAATCATTTTTTAATTTAAAAAATAATGGGATAAAAAACCGACTAAAAATCTCAAGTTAAGTTTTTTACCCTTATATATTTTATTTTCGAAAATGATTTTTTTTGTTAAACAAAATTTATCCGATTTCACCTCCTAAAAGCTGTGATAAAAAATGTAAACGAAACCCTTATTTATTTTAACTGGCTCTTGTCATGTATGTAGCAGACTTGTCATTAAAAGACGCAGAAAAACCCGAAAGTCTTGTGTAAAATGCGAGCAACCTGTATGCGATGAACACTCTGTCACAAATGTAACATGCAGCGAATGTTTTGCATAATCCTGTGAAAATAATTTTGCTTATTGGAATAAACATACTTCAAAAACAATGTATTTGTTTATTTAGAAATTATTATATTTCATTAAATAATCATTTTAAATTTAATTTCATTATATTTTTTCAAAAAATTTTTATTTAAAATGTGATTTTTAAATTTTAAATAATTTCTCGTGATGATTTAATTAATACTCGTATTCAATTAATATTGTATTTAATTAATACTGCAGAATTTTAAAAATTCAGATCAATCGGTTTATTAATTGCTTCAAAACGCGATGACTAAAAATTAAATATAACTAATGATTAATTTTCTAGTCACTAGTCATCGATTGATTTAAAAACGACTTATTTGACATCAGTCGTTTTATGAATCGTTTGAAACGATTAACGACTAATAACTAACGATTAATTTTGCAGGATTAAAATTTTATTCGTTGGATAATTTTTGCTTTACTCCAACCCAAATGAGACTGAAAGATGTAATATGTAAATTTTAGTCTAAACCCTTAATTCTCATTTGGGTCACTCTGTATAATAAAAAAAATCAACACCAAGAACTTATATTTATACAATTTTTTTAGAATTTATTTTTCACAGAATTGTAATTACCCCTCATATTTTTGAAGACACCAATTTTGTTAATCTAGGACAGTGATGACGAACCTTTTTGAGAAGTGGGTCAAATTTTGTTCATTATTTTTTTTTAATACTAGCCCGTGTGTCACTAAGTCAGTGGCATTACTTGGAGTTGGGGGAGGGGGTAAAAAAGATACCAATAATTTGGAAACACCGAAAATTTGTTAACAGAAAAACTTGAAAATATTTATACTTTAATTGTTTAATATTTTCGATTGTTTGTTCTCTCTTTTATGATATAAAAATAAGTTTATAAAAATCAACGCATGAGTAATTTAAGAAGCCTTCGTGGGTTAGTGTCTGACCCGTGGGTCATAGGTTCGCCATCACTGATCTAGGATATAAAAATGTCTTACACCAACCTTGACTTACATAAAAGTGAGTTATTATTTTTTTTTTAAAAACTATGATAAAAATTCATAGAAATAAAGTAGATGTCATTTAGAAAATATAAAACTGTTTCAAATTTTGTTTTGACTGGTTAACTGGTTTAAGAGTTGTGTTCTAAATAATTTTCATGTCAGTTACCATGAAATGATTTGAATTCAAGTACAGTCTTTTATACGAAATTACCCGACCGTAATGTGTTAACATAATTTTGTTTACAAATTGCGATACTGTTCTATATTCAATTCTATTGAAATACAAGACAAATCTTTCCATGAATCAACTGACAACTGATATTACAGTTTAGTCGTTAAAATTCAATAATAACTACGTAACAACTTAAAAAATGTACGAAAAAAATAAATACGTTTGAAAAAGAAAATTCTGATACAGGATTCGCACATAATACGATTTTTTAATCCAACCGAATTACAAATTCGCAGAATTATCAAGTTCTTCGAAAACACTTTATTCAAAACAAAATAAACATTTCCCGCCTGCACGTGTTATTCAGCAACTTCGAACTTAACCTAATAATATTTAAAAAGAAAAAATAGCAGTAAATTGCATATGCTGATCATAATATATATAAAGCTACTATTTACAAAGAACCGGTTTGATTACGAACAAGTTATATTGCATTATGTATGATGCATTAGTTTCCTAATATATGTACAACCTTGGGAATATCATTATAGTAATTTTTTAATCACAGAAATAATTTATGAAAAAACACTTGACCTTAAACTTGTTATATCAACTAATACAATAACTGAAATGAATCACTCAAACGGATTTAATAGTAGGTTATATACAATATGAACTAACAGAAATTCTTGGACTAATTTTTATAAGGAAAAAACATATATATATATATATACAGGATACATCGCATAGTCCGGCTAATCGGTTCCACTGATTAGCCGGACTAATCGAAACATTAACTACATACAAAAAACGTTAATTGGTTCCAAACAATTTTTTCCCTGTTTTTCAGTAAATAAAACGAGAGTAATATATTCAAATATTTGTATGTATCAACAAAACAAAATCAGGAGTTTATAAACTCATTTTAAATACATTTTAAATTCATTTTCAAATTGGTTATTAAAATTTAATTATCAAAAAATCGACTTTATTCTAAAGTTGCGAATCGAAAATTAATAGAAAAAGAAAAAAGACCACAAAACTAGAACTGCGCATGCGTTACGCATAATGTGCATAATATAAGATTTCAGTTTTCTTTTTTATTATGTTTTCATAATAAAGGAGAAATCTTGAAAATTTGCGTATAAAAATAATTTTATGTATTAATTTTGGAATTTTTTTTCAAGAAAAACTTTTAAGTAGGATTTTTTCAAGTAAAAATTTTTTTTTAGAAATTTCAAACCGGATTAATTGAAGCCGGGCTATGCGAGGTATTATAGTATATGTATAAATGTATGTTGGAAAAAATAATTGTTATTCATGAGAAATTTTCTGAACAAAAAATAAATCAAAATATATTTCAAACAAAAAATTCAAAGCCCTGAATTTCTTTTATCATCTGAAAAAAAACTGTTGACGAATACGATTTTTTTTAAATAACCACGATTTTTATATTCATGATTTTATTGATGAATTAAATTTTCTGTCAAAATTTTGAAACACAAATAATGTACATGATTTGTGTATATTCGATCCACAGACTTTTCCAATTGTCCCAAAATGTCTCTGGACACAAATACATATCATCATTATTAAAAACACTATCAGCCTCTTTATATCCACTCCTGAATAAAGACCTTTTCTAAAACTTCCCACTTCAACTGATCAGATACCTTTTTCTTGTAGTCTATTTTGACGAATTTTCTCATATCTCTGTCCCATCTATCAGTGGATTTTTTCTAGATCTTTTTTTTAAATATTTAGATTTCAAACTAATATTTTTTCTTATCAGTCGATGGTTTTCTCTTCTTTCCATTTACATTAAAACTTCTCACTTTTACTATTACATTCATAACTTTTTTTTCTAATCAGTACGATTCTGTTTTTATCTTTTTGTATTATTCCTAACACGCATGTTTTCACGCTTCTTTGTATTTTTTAGCAGCTGAAATATTCTGACATTTAAGACCCATGTTTCACAAGAACAAAAAAAAAGAAATTAAAAACTGATACCATTTAATTTTTATTCTCCTATTCATTACATCTATATTTTTTTTGTATTAATAAGTTGTCCCAATTATACATAATTTTCAATTTCTATTTCTCTATCTTTTTAGTTCAATTTTTTTTAAAATTCATTGAATATCATAAGATCATTTTTTTTTTATTTTCTTTACGAAATTATTCTATTCTTTTTCGAATTCATCTGATCTTGCTGAGAAAATAATAATTTCATCAGCGAATCTTAAATGATTGAACATTTCTCAATTTATTTTTATTCCCACAATTTCCCAGTTTAATCTCTTAAATAGTTCTTCTAACGTAGATGTAAAGTCATTTTTTAAATTCCTATTCATTGCTTGAACGAGGTAAGAAGATATAAACGGAAGTCTAAGAAGAATTACTGTGATATTCTTTAAATATTGATAAATCTTATAGAGAAAATTTAGAAAATATTTCCGGTCAAAATAAACAAATATTCACCGACATGCAAGTGGAATGTGGGTATTGAGTCAAGATCCTAAATCTCTCAAAATTATGATCAGTTATATATATATATATATATATATATATAGAGAGAGAGAGAGAGAGAGAGAGATTTCAAATGACAATACATGTGTACAGAAAAAAATAAAGGAATGAATGATTTGCACTTTTTCAATCTGATTTGAATCTCAAAAACAATTATAATTCACTAAGTGTATAAACAAAGCTATAACTAATCAAACACATAATGAATACCAATAAATAAATATACATAAAACAAATACGATTCTTCCCATCGATGAATCTTTCAGAGAAAAACATAAATAACATTTTAAAACTCGACGATGACTTGTTGCTTTTTAGCATGATAATACATGTTTACGTTTTATATTTAGATATGCATGCAAATGATGACAATTAAGGCGGATTTTTTTATTACTACGAAGAATATATGCATGTCATTCATAAACAAAGAGATTTGTAAAGTTTTATCAAAAAACAACGTTTCTAATATTTCAGTATGTTCAAATGTCAATCTAAATAGAGTTCATAGGCTATTTTTTTTTAAAAAAAAACAAACATATCTTTTAGATATTCTAGGATTTTTAATGAACTCGATAAACAATAAAACGAACTGACTGTTTTAATAATAAATGGCTTAGTGTATAATGAGATAATTGTTCATATTTAATTTATTGTATATTGTAATTATTTGCATATTGTTTAGAACTGCATTCTCACGTGAACAGAATATTGCATTTATATATATATATATATATATATATATATATATATATATATATATATATATATAATTTAGATAATGAAAAAGCCCTCGAGTCTGTAATTACGTCAGCGTTATTAAATGCGGTGAGATATCAAAGTATTGAAGGATCATAAATTGAATTCTTAGAAAATATTTATGGAAATGCTACATCCTCTACAAGTACACAGAAAAAGAGGAAAATTTAAAATTATAAAAGCGATGAGATATCACCAAAAATATTAACATAAGAGACTAAACAGGGAATCTACAGGAATAGAGGTAAATGGGGAGAAATTTAGTTACTTAAAATTTGCTGTCTCTTCAAATTACAATCACATATTTTTTTTAATTAATTTTAATATTTAATGAGATTTCTGTTTGATTCCAGAACGTTGTTTAATCTTCTTGGTATTGATTTTACTAACTTAGTAGTTACTTGGGTGGGAATAGTGGTCGATTCATTTGCTGAAAACTTTTTTCAATGTCTGTTTTGAAATAATTTTATGTTGGAAAACTATACTGTGTGAGAAGTTACATAGAAATTTAAAAGTTTTTCTACAGAATTCAATATGTTAAAAAAATTTCAAATTGAGAACTGACTAAAAAATAAAACTCGATGCGGTCATCCAAAATTATTAAACGAATGTAGTGAAAGAATTATTCAAAAAAATCAAACAAAATTCAAGAATAAATGCACCAAAAACTTGCTGTCGATTTATAAATACACCTGTCCCTCGATTTAAACAGTTTTAAAAATAATGGATTTATAAAAAAAACTGATAAAAATGAACATTTTGGCTGCATACATATCTCTAGTCATTTTTTTATTCCGTTCTCCGATCCAGATTTCAGCGAGATTTTAATAAATGTTTAACTCAATATGAGAAGGTCTATAAAGATTTAACCAAAAACCAAATACATGTTAAATACGGATTTCATTACCAAGTTTAGTAGAAAAGATTAATAGTCTATGAAAGTGATGACAGTAATTCAACTTTTGGTTAATTTTTTTAAGGATCTTATATTTCTTGTTTCCATAAAATGAATTAAATACCTTTATATATTTGTCATTTTATGAATAGACTGTTATTTTTATATTTTTCAAGGAATCTTACTTTTATTTTACGTTGAAATAAATGACTGAATTATGCACATTTTAGTTTGTTTTCGATTTACACGTATAAAAATCCACGATTTCGATTTACACGGTTTTCTGAGGAACCGATCATCAGTTGGTGTACTAATAGAAAAAAACGTAAACCCAGAAACAAAGAGAGTTATCAGAAACTTTGTTTTCATGAAAGAACTACAAGGAGAAAATTTTTCGTGAACGAAACAAAACGAAAAAGCGATTGGAATTTGCAAAATTAATGAAAATTTAAATTTACAATATTAGAAACACATCATATTTCCAGATGAAAACATATTCAAAATTTTTAGGAGTGATGATCACATAATTGTGTGACGAAGGCCTAATGAAGAATTGAAAAATGAAACTTAATATCGATAGTAAAGCATATGGTAGGGGTGTATGTGGGAAGTTTGAGTTGTAGATTTGTTTTTATTAATGAAATAATGAATCAGTGAGTATTTTAAATATTCTTGGAAATGATTTGAGGCAAAATGCGGAGAAATTGGATCTGAGGAACACTTTTAAATATTATCAGGGCAAGGACACAAAACATAAATCACAAATATTTTGTCTTTGGTGACTAAGGTGCAGAGAAATTGGGTCTTAGAAATACTTTTAAATATTATCAAGACAATAACATAAAGCACAAAGTGAAATATTTAAAAGTATTTCTCTATAATTTGAAAATTATTATTTTTTTCATTTAAAAGTATTTCTCTTTTTCTATACAATTGCTTAAAAAAATTCGAAACGTTGTTCCAGTTGGACATCTTTGGGATGTTTTTGAAAAAAAGTTAAAAAACATACATTACTTTGAAAAAAGTATTGAAAAAGTTTTTATCAAATAAATCAACCATTATTCCACCCAAATAACGAATAACTTAGTAAAATCAATGTCAAGAAGATTAAATATAATCCTGGGATTAAAGAAAAACCTTATTAAATATTAAAATTAATTTAAATAAAATCATGATTGTAATTGTGTTTTCAGTACTACATTGTCTTATCACTTTTGTGAGGTCGATTTGATACTTTTAATTGTTTAAGTATATTTATTTTTTATTATAGTAATAAAAGTTGAGAAATTATTTTTTTCTTTTATTTTTGATCGTTCATGTTTGTTTATATTAACTAATTTTTGAATATAATACACCAATTAAGTCTATTTTACTGTTTGTTTAAATTGTATTTCAAAAATGTGTCCCATGACTTTTGTTACTCATTGTATGCATTACTTATTTAATAATAAAAACTCTACTTTCACAATTCTATTTTTTTGGAAAAAATCATATAAATACTATAAGATTTTCCAATAAGCATTTCAGAAGTTAAAATGGAAATAAAACAAAAAATATTTAATTAATTAGTTAATTATTTTTTTATTCTTAAGCATATTCTATGGCATTATTGATGAAATATAATTTCACTCATATAACCACCACGACTTCGTTTAGTCCAATTTTTAGTTACTCTATCACATATTTGTGATCCAAATTCTTCAATTATACGTTCAATGTTTATTTTTAATGTTTCTGTTGTTTATGGTTTATCAGCATAAATCAATAATTTCACATAACCCCACAGAAAATAATCCAAAAGAGTTAGATCACATGATCTTAGTTCCATTTTGTCAAATAATGGACTCATTAAACTTCTGTTTTAATCAATCTATTGTTTCCGTAGATGTATGGCACGTAGCACCGTCCTGTTGAAACCACATATCGTACAAACCATTTTCAATAATTTTTTGGAAAAAAATCAATAATCATGGTTCGGTAACGCAATCCATTTAATGCAATTTGATCTCCGGATTCATTTTGAAATTTTCATTAACAAAAGCAATATTGGCCTCACTTTTTAGTCTTACAGGCATTGCTGTATAATGTAGAGAAAAATTGTTTTCAAATTTTTCAACAATTCGATAAATGGCACGTTCATTTAGACGATTGTTTCAAGTTTCACGAAACGAATGATAATTTTTACGAACCGAATATTGATTTTTATAATAAGTTTTTACAATTTCTAATGTCAAAATGAGCTTGAAAAACAATCAAACATGGCTGCCACCAACTGTCAAAATTCTGACATTCTTATTGCAAAACTCAATCTTTTTTAAACTAAACTATATTACAAAATAAAAATGTAACTTTTTTTCGAATTGACATAAATATACATATGGCCAAAGAAAAAAATCTGCTCTACTTTAACGTACATAAATTATAGTATTAATACAATATTAATTTAAAGTTTATTTATTTACTTAGACTCAACTAAAAACCAATTATATTGAATACAATCGAGATTAAAAAAAAGTACACCAATTTGTACATTTAATGGTTTATAAATGTATGATTGATTTTCAATTTAAATTATAAGAAATCGAATAGTTTTATAAAATTTAATTGCAAACATATTACATGATAAAATATACATATGTAAGAATATAATTTAGAGACATAAAAGTATACGCAGTTTTAAAAGTAATTAAAAGTCAATTTACAGTATAAAACATTCGCATGTACTGACATACTTTTATTAATCGTAAAATGAAAAACATGCGATGTCTCTTATTTCGCATCTTAATTGACAACAGCGTACTACATACATACATGCATTAATGTACTTTGAATTTTGTTCGTTTGTCAGAATGTTAATTAACTAAAATAGAAAACAGTTTCTACTACATTAATTCTAATTAAGTGCGTATTTTGTTTATAAATTTTATACGTTGTACGATTGTGATATAAAATTTCTACAAGTATAGGGTCATCTAAATGCGACACCTAGATTTGTGTTTTATTCAAAAGAAACTGTACACATGTTTCCTTATACACCACTCTATATACATGTTTCTTTTTAATAAAACACAAATCTGGGTGCCACATTTGGATGACCATATATAATAAATACATCAAAATGTTAAATGACGTTGGACACTATATAAAATTATTAAATTTCACTTATTTAAAATTTTATATTCACTTATTTAAAATTTTATTAAATGTGAAAACTAAAAAAAATAATGTGTATTCTTTTTTTACTTTTTTTTTAAAAAAATATTCGATTATACACATGGAAAAATGTGTTTTTTTTAAAAAAAATTCAAGAATTTTCCTTAATTTTACAAATGATCTATAGTTTATCGTTTGGGGTTGGTTTTTACACGATCGAATTTTAAATTAATTTCTTTTACAATTTTATTCTTTAGTTCCCAAAATCTCCACGGATATTAAAATATATTTGGGAAAATAAAAAAGTGACTCCACAATCAGACGAGTGTTGAGAAAAAATGATTTTCATAGAAAAATTAAAAAAAAGTGAAAATAGGAAAAAAATTCTCCAATTTGCAAAGAAGTATATAAATAAGTTTTTGGAGTTTAAAATAACATCATTTTCATTGAAACATCAAAATTTAATATTTTCGTATCTGATGTAAAAATTATAGTATGGAGAAAACCAAATAAGAAAATTATAAATTGTTAACAACCGTGAAATATGGCAGAGAATCGCTAATGATATGAGGTTATATGTCAGTATATGAAGTAGATAATTTAATGTTTATCAATGGAATAATGGATAAATATACTAAAAGAGAATTAAAAAAAAAATAGCGCTGGAAGAATGGGTGTTCACAAAACTTTCAAACTATATGGTTACAATGATTCAAAGTATTCTTTGCACGTTTAATAACTGCCCAAAAGTGATTCAAATCCTCAGCTCAGTCTCCAAATCTTAATTTAATTGAAAATATTTTGAATGAGTTACATAAAAAAATCCAAACACGTTTAATATCAAACATAAATAATTTAAAAAGAGGTTTTACAAGTGGAAAAAAATAACGAAAAATAATTGTGAAAAATTAGTTGCTTCCATGCCTAGACAATTACAAGCTATAGAAAACAACAAGAGTTTTCCAAATAAATACTAAAAATATTGTTTTAAATCATTCTGAGTTTCTTTTTAACATATAATTTTGCTGTACGATTTTAACTGATCGATGGATTTTGCATTAAAAACAATTAATTCTTTTTTATTATTATTTCAAATCGAATTTTGGAAATATTTATTATTAAATTGAATTTTAACATATAATCAAATATAAAATAATTTGTTTTATTAAAGATACGTGTAATAATAAAAAGTTTGTTAAAAACCAAGCTATACGATTTCAAGTAACATATATATATATATATATATATATATATATGGTAATATATATGTATATATATATATATATATATATATATATATATATATATATATATATATATATATATATATATATATATATATATATATATATATATATATATATATATATATATATATATATATATACATATATATATATATATATATATATATATATATACATGAATAGTAACAATAGAAAAAATATTTAATATCTGTACTGTATTTAATAACAAAGTACTTGTATTAAAACAATAAATATTTAAAATAAATACTTTGTACAAGTATTCATTTAAAATTCAACAAATACACTTGAAATAAAAATCCAGATAACAAATATATCATTATTTTTTACTTTCTCGAATCTCTCTAATCACAGCAATTTCAATATCGAACCACTTTAGATATCCAACTGCATAACATAAACAAATACATGAAGTAATTAATGCTTGTATATTATCTACATTTTCGCTCGAATTTGTGATGACGAATTCAATTCGAAAAAAGTATTGTTAATCTATTTTCTCTAACAGAGAAGTAAAATCATAAGCAAGACTTACTCAAATAAATATGATTCTTGGCATTTCTGTGTATTTACAAATACACGGCCATCCAAATGACGCCTAGATTTGTGTTTTATTAAAAAAGAAACTACATACATGTTTCTCTATATATGTGTTTATTTTTAATAAAATACAAATCTAGGCGTCACATTTGGATGACCCGATATAAACACCGAAACTAAACTATTACTAAATAAACAATTCACCTTTTTATTGCGTTACTTAAAACGTACTCGAAATAACAATTTTTGAGAAATAGAAATTACTTTAAATGAGATTGGCTTAAAACTATGTTAGTGCTGTTTATAACTGAACTTTGCAATCAATGAATACCAGTTCATTGTACTGATTACTGTATCATTATTCAGAGAATTTGATATTTATTTGAAAAAATCTTTATTTTTTATAATTATGATTTTACTCGTCAATCACATATCATTAACGGATTAATTACTGTAAAGTTATTCTTACTCTTCCAATATATTATTCAATTAAGCAAACAATTTTCAGAAGAAATTAAATATATTAACTTAGAAGTCATAGTCAAACAGATGAGAATAAATCTTTTTTTAATGAGATTTTTTTATAAATATGATATTAAAAACGATTTCAATGTTTATAATTATATAAGGTCAAAAAATAAAATAAAAGAAACTATACACATGTTTCTTTTAATAAAATATAATTCTAGGCGTCACATTTGGATAACCTTATACATACAAAAAATAAAATTTGATAATATATATATATATATATATATATATATATAAATATATATATATATATATATATATATACACATATATATTTAATGTACAAAAAGTAAATTCAAATGAGAGAATAAAAACCTTCTACAAACATGAATTAATTAAAAAATAAGATGAAAGATATTCAAAATATCTTTTGTAAAAAAACAGTTAAGTACAGAATGGCTGACCCCAATTTTATAAATAAATAAATATTTTATTTATTACAAATTGTTGTTCTCAAAATATCTAATAATATATTATTTTTATAATGAATTATTCATATTGATAAAAGAAACATTACTCTTGTACAATATTTGTTCATTTGTAAAAACCCATTGTTGAAAAAATAATAAAAACACATTTTATGATTTAAAACCAAATTAATATTACAAATAGGAATAAAAATAGATAAATGATGTTAATGTGGAACGTCATAAGAAAGTGTAGAACTCATAAATAGAGCAAATCATTTTACGTCAAACTGTCGATGTTCAATATTCTGACTACATCTTACATACAAGAAATGAAGTTTGATAATAAATAATTATATCTACACATACACACACATACGCATATATATATATATATATATATATATATATATATATATATATATATATATATATACACTTACAATCAACATTTAAATACAATATGTAGTATTTGTATTCTGATAATTGTAATTTTGATAACAAAACATATTTAGAAGATAATTTTAAATAATGAGTGTCTTTAAACATATCTCATCAAAAGACTGATAAAGTGTTATTATCATACATGTTTTTTTCAAAAGTATATGAATTTTATTTACTTTTTTTAAAAACATAAATGAAAATAAATGTTTAGTGTTTAAAAAAATAGAAATATTTAAACATTTTTAAAGAATATTTTTATCTAAGATAAGGATTTATTTTTTAACAATAACTCAAGGCACTTACAGACTTTTCGAAGAAACAAATTTTTTTTTTCATAAAATAATTTTATTAAATACCAATAAAATAATAAAGATAATTCAGATAATCTAAGATAACTCAATTCGAAAATTAAATAAGACGAAGACAAATATATAGGGTCATCCAAATGCGACGCCTAGAATTGTTTTATTAAAAAGAAATTATATACATGTTTCCATATGCGCATGGTTCCTTTCAATAAAACACAAATCTAGGCGTCACATTTGGATGACCATAGATTTACTACACAAAAAACAAATTTGTAACACAATTTTAAATTAACTTACATTTTTTACAGACTTAAACATTTTTTACTATTAACTATACTTTTAAAAATTTAGTTGTATGTACTTTTTTTAAAAAAAATTAAATGACACGATTGTGAAACATCGTGCTATGTTATACAAATGATACTAAATTATTTATATAGTTGTATTATCAAAATATTTTATATATATATATATATATATATATATAATCTGATAAAAGTGTATACTCTATAAATGTTGACACTTTTTTTGATAAAAACATTCTAATAAAGTATAAAGTTTCATATACGAAAACATTAAAATAAGTTTCTTAGAATATTAAAAAAATACATACTGTTTATTTGGAAAATTTTAAAGAAGTAAATAAATAACTTGACCATATGTATTATTCAAGATAAAAAATATTTTTTTACGTCTTAATAAAAAATTAAATGCGTCATAAAATACACTATACAATATCTGTTCTAATAAATAATTAAAATAAAATATAGGTACTTGTTATTTTAATAAACGTATGAATATGAATAAGATTTCTTAATCGAAAAATGATGAAATAAGAACTAGTGATTACAGTACATACTTTATATATAGAAATGTAAAAATAATAGCCGCAAAAAATTGGTCAATTAGTTGTAAATGTATTTTAGATTTTTTGCATTTAATTTATTCTAGATATTGTAACACTGATTGAAAATATTGAATATGAAACGGAAAAAAATATAAAATTATTCAGAAATGGTTATATGTATATATTATATATACACGTATTTATCATATATGAAACAAGACCAAAACTAAAATAATACAAGTGACTAGACAAAATTTACTATATAAAAAAATTAAATAAGTTGGATAGAGGAAATAATTTATAAAAATATATCACATATAAAATATATCAGACATTTAAAAATATATCTTGTGATAAACCTTGACAAGACAAGAATAATGTTCATTGAATTTCTAGACCAAAGAAAATTGGAACTAATAAGAAGAGAAATAGAACAAACTGAAAACTGTGTACATCTGGGACAAGTCATTAACACTGAAAGAACATCTATGGATGAAGTCAACAGGAAATTGAAAATTGAATTGTGTTAGATTGGAAAATATTTACATATTATAAAATCGTATATTTCTCTCTATGTTTAAACAGAATAGTTTTTAGAAATCAATTAAAAAATCGATATAAAGCTTATTTCATAACTTTTATGGAATAGTAATTTTAAAAATTAAGTTATTTTTTTTTTAAAAAAAACAAAATATAAAATATTGATAAAATATAAGAATTTCAGTATAAAAAGGGACTTTAAGCACATATATATTTTATAGAACAGTAATGTGCATAATTAAAAAAGTCATTTAAAAAAAATAATTCAAATATAAAATATCAATAAAAACAATAATTTAGGTATAAAATAGAATTTTAATCATATATATTTTATAGAACAGTAATGTAAACAATTAAAAAAGCCATTTTTTAAAAAAATAATTCAAATATAAAATATTAATAAAACACATGAATTTTGGTAAAAAATAGAATTTCAAGCATATATACATTTTACAAAACAATAATTTGAATAATTAAAAAGTTATTTTTTTTAAATGTGAAAATAGAAAATATCGATCAAGTACAAGAATTTAGGTATAAAATAGAATTTTAATCATATATATATATATATATATATATATATATATATATATATATATATATATATATATTTTATAGAACAGTACTGTGAATAATTAAAAAAGTTATTTTTTTAAAAAATAATTCAAATATAAAATATTGATCAAGCACAAGAATTTCAGTATAAAATAGTCTTTCAAGCACAGATATACTTTATAGAACAGTAATCTGAATAATTAAAAAAAGTTCTATTTTTAGAAAAGATAATTGAAAATATAAAATATTAATAAGTACAAGAATTCGATATAAAATTAGATGATAAGTACATATATTTTTTATGGAACAGTAATTTAAATAATTCAAAATAATATTTTTTAAAAAAAAATAATTCAAAATGTAAAATACAGATAAAATAAAAGAATTTCAGTATAACATAGGATTTTGAGTAAACTTATATATTTTATAGAACAGTAATGTAAATAATAATAAAAAAATTCTTTTAAAAAAAAAATAATTCAAAATGTAAAATATTGATGAAGTACAAGATTTTTGATAAAAGGAATAATTAAAAAAAGTTCTATTTTTAAAAAAGATAATTCAAAATATAAAATACTGATAAAGTAAAAAAATTCAGTATAAAATAGAATTTTAAGTATATTTATATATTTTAAAGAACAGTAATGTGAATAATTTAAAAAAAGTTCTTTTTTTAAAAAAATTAATTCACAATATAAAATATTGATGAAGTACAAGAATTTTGGTATAAGGAATAATTAAAAAAAGTTCTATTTTTAAAGAAGATAATTCAAAATATAAAATACTGATAAAGTAAAAAAAATTCGGTATAAAATGAGATTTTAAGCACATAATATATACAAAATGTACCTTTAAAAGTTTATATTAAATAATCACAAATAACAATTAACACTATTTAATATTTAACATCTAACAACTAATGTTCGAACGTTTTTTTACAAAATAAATATATTTTTAAACGTTTTAAAAACTAAATTAAACTTACAAGTTTAAATTAAATATTGAAAAATCAAAAAGTTTGATTCAAGTATACAAACAACACTATAATGTACGCAGGTGCATACAGGTGTATATATAAATAAATATATATATAAAAAAAATATACAAATATTCATAATATTAATTAATATTCATATAAGATTATTAGGTGAGATATATAAAACATATTAATATCTCATCGCCAATATCATTAATTAAATAATGTCATAATATCATATAATAATTACCTATTTAATGATACATTTGACTATATAAAAAAATAATACTATTAAATCCTTTCATTACAAGGAAAAAATACTAAAAATCAAATTAAAAATAAATAAACTCCCGCACTGTCGTAAGACACAACTATTCACCACACTTGTTAATAAATGACTGCAAGAGATAATTTATTATTCTTTATATATACATGAATATATGTACACAAACACATGTATAATCTATATGTGTATGTCTGTATATACAAGTATTTATATAAAAATATGATAAAAGTGATCTACTTTTTTAAGAAAACTTTTTTGTACGTCTAAAGCAAAACATTAATATGTGAAAAAAAACCAATGGACAAAAAACCCACAACTGCATATTAAAAAATATATGTTAAATAATATGATACTCAATTCGTTCTGTTTATCTATCTTCGTCTGATAAACATTCGGATTACAAATATATGTACGTTTTATCTCGAACAATATTGACAAGAATTCGAAAATTCATAAAATAACGTAACAAATAATTCTGATTGTGGAAAGGCTAAAAGTGTGTGACCTTATCTTGTCAATTATGTTCGACGAACGTGATACAATCGGAAAACGGATAGGCGAAAAAAATGTAAACAGTTATCATATACGATGTGCTTTGAATTTCTTGGAAGGTAATTGTAAATGACAAAGTTTAATTTCTCTCATGTGGCAATACCTCAAGGCTAAACGTATCTTATACAATGGCAAACATGTAATTAATTTGCAGTTATGGTTAATTTATTTCAAATATTAATCGAACGAGATCATGTAACATGAATCATAGGAAGAAAATAATAATAATAATAAAAAAACATTTCAGTTTCATCCAACCGTTTTCAGTTTTTATGTACATTTGTATGTGAATACAATTATATCTAATTTTATTACACATACACAGGTGTAACACAAACATATATAGGTGTTTTTTTAAAGCTGATACAAATCTGAGCAACAAACATTCTTTTTTCAGAAGACCTATAGAAAAATGACCATATTTATTTTATTTTCAAATATTTTTTATTGAAAAAAATATGAAAATTTATTTTTAATATACATTTTTCGATAGCCAAACATTTGTTAAAAAACATGTTATAGTTCTTGAAAAAAATGCTCAAAGTCACGTTTTTTCAGCCTCCTGACCGAGCACGACCCTTTAAAATTAAAATATTACCTTTTTTATTCCTTTTGAAATCTTTCTTCAAAAACCGTATTATTTATAGAATGACCCATATATTCTAACAAAATTTTTTAATTCATTTTTATTTCAAATTTATTTTATCCTGTAATATACAACGAAATATCTACAGGTTTTAGATACATGCAACAACTCTTCACAAGTCAGACGGAGTGTCAACATTGCTTGATAAGTAAATACAAAAAAACAGTGTCAACAACCACACACAAAAGTGAGCCACAGTGTTTTTCATAATACATGTGAACATATGTTGGTTGCATACTAACATGATTTTTCGGAATTGTTTGAATCCAATTTAGAGTTGCTTAATTAATATATCTTATATTGTTCATATTTGATATTTATGTTTTTAAGTAGTATACAAATATTGTATTAACACTGTAAAAACCACAACTGTTAAAAGCAATTATGAAAAAATAATTCAATGAAATTTTAATTAAAATTAATAAATATACCCAGTCTTCTTTTAATAACTAGATAATTAGAAAAGGAATAAAAATATTCAACTAAAAATTTTATTTATTTTCAAAATTTTCCAGTTTTTGGAATGATGAGATCATGCAAGAATTTCAATTTTCAACTATAGGGTTTTCTAATATAATTGTCAGAGCTTTGACAGTTGGTGGTAGCCATGTTTGATTTTTTAAGCTCATTTTAACATTTCAACTCAGAGTATAGTTTGGCAAATTATCATGGAATGTTTAACACTTTAATTGTAAAAACTTTAAGGGGGTATTCTAAACTTTGAAAATATGCAAAAAATTGATTTTTTCGAAATTCTAGACTAGAATACCCCCTTAATAGACTTACTGAAACAATAGTTGAATAACTCCATTATTTCATGAAATGGATACATCAAATGACCACCAAGATCATGAGATCTAACTCCATTGAATTATTTTCTATGGGGTTATGTGAAATTATTGATTTATGCTGATAAACCACAAACAACAGAAGTATTTAAAATAAACATCGAACGTGTAGTTCATGAAATTGGACCACAATCATGTGAGAGGATGACTAAAAATTAGACTAAATGCACTAGGCGTCACTTTTGGATGGCCCTATATAATAAAATTCGTTTCGAACCGTACGTTCATCACTTGAATCGATAAGACGAAGAGTGCTGTAAGGTCAAGTTTAATAAAAACCTTCACGAAAGACACGTTTGATATATTGAATAAAACACAATGCCATTTTTGTTACCTCTAACTGCTTCTCAATAATAAATTAAAATAATCACACCGCAATACATGCTTCTTGTACGTCACTTAATTTTATTGCCACGACGTAAACAAATTCGATATAGATTTAATATTCAAAAGACGATAGCGTTTGAATAATCGTTTCATTTGGATTTTGAAGAAACGTCAAAATTTATAAAAAAATCCCACAATTCTTTGAATTTCGATAATTTACATCGACTTCCGTGGTTTTCATGAATATCGACTTTTATTGAACTTGTAGAACATAAGACGAATGGGATACTTCGACTTGAGATTCAGTCAAATGATAACATTTGACAGAACTCATGAATTATTTATATTTACTTGCAGTGTACGTGAATTGACCCTAAAATGATGTATGACAAGCACATTTTTTAATATGTGATATCTTTGTTAAAATTCTAATACAGTAATGTCTATATACAATACATATATATATATCAAAAAGGATCCTATCATTAATTTTGTATCATTGTATTTAAAAAATAAAATAAAAATGTAACAATGTTATTATTTAACTAAGTCTTTCAGTGCGCAATGGTTTATATATGTATCAGTAATATTTTTTGTTAATAACTTTATATTAAACATTTTAAAGACGTTAAATGTGTGAAGGTTCGTATATGAAAAATCTATCTGACAAAATAAAGGATGTTTTTTAAGTTAGATAGAACTTTTGATAGAGATTCAATTTAAAATTCTATCAAGCTTAAAAAACATTCTTCTATCAGGTCATCCAAATGTGAGTCTTAGATTTCTGTTTTATTAAAAAGAAAAAAGAAAATATACACATGTTTCTTTATAATAAAACATAAATCTAGGCATTACATTTCGATGATTCTATCTTAGGGACTAAGAAGGTTAGGTCGTTTTTGAGATTAAAATAAAAACATTTTTATTTTTTATTACAAATAACTTTATTTGCCAAATTACTACTTTCATACCAAACTTCCCTTTCTCAATTAGAAAATAATTTATAAATTCCATTTTTAAAAATTCAAAATTCCATTTTAAAAAAACTGAAAAACTGCTTTTAACACTGTATCATTTTTTACTGTCAATTCCTGACCATACATATGATTATCCAGACATAAAAATAAATGGAAATTCTATTGTGAATACGTGGGATGAGGGAGAATTTCCTACCCCAAATTCATTATATTTTTTCTTATCATTACTGCAACATGTGATCGAGGGTTATCTTGCAAAAATAAAACTCTTTGATGATTCATCAGCGCTGGTTATTTTTGTTGCAAATCATTATGAATTCTTTACATTTTCTGTTAATTGCTTTTTCTCACATTAGCATAAATAATGAGTTTTAAAAAATACAAAACGCAATAAGATCTGTTTATCGATTATTACCAATCAGACATTAATAACTAATAAAAGATAATTTATTTTTATTAATTAAATTAAAATATCTTTATTGAATTAACACCTGTTATCGTGTACAATTGTAAAAATCAATGTAATTTATTCATATCATTGCATTAATGAGTAAATATACAAGAATAAAAAAGGAATACATAAAAGATGATGACAAGCTGATCAAGAAGACAAAAACGGAATAATATGGGTTTAGTTGCAATACGATGAAACGTACGTTTATATATATTTTTTTTGAAAAAGTGTTCTTGTTTGAAAATTAAATAAGTATTTTTAACAACTATTTTAATTTTAAAGCTGAAGAACAAATATTTTTTTGTGTTAATTAAAGTGTAATTTTAAAACTTATATTCCATAGTTATTTTTTATGAAGAGTTATTTTAGTAAATTATCGAGTTTTTTTTAAAAAAACCGTACAATGTAAGTATAGATTTCATTTAAAATTTGTGAAGTAATCAATTTAAATAAATGATAATTAGTGACGTTGAAGTAAAATTTTCCACAGTACCAAATTACATTCTGAATATTTATGGAAACTAAAATCTAAAATTAATTTTATTTTATATATATATATATATATATATATATACAGAGAGAGAGAGAGAGAGAGAGAGAGAGAGAGAGTTTTCCAATAAGAATGTCAAAACTTTGACAGCTGGTGGTGGTCATTTTGGAAATTTTTTAAGTTTATTTTGACATTTCCACTCAGTATAGTTTGGCAAATTATGATGGAACGTTTAATACTTCAACAACGTTTAGAAATTGTAAAATTCAATATACTTATTGAAACAAAAGTTTAATGAGTCCATTATTTTACGAAATGGACTGATCAATTGACCACCAAGATCATGTGATTTAATTCAATTAGATTATTTTCTTTGAGATTATGTGAAATCTTTGGTTTATGCTGATAAACCATACACAATAAAAGCATTATAAATAAATATTGAACATGAAATTCATGAAATTGGATCACAATTATGTGAAAGAGTGACTAAAATGAGACTAAACGAATCAAGCTAAACCGTGGTGGTCATGTGAGTGAAATCGTGTTCCATCATTAATGCAAAAATATATCATTAATACAAAATATGCTTAAAAATAATAATAATAAAAAAACTAATTAATTAAATACTTTTAATTTTATTTCCATTTAAACTTCTGAAGCGCTTATTGGAAAACCATTTACATATATATATATATATATATATATATATATATATATATATATGTATATATATATATATTCAAACACACATACATACATATTACCCTTGAGTTGTAATTTATTTTAATATATTTTTAAATTTTTCCATAATAATGAATTTTTAATCGCAATTTATTGCGCATTAACAATAATTTGCTAAATAATTATTTTTCAATCAAATAAAATTCAAAAAGTACATTTTATAGCATTTAATTAAAAATAACGAACTGAATGTTTTTTTAAATTTTTTTTTAGAAAAAAAAAACAATTTACAACATAACAAATGGCTCTTTGTCTAAAATATCTTGAAATATTTAGAATGTAATGATAAAATTTACGTCACAAACAGCATAAAAAAATTAATAAATCTTGTAATTGATCAAATCAAATAAAGGACAAAATTCACAATTTTATACAAATATTATTTCGATTATGTATACTTTCAACAAATTTTTTATTCGAATTGAAATATACATAACTTACATATGCGCCATATCTAATTTTCATGCTTCAATTACTCTCTATCGAAATATGTATAGAAAGAATATTTTTCTATAAAATTTTTTGATAAAAACTAAATGGAAATCGTGATGTTTGAATATCAATGTCGCACGTTTCGTACATTACCTTGACACGTTTATTATTTACTTTGTTATTAAAATATTATAGTTTTATTATTTTATTGTATAATTGTTTGGAAAAATAATATAAATTTGCAGGGATCATGAGTTTCAAACTTGTCCATTATAATGTTGTCTCGATATCGTAAATTCGTTATGTTTTATCTGTGTACAGAGACTGAATGTAAGATAATGTAAGATTTATTTCAAGGATATAAATAACAGATTTTACTGAAATTTAAAACACACACATACACATGTGTGTGTATATATATATATATATATATATATATATATATATATATATATATATATATATATATAAATACTGCATTGGATCACTGAAACTGGCTAAATTAAGAATAAATTTCTTTAACACGAATTTTCACCCCCAACACCACAATATGTTATAAAATGTTTAATAATCACTTATTATTAACTTTGTTGTTTATAGGCTCTGACGATGATGATATCACCATTGAAATGCGCGTTAGCCCATATTATAACGACTAAAATTTTAATTGTAACGATTAATTTATTTCAAGCAATTAATAAAACGATTGATTTAAAATTAATCGCTCTTAAATCAATCGATGATTAATAAATTAATCATTAGTCGTGATTGATTTCTGTCGTTACTCGTTTTAAGCAATTAATAAATCGATTGATTTCAACATTCAAAATTGTGCAATATTAAAAATCATTTAAAATGTAAAAATAAATTTTTCAAATAAAATCATTTTGTTTGAAAAAATTACAAATAATTTTGATTAAAATTTAATTTTTAATGTTATTGAAATTAAATTTTAAATTAAAATTAATGAAATACAATAATTTCTAATTTATTTTCACGAGGATGTATGTAAAACACTTAAAAGACAAATAAGGGTTTCGTTCACATTTTTCATCCCATCTTTTAGGCAATGATAAGGGATGAGTTTTGTTTAACAAAAAAAAACATTTCTGAAGAAGCAAATATTTAAGGAAAGAAAAAAAATTAACTTGATATTTCATGTCATTTTTTATATTTTTTATCCTAGTCATTTTTTATATGATTAATTTTTTATTAAAAAAACGCCTAAAAGACAGTTAAAAGACAAATAAGGGTTTCGTTCACATTTTTCATCCCATCTTTTAGGCGGTGATAAGGGATAAGTTTTGTTTAACAAAAAAAAATCATTTCTGAGAAGCAAATATTTAAGGGAAGAAAAAAACTTAACTTGATATTTTTATCACTTTTTATATTTTTTATCCTAGTCAATTTTTATATGATTAATTTTTATTAAAAAAGCGCCTAAAATGACATGACTATTTTTTAGACGGACAATTAATCGGGTGAAAATTTAGTTGAATAATGCTCTATTCCAATATATATATATGTTTTTTAAGCGTGATAGAACTTTAAATTCTCTATCAAATGTTGTGTCTAACTTAAAAACACCTTTATGGTACCTTTATATATACATACACACACACATGTATGTATATACGAGGGTCGTTTGATAAGTATGGTAAATTTATTTATTGTTTAATTTAATTAAATTTTTCAATTTAGTTTTTCTTACTTTTTTACTATTTTTATCAAACGACACTTTTGTGTGTATGTATATATATATATATATATATATATATATATATATATATAGAGAGAGAGAGAGAGAGAGAGAGAGAGAGAGAGAGAGTTTTTCAAAGTTAGATGGAACTTTCGATAGAGATCCAATTTAAAGTTCTATCACTATTAAAAAAACACCTATATAAACGTTTTAATTTTTTTTTAAAATACATTTCGAACACGAGTTTTAATTTACCTATTATTTATGTTACTTCTAGATTCTGTAATATGAAACTGGACGAAAATTTATTTGTGTGATTGTAAGTTTTTTTATTAAAAAAAATAATAAACTTTTATGTTATTACTAAACATTTATATTAGATATTTAATAGTTCAAGTGTTTTTATTACGCTTTTAAGATAACGAAATGTGTCCAATCAATAACAATTTTTTTCAATCATCTTCATTTAATATATCAATCTTTTTTTGCGAATTTACAGATTTTGGCGTCAATGGAAAATAAAATTACGTATATACATGTAATCAATAATGAATTCACCGAATATGTATTTAAAATTCAGGAATTAACTATTTTATTTCTATAAAAAAATTACATACATACATGATATATATATATATATATATATATATATATATATACATATATATATATATATATATGTATACCAACTGGGTAGCACAGTGGTTTGCATCACCGCGTGTCATGTGGGAGATCACGTTCGATTCCCAGTCGGAGAGTCCCTCATTTTCGAGGGTTGACCATGAAGGCCGACAACCTCATCTTGCAAAAAAATAACTGTCGAGAGTTAAGGGAGTAAACCCCGAATAAAAATCTTCACCAATCTACCTGGTCAACGTGGTAAATATGACCAAATACCAGTGAATGTTAGCATTCATTGAGGCTTTCGTCCAGTAGTGAATTGATATAGGATTTATAATGTGATGATGATATATGTATGTTTATATTGAAATAGATGATATTAAGAAATATGAAACTGTCTCTTGAAAATTTGTATTACAAAAATGTTTCTAATTAGTGTATGAGTGACCTTTTACCAACAGGCTATTTGAGCCGTTCATTAGCCAAATCAATTAATTACACAAATCAAAAAGAAATTGATAAAAAATATACATTCTTTTTGAAATTCCTTTTAAAATTTAAATTCAAATAAACAATGTAGAATGTATTATTAGAGATGTAAAGATGTTTTTTTTTAATCGTGATAGAATTTTAAATTGAAATAAAGCACATATAAATTGACCGAATGACCATTTATTTGGTATTATTAGAAAGATCATTTTATGGCATTAATAAATAAAAAATATTTCGGGCATATGTGCACCATGGCTACATCCAATTTCGGGTCACTTTTTCAAACATTTGGGGCTTTATGCCCGGAATAAAGGGAGTTATGTTGGTTTCTAAAATCTCAATCGTTGCTGATTTATCAACATAAACCAGAGACTTCACATATCCCTAAAGAAAATAATCCAGAGGAAATTAATAAACAAAAATATATATATATATTATAAAAATTATAAAGAAAAATAAAAAAAATTATAAATAAAAAACACATTTAAAATACATATATAAATAATAGAAAAAAACTTCTAGTCTCTTCCATTGTTGAATTTTTATTTAGTACGAAGTTCAAATGTCAATAACTTAACCTCACATTAAAAAAAATAATTTCTAGGAAACAATGATAACACTTTACAAACTGAAAGTTTACAAAAAAAATTAAACTTGGAATTACGTATAAAATAAATCCGTTTAAAGAATATCTGTGGTACTTTTATTTACATCACTGGAACGTATTGAAATATGAATATTTTTGGGTTTATTTCATCCAACAATCATTCTGTCAAAACAACGTTGATATATATATATATGTATCAAAAATGTTTTGTAAACATTTCTCAAGATAATATTATAATTTAAAAATGTATTCTGTTCTGCTATGAAAAGTTCAAGTTCACAATTAAAAAAAAAATAACGATCTTACAATCTTACAATGTATGAACAATATACTATTTTATAATTTTATTTTTCAGAGAATTGAGGATTTCAATTCTTTAAGCTCTAAGAAGTCGATAACGTTTTTTTTATAGAAATAAAGACGTATACAGATATTGTTAATTTATATATAAAGAATATTATTTGGAATGATGATTTAAAAATGGCATTTTTAGAAAACAGAATTATTATAATTACATTTTAATCATGAAATTCATATAAAAATGAACAAAAACAGAGTTCTAACGAAACACAATAACAACATTTCAATATAATTAAAGGAATAATCATGGAGATTTATTATTTTTTTGTGGAAATTAAACAAATTAATAAAAGAAAATTTACATATTGTTGAATTTTAAAAAATATTTTTTTTTATAAAATTAAATTGATTTATTGCTTTAATTTAAAATCATATAAATTGATTATATATATATATATATATATATATATATATATATATATATAGTGAGAGGGGGGGGTGGAGGGAGGTCTTTACTGTCAGTGCTTACAAAAAGCTGAGCTGTAAAATAACTTATTATAACATGTACAAAGTCAATTGTGTTTTTTTACATTATTTCATTTTTTTATTTCAAGGATTATCGAGTTTCGTTGCGATTAATAAAAGTAATTTTACATGTTGACCCTTACTACATTCTTTATTGTTCGTAATCACTATACAATGCAGTTTTTTTTAAATAAAAAAGAAATAATTTTTCTTGTACTTAACTCAAGATATTGATATTTTATATAAATAAACAATTATATACAGCAAGCACTTTTTAAAGTTTTGTCTTGAAAAATTTAATATCTCATTTACAGTAATTTTTCAATATCTTACTAATTATATTTAATTATGCTAATAATTAACATTAATCTATATTGAATGGAATTATTATTGTATATTATTAATATAATTAACAATTATATCGTACATATCTGATAGAAAAACTACGTTTTTTAAAAAAAAAAAAATACTTAAGGAGGTATTCTAGTCTATAATTTCGAAAAAATAGATTTTTTTGCATATTTTCAAAGTTTAGACCTTTAAGAATATGTCATTAAGAGGATTTTTCGAAATTCGAATTATTTTCGGAGTTATAGCTATTTTTGTGACGCGCCGACCAATCCGGTCTGGCCGGAACGAATCAACTTTAAACGAGTTTTTCTCGAAACTACTTTTTTCGACAAGATTGACGTGATATCTCAAGTTCTAATGGATCGATTTACTTGAAATTTGGTACAGAGCTTCTCAATATAACAGTGATTTCCCCAGCCTAGGATTTTTTGAAAATGTTGTTTTTTACTATTTTTAAAAAAATCCGAAAGTTGATAAAAATAGGGCCAAAAATAACTGTTTTTTCACACTGTCGCCATTTTGCGAAAAAACATTTTTTTTTAAATTTCCCTAGGCGGAGATACTACTACAACCTTCTTTTTAAATAATTTCAAAAAAATTTTTGTTTTAAATGACCAGAAGGGTTGGAATACGTCAACCAGGAGACACCTTTTTTCGAGCCCCTACTTTGCCAGCCTGTACCTTTTTCAATTTTAAAATTTCTTGTTTTTAATAATACTTTTTTATACTCTTAAAATGTCAATAAATAATTGATAAAAAATGGATAGTAAAAATATTTGTTGTTTTTTTTTATAGCGCCCGAAAAAAAACACCTAAAATTCGTGCGTCTAGACTAGAATACCCCCTTAATATGACTTTCAATTTACAGTATAATTTTTATTAACAAGTCGAATTTTTGTTAATTTTCCAAATAATGTTTAAATCCTCTAAATGCAAAATTGTAAATCGCGTGACATTAAAAATTAGTCAATAATTTCAAAGATAAGGCTTTGATTATGATGACATCATCATCTAAATGTGTATTAAGCCTATTGTTGTTATAAACAACAGAATGAGCAATAAGTGATTACTGTACATTTTACAACATATTGTGGTCTTTGGGATGATTATTCATTTATGTTAAAGATTCTCTAATCACTATTATTATTACTATTGATATTTTAAAACTGTGACAAATTCACTTTTAGACAAATTTATTATTATCTCCAATGCTACAAGATATTAGAATAATATTTTGTGACGTTGGGGTGACAAATCATTACTGTTTTTCAATTAAATAAATGTACCATTTAAGTAAATAGTAATCTGAATGAAAAATGTCTTATGAATATATGAGAGATGACTTGAAATCTCTTAATTAAATGAAGTCGATATTTGATAAATCATCACTACAGTATAAGGTTTTACATTATATAATCAATTTCCTTAGATGTTTTTCTTAAATTACCTTTTGAATGAAAAATATGTATATATAGGATTTTCCAATAAACGCTTCAGAAGTTTAAATGGAAATAAAACAAAGAGTATTTAATTAATTATTTTTTAGCATATTTTATGGCATTAACGATAGAATAATATTTCACTCAAATGACCACGAGTCCAATTTTTATCACTCTTTCATATAATTGTGGTCCAATTTCATGAATTACACGTTCATTGTTCATTTTAATACTTCTGTTGTCTGTGGTTTATCAGCATAAACCAATGATTTCACATAACCCTACTAAAAATAGTCTAATAGAGTTAGATCACATGATCTTGGTAGTCAATTGATGAGTCCATTTCGTAAAATAATGGACTCATTAAACTTTTGTTTCAATAAGTCTATTTAATAATTCTTTACAATTTCTACGCGTTGTTGAAGTTTTAAAACTTCCATGATAATTTGCCAAACTAAACAGAGTTGAAATGTCAGAATGAGCTTTAAAAAATTAAAACATGGTTGCTATCAGCTGTCAAAGTTCTGACATTCTTATTGGAAAATCTTATTTTTAATGCATTTGATTGTGAATATAATTTCATACATAAAAAAAAAAATAAAAAAACATATATATAAATTTTTAATTTCTTTCTTCAATTTTTATTACTGACAAATTAAGGCTATTTACTAAGAAAAATATATGATATAATTTAAAGTATTAATAAAAAAAAACATTGAAATATAATTTTGTAATAATACAATAAATTAAATTCACGTGCTTAATCCAAGACGAAAATAATATATGTACATACGTTCGAATGAATAATAAAATTGAGTTTCAATGTAAGAAGGGGAACTCAATTTAAAATGAGTATATCCCTCTTTAGCTGAGATAATTGGTTTGAATGATTAGTGTGTGTTACAACATGGCTTAAAACAAATTGCCCAAGATAAGTAATGATGTATAGAATGTACATATGTATTTACATACATACATACATACTTAAATATATGTATATATATATATATATATATATATATATATATATATATATATATATATATATATAAACGTTTAATATTTGAGAAGTACATTACAAAAATATATACTATATATATTTTTTAATTCTTTCCTAATTTTTTGGTCTAATATTTATTACTTTTTAAATTTTAAACCTTTACATTCGAGAGGCTATCATCAATCGCCACTTGGTTTGATGAAGCAACTCGAATAACCGATTGAAAAGCGACAATAACTATTTTATAAGCAGATATCCTCTACATTCGAAAAATGATTCTAAAATTACAAAATTTTAATTCAATATCGTGTTTAATATATAAAACATTGAAATAAAATAATTCTATCCGTTAATTTATGAATGATTTATTTCTATGTTAATTTCTAAAAACGTTATCGATTTTTTAGCAAAAAATCTTCGAGTTGTTACTTTCTTATAACGAAAAAACTTTTGAGTGCAGAGTACAATAATTTTTTTTATCTAACATCGCTAATTTTCCATTGAATTATTAATTTTATATTATGATTATGATTTTATTTAATTATTAATTATATATTATGATTTTAACTTCTCTGGAGCCATATTTTTAACTTATAACACTGTTATCTTTTAGATATCTATATTTATTTATGTTTTTACTTTGGTTAAATAAATACCATTCTCAGACATATATATATATATATATATATATACATACATATATATAATCCAAATTATGATTACAGTTGAACTTTTGCAATCAATTAAAGAAAATATTTAATTAACTAAAGATAGTACAATCAATCATAGTGGAAAAAATATTAAGTGATACAAACTTTAATATTATGAAAAAATATAAACAGACATTTGTTTTGTGATAATTTATTAAATAAAAATGCAATATTTTGCTCTAATAATAAAACATTTTTAATTAATAAATTCATTAAATATTTTTTCAACTGCTTTGAAAAAATATAATACTTCATTAAAGGAATACAAAATATTAATTATTTCTTTTATTTCTACATTTTATCAAATATGTTAATGAACAAGAAATGTTTTGTTCATTTTGCATTCCAGAATTTATATATACAAATTCATGGAATATTTTTATGAGATAATTGCAATATTACCCAAAGATACTCTTTATATCCCATCATTCAATTGGTTAATATAAAATTTGAGTAACATTTACTTTTCTACATTTTTCATTACTAAAATATTTTTTTCATAATCGACATTAAACTTTTTCATATGAACTATGTTCACATTTTAAATAAATAATGATCATAACAGACTGTACAAGTAATTAAAATGGAATATAACAGAAAACACATGTATACAAATTAATTTGCAGTATTATAGTGAACAAATCGCCTGTTTTAAACACTAGTTCAATTACTATTATAAAATAAAGGAAGAGAACAATGTACAAATGTACAAGTCAAGATTCTATTAAATAAATAAAGACCACTTTCTCGTTCGGCATTAAAGAACTCAAGTGTTACTTCATTGCAACTCATATGGCATTAGTCTTTTGAACATTCTCTTTTTCAATGAAAGAAAAAAAGCACTGAAAATAATTTCAACAGGCTTAACAACTAGTTTTACAATCTGTTACCTGTTTGCTACTTTACTTTTAATTCCCTATTTTACTCGCACCTACTAAGAGAAACGAGCACAAATAATTAAATATCCATTTCTATAACGTAATTTCATTTCATTATTAAATAATTGTCACTAATTTAATACATACTTTATTTTTGCAACTTTTTAGCGTACTGACTTTTTTTATACATTATTTGTACTACCACATGTTGAATAAGTTCTTTATTTGCTTTTATAATGAATAATTTTTATATAAAAAAACTGCAATCTGTTTCAAATTTGGTAATTTGATATTTTATGGTTTTAATTAAAAAAAAATATAAGACATGGCATATATACTTGTAATACGAGCTAAATGTCGTGAAACAACAATAAAAAATGATTATAATCAATTACCTCAACTAGTTTACAGAAGACATTCATTTAATTATGATTTTAGCAAGGACACGAGAGACGAAATATATTTTTTTTCAATTAAATACAGCCTGGAAAATATCTCCGTTAAATAAAAAGGATCAAGAATATACATAAGAAAATTATTATTTGAGGCAGCATACACAAAAAAATGTATATAAAAACCACCAGGCAATCTAGAACATTGCCAAAATTATATTTGAAAAGAAAACTTTTATTATACACACACAAATATATATATATACAGCCATAAATTGTGAAATTTACAATTAGAAAAGAAAACTTAAAAATAGTACAATGAAATATATTACAGTTCTTATGACATGCTATGTTTATTAATAAATAAATGATTTTAAATTATTAAAATGTCACTATATAATCACTGTATACATACGAATATGGAAAAAATATAAATTATAACTAATTTTATTATAAAATAGAAGTTACTTTGAAAGATAACTACTTATTTACTTGCAATACAATGTAATGTAAAATATTTCCTGTTACAAATTATTATTTTTTTCTTGTATAATATTAATATAGAATCTTTAAAAACGTGTCTTAAAACTAAAATATTAATCATATCATTTTTTGAAAATACAGAACTGAAAAATCAACATTATTTAGTTCGTTATTATAAAACCATCCGCAGTATTTATAATGATTTTCAAGTTAACATTTTCATGTGCTGCAAATCGAATTTGAAATTGTATTTTTAATATTATATATAACACTTTGTTTAATGAAAAAGGGTAAAGTTTCCAACTAGTTATGAATGCATGCCACATTGGATTCAAATTCGTTGTAAGTACTGAACAAATTATAAAAATTATTTTATAAAGTATTTATATTATTTTATTCTTATGAATGAACAAACATTTATTAAATGTTTTGCAAAAAAATAACGTTCAAGGTTATATGTTCTTCAATTATAGATAACTGTGATAAAAAAATATTAAGACTTGTAGTTGACAATAATAATCAAATAATGTATATGTGTGTATATAATATATATATATATATATATATATATATATATATATATATATATATATATATATATATATATATATATATTCAAATGACACTAAAGGGGTTAAAACATAAATTTACTTGCTTACTATCTTTTACTATTCTTCAGTCTCATTTGGGTCACTCTCTCTCTCTCTCTCTCTCTCTCTATATATATATATATATATATATATATATATATATATATATATATATAGATATATATATATATATATATAAAAGAGGCATGTGTTCAAAAGATATTCTGAAAAAATAATGAAATTGTTTGAGAAATACCTATCCAATATAAAGTACGTATGGATATTTTTATGTATATATATATATATATATATATATATATATATATATATATATATATATATATATATATATATATATATATATATATATATAAGCATTTCAGTTCAACAATGTAATATTAAAAATATAAAATATTCTATTAAATAAATAAGGTATGTTCACATAAAAAAAAATAATCAATAAAAATTGAAAAACCATTTAATACATTAATATGCACTTACGGTTTTCTGCTTTTTAGTTGACATTTTCCAGCTTACGTCAGACAACACTTAACTACTAGGATAAATTGCAATGTTTTACTAACTCATATCTGAATAGTTGACCGAATTTGACATGCACAGAGATGCTGTGAAGTTATTACTTTAACATACATGCTTTTGAAACATGTCTGTAACATCTCTCTATAAAATTCACTACGTTGGGCACGTGGATATTTAAATTAAAATTGTACATTCGTACTTTAAATTCAACGAATATTGGGCTTAAAGTCCAAAGTTTACATCATTATTTAGGAAATGATAGTTCAATGACATTTGACTTAACCTAAATGTTAAAATTATTTACATGATTAATGACAGTTTTGTATAAACATGTATATGTGTATATGTATATATATATATGTGGAAATGTATATAGATACATAAAAATCAACTTAATCCACTGCTGGATGAGTCTCACCTAATGTTTATATACACAAACAATTTTCAGTTCAATATTTTAAATTATAATATTAATATTTAATGACAATGTGGGTATTTATTATCAGTATCAAAGTTTAAAAATTATTAAAAAAATATTTTTTGACATCTTATGTTTTGTTATTATATAAAAAAAGATCAAATGGGACAGTTGTTCATAGATTTGAACAATTTTAAATCTCAAGATTTTTATAGTATATATTTTTTAAATTCAATCATTTTATTCTAATTCATTTGCCTTATTTAAATTTTTAAACCTCATATGTAGTTAATAAAAGTTGGATAAATTAAGATATTTATGTTAATTCTAATATGTTGTTCAAACAATTGCCATTAAAATTTAATTTTCAAAAGGATATTTTTTATATACACATAATCAATATTAACTAAATATGATAATATTTATAACTTAAAAACAATTAAAAATAGAAAAGGTAACATATTGTATAATCTAAAGTTAAAAAAAAATAAAAATAATCCCCAAAAAGACATAAATTATACAAGGATGAAAACTGATAGTGTAGGAAATCAAGACTAGATTTTTAAACTGTAAAAGTCCTTAATTGAAAAAATCATACAATGAGTACATATATATATATATATATATATATATATATATATATATATATATATATATATATATATATATATATATATAAATACATACATACACACACACACACACAAACAATTTTCAATACAACATTGTAGCATTAATGTTTTAAATTATAGTATTAACATTTAATGACTATGTAGGTACATATTGTTAGTATCAAAGTTCATAAAATTAATTACTAAAAGAATATATTATTACATCTGTTTTGCTACTATACAAAAGATGAAAAATGAAACGTTTGTTCATAGATTTTAACAATTTTAAATCTCACGTAAGAATTATTTTTATTCTATAAATATATTTTTTAAGACTTAATAATTTTATTCAGTTTACCTTATATAACTCTTTAAATCTCTCAAGTACTTAATAAAAATTAGAGATTCAAATACGTTGTTTAGATAAACAGTTGTAACCAACTTTATTTTCATAAAAATATATTTATGTATATAAGGATATATACAATCCACATATACTGAATATGGCAGTATTTATAATTAAAAATTAAAAAGATATCACATTGCAGATGTTAAAATTGTTAAGAAAAATAAAAAAAATCCCCAAAGACACAAGTTGTGTAAGGATGAAAACTGGTAATGTGTGAAAATGTATTAGATTTTTAAACTGGAAAAGGCCTTAATTGAAAAATATACAATGAGTATATATATTAAGATAAAAAGCAAAAGTAGTTTTTTCACAACAATGACTTTGTTGGAAAAAGTAATCTTTTAAATATTTTATATCAAACTAAATTTCCATTCACATAGAAATTAAATTTTCACACACATAACAGTTAAACATAGGTGAATTATTTAAAAAAACGTAAATTAAACGATTATTTAGAATATTTATTTATTCATTTCACCTTACTTTTATTATTTTGAAATATTTTTGAATATTTAAAGTACAATTACATACTATTTCTAAAAACAAAATTAAAGGTATTTTGATAAATAGTATTTCCACAATCCTTAAATTTACACCTTTATATATTTATGCATATATTTTTCTTATTTATGTAAGCAAAAATTGAACAATTGTTTTTTTAAATATACCTCACTGAATAATAAATACACAGCATGATAAAAATATAATTAATGTAACAATGAGTATTTGATTTTGATTTGAAATAAATAATAATTTTACCTACGATTAGATTACTAAATATTTAAGACATAACATTGATTGTATTAAAAATAAACAGAGACAATCATTATGAAACTACAATTTAGTATTAAAAAATCACATTTCTGTAACAATGGCCTATATATAAATTAACAACGCTGTATAAAATAAATTCTGCAACAATATAAATATTTGAAAATATGTTAACAATAAGTTCATAATAGAAAAAAATAATCTTAACATTAATAAACAATTTGAATTACTGTTTTTTTATTATCAGAAAGTACTTTTTCAATAGTTCAAACATTTATTTGAAACAGACATTACATACGAATATACAGATATGTAATATAAATTTATTACATTGTAATGTACAAATTATATTAAATTGTTTATTGATATATATATATATATACACACACGCATACATGCTTATTGGAAACTTTGATATAAAAAGGCTCAGAAAGAAACCCATGGATAAATGGGACAGAGGTGTAAGAAATTTTTTTGAAATGAACTGAAAGAGAAAATATATATATATATATATATATATATATATATATATATATATATATATATAAATATGTATGTATGTATGTATATATGTAGGTACCTTGAGTATACATTAAATTATTTTAATGTTTGAAGTTCTTTTACATTTAGATGATTTTCAAAGTACATTTACACATACAGAAATACAATTAAAAATTCAAAATAAAATCTGTTCAATTTTTTTCATTATTATCTTTTTTAATATTTTTTAGAAAAACTGGCAAGAGATATTGAAAATTACCATTTTAATGTCATCACATTTTAGTACAAAATTTTAATATATACTTTTTACATTCATTTTTTGTATTAAGTATACTATAGATTATGCAACGATTCACTTTATAATACCTTGTTATATATATATAACAAATTTTCTATAACAAATATTACCTTTTAATAAATGAAAAATTGCTAAATACACACAAGTTATAATTATCAAATAGTGATATGTGAACATAAACAAAAAATAATTAATATATTTATATTAACCTAGTATACTGTTAGAAAATAATTATCGGTTATGTCTATTTAAGACTTGTAAAATATCTTTTTAAATTGACTACTCTGTGTAGTGAAAAGAATTAATTTTCTTTTTGTTAGAAATATTACATACAATGGATGTGTTCTATATTTATTTATTTTTCTTCTTTATTTCAATTTTAAACTATCAAATATTTTTATGTATATACAAAAAATCCACTTCAATGAGATTTTTCTTTTAATTCATGGCTCAATTTTTAATAATTTGATACTTCTAAAATATTAATATTAAGAAAAAAAGTCATTATATTTTGAAATAAAGAAATTTACTGATTTCAAGAAATTACTTTTTAAAAAATTAAGTTATAAATGAAATAATTCTGAAAATTTAAATTATTTTACAAGATACTGATTTACTTTTCTTTAATTATGGAAATAATCTTGTAACAATTATACATATTAAAAGTTAGAAAATTTGTTGTTATAGGTACAAATATCATGCCTTTTTATTTTTATTGTTAGTACCAAAGTCATTTTTTGAGGTATTTAATAAACATTTCAGATTAATGTTCTTGTAATATTTTTTATATAAAAAGGTCATTTCAAATATTTTAAATTTCACAAATCAGTTCAATGAACTGCCTGATTATTTTTACTTATACATATATATCTACATTTATTATAATTTATATTGATTGTAAATGAATATATATCAGAAAATTAAAAACACTGTACCATAATAATATTTTTAGTTGAAGATAATTATTTCTGTCAGAATAATAAATTTTGTTACATTACATGTACAAGTTTTTAAATAACTTTTATGCTATAATGGTAATTCATTACATTTGTTAGCAAAGAAATACGTACATATTTTAATAAAATTAAAATATGTACAAGTAATAATTCATATAATAATAAATTTATAACATTTAATTTCAGAGTAAATCTACGAGTGGTCCAAAATCAAATAATTCAAAATAAACAATTATTATTTTTTTTAGTTAAATGCTTTAACCAAAAAATTTGTAATTCATATATATGTAAAAAAATAATTATATATTTGAATAAGTACGTGAAACTTAGATTACAAATGTATGTATTTGAATTGAACAGATTTAATAAATTCCATATTCTGCCCAAGAACAGATAGATACTTTAGTTTTTATCATTGTCACCAATGAAACCCTGAATATTTTTTTTAAGCAGTAAATATCGAATATTCATTGAAAGCTATATATGTATATAAAGTATTTATTTTTCTTTTTTTTAAAAAAAAATGAAATCAATGTTACTGTGCTACTTTCTACCAGTAGAATACAATTATTTATAAGCATTTGAAAATGTATATATACATTAGAAAAGCTTTTATAAATTGTTATATTTTTTATATATACTTTGTTAAGTGATACAATATTATTTTACAGAATAATGTTAATGTAAGTATAATATTGATTATAAATAGAAAGTCACATATTTGATTTGGTATTATTTTTGTACTTTTATAAGTCGTTAATGTTTTCCTATGAAACAACACCGATCCTATCAAACATTCTTTTTTCATTGCCGAGATGAATTTTTAATTGCATCAATTTCTCATATAGATCTTTTAAATAAAGCAAGAAAATAACGTTATCAATAATTTGACATATATTTATTTGTATGATTGTTTTTAATTCTATTGTGCTATTCATTAACATTATTCTGAAAAGGATTTGATTTCTGATAGTTATATAAAAACAAATATTAAATGTCATACTACAATTTATGTAAATATATATTAGAAATTTTATTTGCATACAAAATGTTAAGAAAACTACTGACTATTGTTTGAATCCTCATACAATTGTTCAGTTCATACATTTTATCAAACACCAAGGGTTTTTTTTTATTTAATTAGCATATTTCCAATTTTAAACTTACACCCTAAATTTGTTTTTATGAACACAATTTTACATATTGAGGATAGTATAATAAACAATTGGGGGGGGGGATGGTTTATTGTTAACTGCACACTTAATTAAATACTTTTAATAGTGAGTGGATGATTTATTCACCTAAATTAATTTTATTTGCATATGCTG
This sequence comes from Neoneuromus ignobilis, assembly GCA_029203775.1. Classification (NCBI taxonomy): domain Eukaryota; kingdom Metazoa; phylum Arthropoda; class Insecta; order Megaloptera; family Corydalidae; genus Neoneuromus; species Neoneuromus ignobilis. The sequence goes on along the minus strand of CP092087.1, from coordinate 4,696,996 downwards.
AAAATTAAAAGTATTCATTACTAAGTATCATCATATGAGAAATTAACTTAATTGTTCATTCACAAATCTATATTTTTATGTAATTTTAATAAATGAAAAGATCGATTAATTTATTAAAATTTTATAAACAACAAAACTGGATAATATTCATAATGTGGCTATAAATTAAAAACTATTCTATTAAATTCTTTATGTAATGAGAAGAAAATCATACGATTATAATAAAAATATTTTGTTGTGTAAATTCTGTATTTAATTCTATGTTCTATATGTAACAAATATATTTAAAGAATAAGTAAACTGTTCTACTGTAAATTTAAAAATCGAGAAAAAACTCAAGTCAATGTTATCTTAAGTACCATTCTATTATTATATTTTAACTATTTTATATATTTAGAATAAAATTTGTTAATAAATTACTAAATATAATTGTCAAAATTATTGCTCAGCATAAGTTTTTTTTTTTTTTTTTTTTTAAATGATGCATGATAAAAATAAATACATGGTTCATAAAATATATTTCAATGATATATTTTTTTTAACAGTAATAGTATTTAAGGAAATGATTTATTATGTTTGACTACTAATGCATCCAACAATCTTAATTTTGCTTTGGCTTGTTTATAACTTACATAAGTACTCTCCATTGGAGTTCGTTCATCTTTCTGTAGCCTCCGGCCTGTTTTCAACTGAAATTCATGCTCGAAATCTTTAAGCATTTTACGCAAACGTTTCTTTTCTTCTCTTATCATATTGTGCTGATCGATCAGTTCTTCGAGAGGTAACGCATGTAAATTTTCTCCGATTGAAGTATCCGTGTCACTACTATCTGTGCTGATGGTCATCACAGGAGCAACTGTATCCAATTGCTCGAGACTTTCTTGAATGGGTAACGACACAAAATCCATCGTTTCGTGTTCAAGAATCGTCGCAAGCTCGCTAGCACTGCTATTCATTTTTGTCTGTACGAAAATAAAAATCAACGATAAGTATCGTAAAACATATAACAACGTATAACTTATCGTAACTTACGTTAGACGCCTTCGCAACTAATCGTTTCAGTTGACGATATCTATCGTACAACGGACGAACTAAATCTCGATCTTCTTTCTTTATAGGCCTTCCGTGTATACTTTCAAAGTAAAGTAAGCCTTTCTGTACGGCTATTTTTTCCTCAGATAATTCTTCACTCGATAACTGTTCAATTTCTTCAGAACGATTTGCATTGTGACGTTTTTCTGTTAAACGCTGCATAAGAAAAATTTTTATTAATTATAAATAAATATAACCCCTTCTTTTAATCGATTTGTTTTGTACTTTATGTTAAAATTTAGTTTACTGAATTTTTCGAAAATAGAAAATTATTCTTTTAGAAAGAGGAGTAACAATTAAATAAAAATCGTTCTTTATTGGAAACCTTCTTATACGTTTTTCAGTCCTAAGCATGTTTTTGTTATTATTATTCTTTTTGGACTATTTAAAATGTCTAAATAATAACTATTAAAAGCCTAAATTCATATAAACAGAGAGGTACATATTTTCAAAACACACATAAATTTACGATCGTATATATACATTTGAATTGTCTTTGATTATAAACGTAACAAAAAGAACAAATATAAACATAAAATACACTTGTAGTGTTTATAACCGCACAAGGTCGTAAAAAGAGTAAATAAAATAATTACAAATAATAAAAGCGATGAACAAAACAATTGAAAACATTCATTAAATCGACTTTGTTGTAATTCTCTGTGTCAATGAATGCAATGTTATTACTGGTTAGTCTCAAAAAAGGCTGCCAAGTCATAGATCAATATGCATTAATTAAAGAACTAATATCCAGAATTACCGATAGAAGTGAAATTTACAAATATCTACGAAATAGAAATCGACCGTTAGTCCGACTTACTTTATTAATATCTACTACAGTATTCTTAATCGATTCCAGACGACTTTTGCTGACATCCTCTTCATTGTTGATTAAATTCGCATTGATGCCGACCGACGAGTATTTCATTTTCATAGGATCATTTTTCAAACACTTCAATTCTTTTTTCAGTCTATTGAGTTCTGATATCCAACTTTTCACTCTTTTATCACAAATTCGATCTGAATAGGACGCACGTACTCCACTAACAATTTCAAAACTGTCATCGAATTGTTTAATTTTCTTCTTCAAACTATTTATCTGTTTTGAAATATGTTTCACGCGCATTTCCAACGGATTCGAAACAGAATTATCTGACTGAATCTTGAGATTCACGGTACTTTGTTCAAGAACATGTATATCTGTGTCTGTGTAGATCCTCCGCGTCATTATTATGGAATTACGAGGTGATAACATGTCACGATTCGTCGTCTTCATCACCGATTGACTAGGCATTGTTTCCACACTGTACAAGTAGTTTGAACAAATTGGAATCGGTTCAGCGCCATCGACTTGCTGGTGCAGCGTTTTAAAATCGAACTTATCGATGTGCGCATCGTGATTTTCTCGTCTGTTTGGAGATTTGGGCGTCACGGGGATTTCATAATGCAAACCGTATGTTTCTTGTAGATGATCTATAAAGTTTCCGATTTTCTTCTGTACAGAATGGTCTGCTTTTTTCCCTTCTTTGTATTCATTACTTCCGTTATCATATTTCGTAATGATTTTTGATACCGAATTATCACGCTGATTCGGTTCATACGTTAACACCGTTGAAGGAACATCAACATCAAATGCGAGATTCGAGTGTTTATTATTGACATCTTGATTATCTTCAATTACAACATCCTGATAAGTGGGACTCTTATCACAAACTACTTCGATATTAAGTTGTTGTACAGACGATTGCGATTCTAAATTGCTATCGACTGTCGATACACCATTAGTGGATTCTGATTCGCCGGGTAAAATGGGACGATTGTATTCTTTACTGCTTCTACGCGGCTTTCCCGAAGACGCTTTTCTACGTCCACCACGAGGTGCCAGCGGACGAGAAAATCGTTCGCTCATTCGCCGTTTTTCATGCTCTGACAAAAAATCCGACGCGATGGTGTGCTCCGTGAAAAACTGATTCTTAGGATCGCGGTTCGGTGATATTCGGTTCGGCGAATTCCAATTCCTCGTATAATGGATATCGGAAATTGAAGCGGTCTTTTCATTGTTATCTTGCAAAATATTCTCAGAGCGCGCTGTTATTTTCGCATTATCGTCTAATTTACTTGTCTGTACTAAAGTGTTATTTTTATTGATATCATCACAGTTCTCGGTTAAATCTATTTCATGTAAAGGATCTTTTTGTACTTTGCTCAGATAATTCTCGTCGTGAACGAAACTTATTTTCTCCGCTTTCGATAAAAGTTGTTCGCTCATTACGGCTCTCTTCTTAAAATCCTCATGACTCGAAACACGTCTCATATCTTTAATCTCGGTCAATTCCTTATTTACAATTTCGGGCCTTTCTTCCGAATTCGATCTTATCAATTTGCGTTCTTGCGTCGTCGAACTAGTACTTTCGTTCCTCTCCTTTCTCTTCCTGACATTCATCTCAGATTTTGGCACCATCGTCGAGTCATTCGACAGATTCGGGTGGACGTCTCGTGACGAACTAGCGTTCTTATCAAATTCGATTCGTTTAGTCGATTTCAATCCTAAACTCACACCGTTCGCATCTCGTTCCAACGAGTGATCCTGCGAATGATCACGTTTCCTCGGTGTTTTCGTCTCGATCACTTCGAACTTATCACTCTTCTTCGATAGTTTCTCCTCGTCGTTCGCGTTTCTCTTGACTTTGTTCTGCGAACGACCGATCATAAGAGTACCACTCAAAATACGTTTCACTTTCGAAAATCTGCTTTCGGGCTGTTTGTTTACGTCGCTCATACCGATTGTTGGACTTTTATATTGCGTATCTTGATCAATCATAGATACTTCGGTATCGCTGGAAGCAGATTCATCAGTCACTGGACGCCTCATCTTGGAGTTTTGATAGTGCTGTTTGGATGAGCCGCACTGAAACGAAACAAAAACAATTTTATATTCACATAACAAGACGATCTATCCATTCGCTTTAATTACTTGAAAATATCATACAATCATTTAACATTCGATCTATGTCGTTCCATTACTTGTGAAATTATGTCTCATGTACTGAATAAATAGTGGTTTACAATAACAATTTTTATAACTTCATATTGCACCCGCTATCTAATCTAATAAGGATTTATTAATAACCGAGTCTATTTATTGACAGATCTTTAACACATGACAATGATAATTTAATACAACCACTGACAATAATCTAGAATAATTGTATTTACAATTCCTTATACAGCTACACAGAATACAAATACGTGTATGAAAAATAAAGATGATGAAAATATTGCAAATAATAAAAGTAAATAAAACATATGTATGTATCACTGACGTATTCTCATTCGGTGCACATGTCAAGCGGTTATAAAAAATTATAACAATAACACTTTATAGCCATGCATGTAATTCAAACGAAACAGTTATTGCAATTTAATTAAAAAGTGCTTCAAAAAAAAAAGAATTTACACGAACACCTGCTTTATTAATTTTTTTTTGTCAAAAAATAAGTCATTCTTATTTGAAAATGTTCAAGTAACTACTTTTTACACATTTAATGAAAACGTTGATCGTGAAAAGAAGCAACAATGAAACGAATGAATCACTCCATTTTATTTTATCAACAACAATAAACGATTGTATTATTAATAATATTTTAAAAGAATTTCATTCAATATTTAATGTTTTGATAAAATGTAAGAAGTATTAATACACATCTACACGATTTTAGACGACTAAATCGACTAGAGTAAGTTTTTTTTTTCATATAAATAAATATTTTGATTACAATAAGAAATTGGAGGCCACCATTACGAATTTTATCTATATGGAAAGGTTAAAGAACGTTTTACAACTAAATCATTCGTGTTGAAAGATAATTTTTGACTACAAATAAGAATCATATTTTTGTTACAAATGAAACGAAAAGATGATATAAGTATACAAGATTATTAAGAAGATAAATGTATTAATGGTGTTTTTGTTTTGAATTACAATTTATGTTATCATGTCAATTAAATAATATTTTGAATATCGAATTTGATTAAAATATATAAATAGGAATAAAATCATTATTTATTTTAAGAATGTGTATGAAAATTAATCTATGTTTACTACATCGTTTTTTTAAAAACAACCATGGGACTCCGCCCCATACTCATTTCGCTCGTCTGCCCCCCGAACTTGCTTCTGTTTAACAATGTAAATAAGTTATAAAAAATTAAACAGTTTGGAAGTTGTAATTCGATAATTCTCGAGAAAGTTCGTACAAGTAATTTTCACATCACGGCGGAGGCGGAACGCAATTATTTTTTAAATGGAATTTTTTTTAAAAAATATAAAGCACAATTTAAATGAATACAAATATTTGTCATCGGTAAAAATGTTTCCTGGACACAATTAGTTAATTTAAATTAATAAAAATAACAACTAAAAATAATTATTAGTTCTAGTTTTGGAGAGACATCATATGTCATACTAAGTATAATTTTGCTCTTTGCAATGGACCATATTAGATTTTTGTACAATGTATATATTGCAACATTGCACTGTTTATGATGTGTTATGATTTTTTTGTTTAAATTGGCACATTTTGAGACTGTTTATCGGTTGAGATAGCCATTTTGTTGGGATTTCAACAAACATATACTAAGTTAGCTATTTTGTTTGCAAATAGAACAGTAGAGCACAATCTTTTCATTAAATTAGAAAAAAACTGGCCTTCATAACAATCACTTTTCCCAGGAATAAAAAATGTTCAAAATAATTCTTTAGTCAAACGGAGAAAAATTATATTACCTTCTCTATATGTTGGGTTTTATAAAAAACTTTGACAAAACTATAAATCGAGAAATCTTAAGATCAAATTTCCACCAAAATAAAAAATAATATAAAGAAAGAAAGAAAGATGTATTTTTGGACCATAAATTAGGGATTTGGTCACAGACGAGTATTTTGATGAAATCATATGTGGGATGACGAGAAATCTGTTTGGAATTTATTTAAACTTGTCGTGAGAAACTTTCTACGAAATCATAGAGTAGACAACTATAAAGAACTTGTGGAATCTCTTTTCAAATATTATCCAATATTAGGCTGATTTTTTTTTAATTTATATATATATATATATATATATATATATATATATATATTCAAAAAAATTGGAAAGATTTTAAAGTTTAATATTTTTTGAGAATAAAATTTTATAAAATGAATTATTGAAATTTTTCAATTAGGATATTAAAAATATTTAAAATAAACAATGTAATAAATTAAAAAATATATCAATAAGAATAAATTCAATGAATTAAAATAAATTTTTGGATTTTACTAGAAAAAGATTATATCTAAAAGACACCATTTTATAAATTTATGATGAAACAAGGAGTCACTCATTGACAGTTAAAATAAATTTGCAAAAATTGTAAGAAATGAAATGAAAATTTTAATTTCCTTGTACATTCATCTTGATATCTATTTTTCTCAAAAAAAGTTTTATATATTTTTTAATTTCAAAATATATCAAATAGAAGTAGTATACATACTCTTCAATGCGATGTTTGTAAATATTCTTTTTTATAACAGACTTATTCATTTTTATTGATTTAAATTAGACTGACAATGGTGATTTATTAACAAGCACTCATACAAGAAGCCAAATAAGTGAAGTAAAAATAATATGTGAAATGTATAAATGGTTTCAAACAATTTTTTACAAATACTTTTATTTGAATATTTTAAAAAAGGTCGGTACAAAAAATTGGAACTTTTAAACAAGTTTATATTCCATTTTTTTTAGGCATTTGGATGTTGTACGCCATCTGGTAATTTTAAGCCTCTTTTCTTTGACATACCTGGGGGCATGTCCCTACTCTTACCATGTATCTTCTTACGGTTTGTTCTAGGTCTTCTCATAATTGTCGATCCTCTTTCGCGATTTGTGAAAAATTACAAAAAAAACAAATATATATCTTTATATGAAAAATGGAAGGCTGGAAAATGGTGATTCCAGTTTATATTCCAACAGGACGACAAAGTTTTGATACATCCACCGTATAGTCCTGACCTTAAACCAACAGTTTTGGCCATTGCAGAACTCCCTGGAGTAAACTTGATTTTAATACAGACTTGCAAAAATCATTTCTCTGTTTTTTGGCCAAAAATCACAAAAATTCTACACCGATGGAATAATGGATCTACTCCAAAAATGACAAAGGTCATAGATTAAAATGGCACATAGTTGATTTATTAAAAGATTTATAAACAATTTAAAAATGTGTTTCAATTTGTAAAATGACTTTTTCCTTAGCCTAATGTATATATATATATATATATATATATATATATATATATATATATATATATATATATTGAATTACTGATATGACGACTTATTTTTTTCTTAAAAAAAAAATTTGCCGACTCTAGTGAAAAAAGATATAAGAAATGAACAATTGTTATTGTAAACACATAAACATTCATATGAAATGACAATAGTTATTGGTCATTAAAATGATGTAGTACCTTTGTTAATTGTTATCATTACATTCAATATTTTCAAGTAAAAATGCACTACAGTATCTAATCTAAAAAATACAATAAAAAAAACCACTCACCATACAACTCTTTGTGTAACACCACACGTTTTCAATTATTAGATCAATTTCGATTGTTTTAAAAAAAGTGGTTAGGTGAAAAATGATTTATTTTGTTTATAAGTTATTACGAATTATATAAATTATTTGAAAAATATGATATATATATTAACAAATATAAAAATATTGGTATGAGAAATTATATTGTTAAAATGAAATACTGGCTGAAGATTATTAAATGAACATTCGGATTTGTATGAAATTGATTTGACTATAAACAATCTGACGTGTCAATTATTTTCATTTGTAATATAATCACGGGTTCATATCCCTATCACGGCACATTGCTAAATTTATGGTTGTTTCAAAAAATGTGTTGAAACGAGCCTTAATGTTAGCATGGAGTCAAATGATGGCAATAGTATTAAATCGTCGTTTTATAAGAGGTTCGTCTTCTTTACGTGTATTCTTATGCACGTGACATTATTATTATAATTATTAAGTTTTTTTTAGAAGAAATTTACGAGTATTAAGTTTGATTCGTGATATGAATGAATGATTGAAGCGACTATTTCACTCTTCAAACTCGAAGTTATGCACTCGTACGTTTAAAAACCTGGAACAAAAGAAATACATATTAATATAACAATACACATTCATAATTTGATAAACTGTATATTATCAATAAAAATATTTTGTCATTTTCTATAAAATACAGATAATACAACTAACACTCATTCGAATGAACGTAATACAGGAATACCTCGTACAGTTCGGCCAATCGGTTCCACTAATTTGCCGTACTAATCGAAACATTAACTAAATACAAAAAACGTTAATTGGTTTCAAACAAATTTTTTCCTGCTTTTCAGTAAATATTACAAGGGTAATATATTCAAATGTTTGTATGTATCAACAAAAAATCAGGAGTTTATACATTCATTTTAACCAGTTGCGCTGGCAATTAATTCACATGCGCGCGTGGTAAATCCGTCTTAAGCATTCTCAGCGAGTTGGTATTTGAAATCATTTTTTTATGAAGTTTTAGACACACACACACATCAACATTATAGTAAAATTTCTAAATTAATTAACAAATTTATTAAAATAATATTAATAATCTTTTACAGAATGGTAAATTTCAAAGCAATCTGGAACGTGCAATGCAACGAGACATTTTTTACATTCCCAGATAGTTTCACGTCGCAAATTTTTTTTCGCGCACACTTTGCATCTTCTTTGAGGCCTTTGTTTCGATTTAGTAGATGGAATATATCTCGCAAAATGTCCCCACTGTTTTGCTTGCAGACGTAATGGCGTATCATCTACAGACGTCCTTCCGCGCGTACGGTAGTCAGGAATTGTTACACTTTCTAAAATTTGCTCTGCAATATCCAGCCGAAAATTTGCAAAGGAGTATTTCATTGATTTTGGTACGTTTTTTATCTTATCGAATAAAATAAAGGTATTAAAAAATGCCATATCCATTAGATAAAAGAATATTTTTCTGTAATTTTTTGCAAATTTTCTCATTAAAGGAAATGATGATAAGTAGCTATCTTGCAGGTCTACTCCACCCATACCATCATTGTAATCTAAAAGTATATTAGGTTTTGTAATGATTCCATTTTGATCGGTATAATTTCCACATTTTTTCTTTTTTGTTATAATTATTTCTGCTTTGGAATGTTTTGAAGAAAGCAAATATATATCTTTTTTGTCCTTCCATTTTACAGCTAAGATACCATTGCAAGATCTTGAAAGAACTTCAAATCTTTTTAATTTTTCCGCTACGAGATCTTTTGGCATATTCTTTCTATTAGATCTGACTGTTCCGATAATATTAATTTTTTGCAAATGTAATTTCCGATACAGTTTTGGTGACGAATACCGGTTATTTAAAAAGAAAGTGTGTCCAAAATCAACTAAAGGTCTACATAAATCCAGTACAACATTTTCTGATGCGCTATTATCAGAATTTTGTGTTATATCTTTTCCTGTGTATATTTTAAATTTGCAGCAATATCCAGATTTCGACTCACACAACTTATAATATTTTATACCGAAACGTGCCCGTTTTGATGGATTAAATTGTTTGTATGATAAGCGACCATTATACTTCATCAAAGACTCATCCAGGAATACATTTTCTTCGAGTGTGTACACATTTTCAAACTTATGATTTAAATAATCAATTATAGACCTAACTTTACATAAAGGATCAGTTTTATTAACCACTTCATTATTTGTGAAATGTAAAAAGCGAGTCAGTTGTGCAAATCTCCAAAAAGGCATAATTTTTTTAAATATCGGAGTCTCAATTATGCTTCTATTTGACCAACAGGACTGTACTCTACTTTTTTTGACTTGCGTCATTAAAATACACAAAGCAAAATATACTTTCATTTCATCTATATTAGCATCTGTCCAATTCTCTTCAAATTTGTTTAATTTGCGGCTTTCGTCACCCATTACCTGATTCGCAAAACGATTAGTTTCCGTCACTAAAATTTCCCAAAAGTCTTCCTGTAATATTTCATTCAACATATTTAAAGGTGTAACATCCTCCTCGAATCTTTCTAAGATCGATTCACTTATCCCGGAAATTCTTGCATATGACCACACTTTATTATTATTTTCCTCGGCCTTCCAAATCCATTCTTCACAAGTAGGTTCATTTTCTACACTATGCTTATCTGGAAATATTTCCTCTGGTACACATGAAGCTGTATCGCTATCTTTACTATCATCATCAATTAGTAGCCTAGGCCTTTTGCGAATTGGCAAAACAATACTTCTACATCCGTTATCGCTATCCTCGTCCGTGCTTATTATTAGTCTCTTTGTTTTTAAATATGGTTGAACAATGTTGCTAGTATCACTGTCACTTTCCATTTTAGAATTTGGATAAAATAGTTCTTTATAATACACTTGTATGCCTTCAAAACAGAAGTGTGACACTTGCTAACTGAACGATTTTATTTTAACCAGTTGCGCTGGAATGACGTGCTTTGTACGTCCACTGCTTTCTGTGCCAAATGTCGATATGACGTACATATTACGTCGTGTGATTTCTGCTTATACATTAGGATCCGCAGTATTTCGCGCTAGATTTTATCTGGAGTTAGGCGAATTTTGCAAAAAAATGCACAAAAATAACTTCTTAAAATTGATGTAGTTTTTAAACCAATCAACATTTTGAAATGAAATTTCATATCTGATTATAAAAGGGTTTGATGCATAGATATATGTAAATATAACAGTGTTTTTTAAACTGTGATGCGTGTACCAGCGTGATAAAGTACAAAAAAGAAATACTTTATAATAAGCATATAAATATAATATATATATATATATATATATATATATATATATATATATATATATATATTATATTTATATGCTTATTTGGTTTTCTTCATATTGCAACTTTTCCATCAGATGTAAAAACATTAAATTTTGATTCCACAGTGAAAATGACATCACTTGAAAACTCCAAAGGCTTATTTACATACTTCCTTGCAAATTCCACTCTTATTTTCTTATTCCGCTTATCGATAAGAGGTTTATTGCGTGAAATTTTCCCACAAAAATCATTTTTCTCCAACACTCATCTGATTATGAAGTCACTCGCATCTTTCCCAAAATCTATATAAATATCCATGGCGATCTCGAGGACTGAAATTCGAGAATTTTCCTTAATTTTACGAATTATACACTGTTCATCGCTCGAATTGAATTTTTTATACGACTGAATTTTTGATTTATTTCCTATACAATTTTCTTTGTACCTTTTCACTATGTATTGAACAGTACTACGGTAACGATTTGTAAATTTGGAGACTTCTTGGTAACTTTTTCCATTCTTATAATAAATAATAGCTAATTCACGTAAGATTACAGACGTTTGCTTCATTTTTAAATTTTATGAAAAGAACATGCTTGGAAGAGTGCTAAAATTACACTGACAGTCTCAAGCATAGAAAAAAATGTTTTTTTTATTTCTCAAAAAAATTCTCGGGAAATTTTCCGAATTATGTACACTAAAAGTAGCTGTACGATTTGAAGTGACGTCTAGTTATTGTATTAACAAAAAATGATCCCAAGTTAACATTAATTAAAAAGATTTTCATCAAAATATATACACTGACGCACATAATTCATGGTACATATGGGTAACATAAGCAATTTATTGATATAATTCAATGGAGTCGTTAAATTACAAAAAAATATTTAATTGAAAATAAATATAATGAATATTATATTTATTTTCAACTAAATATTTTTTTTAATTTAACGACTTCACTGAATTATATCAATAAATTGCTTGCTACCCACGTGTGTCATGACTTATGTGCGACAGTTTATATATTGCATTTTAAACACATTTATTTATTACAACTAAAATTAATATCACTTTTTATTTGATACGATAAAGAAATTTCAAATGAAACGTATTTTTATAAAACTGTACGATTTTAAATGACACTCACTGTATATTTATGAATAAAAATGTTTCATTTTCCATAAATGTACAGATAATACAACTAACACTCACTTTAATGAACATAAAAGTTCTGAATATATTCATTTAATGGTGTAGTTTTTATAATCAGAAATGAAAAAATTTTTAAAATTGGAAAATATTGTGTACATTTGATTTTATAGATAAAATCCATTTTATAAGGATATGTAATATATTTTTATGTATAAAATAGTGTATTTAAATAATAATGTAAAATATATTTATTTATATTTTTCACATATTATAAATGATATATATGTATATCATAAATATTTTCAACTAGATTGAACAATTTTGTGAATCTATATAAAGGAATTATCGCAAAATAAATAACAGATTATATTGAAAAATAAAACTGTTTGAAAATTAACATTTACACTTGACACGAGATAATAACTGACTAAAATTATTATTATTTTTTTTTTTTTGGAAACGCACGTAGTCCTTACATAGAATACAACTGAACAGAAATTAATTACGAATATGTAATTAAACATACACTCACGACACTATTTTTAAAGAAATTGGTAATAGAAAATCGATGTCCATTTCCCACACGCACGAAAACCTATTTTCGTGAACTTTCTTCGCGAAACTCGAAGTTATTTACAAGTACATGCCTATTTTTAGATGCAACACATTTCTGGTTAAAATAAACAATCGGCACTAATATGTGTTCACTGGTTGTTTGACGTCATCGTAAGTAACATGTGATTTTCGCTGCTCGCGATCAGTAAATATAGCTCAGCATCATATTTTATATTTATAAATCTGAACATCCTAAATGTAAAAATAACTCGTATTTAATATATCCACTGAAATCTTATGCTGCGCGATGGTACATATTATGAAAAAGAGTTTACGTTATTAAGATACAAATTGTCATGAATGTATCTATAAAATTTATTCATTTATTGATATTTATGTATCCGCTCGGCCGTTATGGTTATGTACCCGAAATAGATGACGTGCGACCGTTTTAGCTTTGTATATTTATAACACGGGAATAGACATGGACAGATATCTCTCGTTAATCATGTTTAAAATGTTCATGATAATCTCGATGAATAACAAAATAACTATCAAAAGAATTGAGATTAGTTTTGTTTATCCGACAGACATGCATCTGACGTGAAGATCACATAAAGAAGAGGGCTGAACAAATACACGAATTTGATGTTGAGATTTGAATAATTTATTTTATTACACTTTCATATATACAGTAATACCTCGATTAGTCCGGTTTGAAATTTCCAAAAAAAAACTTTTTACTTGAAAAAAATCCTACTGAAAAGTTTTTCTTGAAAAAAATCCCAAAAAATTATAGAATAGAAATGAACAAGAATGATATATACAGTGAGTCAAAGTGAAACTTATACAGTATTATGTTCAATAAATTTTTGTATATAAATTTTTAAATAAACAAAAAATCCCTTTTGTATTCGACTTAAATTGTTTATTAAGGATATTTTTATCATATAAAAATAAATAAATCATAAAATAATACTTAAAGACCAAAAAAAAGTACGAATTTTGAAAAATCATTTAAAAACACATCAAAATGAAACTCATACAAACTAACAAATTGTTTATTAAATTAAAATTTACAATGGATTGAATTATTTTAGTACTTAATAGAGTAGCCAGCCTTTTTAATTTTTATAGCCTTTAAACTATTCAGGATGGATTCAACTAATTTTTCACAATAAGCTAGATCAATTTTTTCCAATCTTTTAACACCCCTTTTTTAAATCATTTTTATTATTAATAGTGTGTGTTCTAATGGAAACTTCTAAGTGATTCCATAGATTTTCAATCACATTTAAATCAGATGATTATGGCGGTGTTTCTAGTACTTTGGGGCAGTTATATAACAACCAACTACGTGTTTTATAAAGCTTTATGCTTGGGGTCGTTGTCCTCATAAAAATGAAATGTTTGTAAAATCCCAAGTTTTTGAGCTTTGGCTTTCAAATTTTTTCTTAATAGATCAATATAAACATTTTGATTCGTAATGCCATCTATAAAATTAAATTTCCAACCCCTCTCGCAGACATACACCCCCATACCATAACATGACCGCTCCTATGTTTGATTGTAGGACGTAAGTGTTTTAAAGACATTTCTGTATTTGGTTTCTGCCATACATTAATTCTCCCATTGGATCCAAATAAATTATATTTGCTTTCGTCCATAAACAAAACATCTTTTCAATAATCAAAACTCTTATTAACATGTTCTTGAACGAAGATTAACCTTTTGTTGCGATTAGCTAGATTTATGAAAGGTTTCTTCCTGGCAATAAGAGCATGAAATCCATTTTTTATTTAGTATATTGCGAATTTTTTGGGGGCTTGCTTTTTTATTTAGATACTTTTTAACTTCTAAAGTCAATTTGGGCGCGCTAATTTTCGAATTTTCTTTAATTTTTCGTAGAATCCAACGCTCATCATAGTCATTAAAAATATTGCAGAGACTTTTTTTGACTTTATTGTCAACATTTTGACCGTTTTTAAATCTTTTTATTACAGATTGCACTGTAGCGTGGTTTCTAGTAACTATTTTCCCAATTTTCCGTAGAGTTTTTCCATTTTTGTAATGAAAAATCATTACCATTCGCTCGTTCATCGATGATTGCTCCCTTTGTCTACTCAAAGTGAAAATCCAACTTATATTTTTTTACAAAATGACTACAAACGACTTAACTACAGATGTTTTTTTGTAACCGAAGTGACCAAACACATATTTGAAGAGTATACTTTCTTAACACATCAGTTTTCAAACGAGAGTAATTCGTTGTATGAGTTTCATTTTGTTGTATTTTGTGATCATTTTTCAGAAATGGTTACTTTTTCTAGAGTAGAAGTATTAATTTACGATTGAAATTTTCAAATATAATAAAAATATCCTTAATAAAGAACTTAACCAAGAGAAATAAAGAAAATTGTTATTATATTGAAATATATGTGTAAAATTATTGTATGAGTTTTTCACTTTAACTCACTGTATATACAAAAAGACTCATTTATTTGTACAATAAAAAATGTGCATTATAAAAAATATAATAAAAAATTAATTTGTAATTTTACAAATAATAGTGGATCATAAAATTCGGTGGCGATATTTCGTCGCCTTGAGCCTTTTAATACACAATAGACAGGCCGATATATCGACATTTGAGAGGTTATAAGGGTTAATAAATATTAATCTCATGTACGAGCATCGAAATATTATCAATATTATAATTGTTATGACTCGAATTTTCAATGTTATGAAATTACTGCGACGTTCTATTTAATCAAAATAAGCGAACATGTAAATTCCAACAAAATATTACAATTAAAAAATCAACAATCTCGTTTAATTACTTTTTTGGTGTCAAGGCGAATAGAGTTCAAAGCGAAAAATACAATGAGTATGTGTAGTTAGTATCTAAATCATTATTTCATTTATAAAACTATAAACACACGAAGATTTCAACTACCTATAAAATTTTTGTCAGTTCATTAAGTATATATAATCTTGTATATACCTTAAAATAAACAAGATATGAGCATAAGAATAATTTTCGTTTATACATTAATTAAACGCTTTATTAGATTGTTTAGAATTTATGTGGATTTTTATTTATTTAAAAAAGGATATGCGGTCAAAAATTAAATCCTGATGAATTGTATACATCTAGAATGAACTGGATGACTGACACACTATTATATACCGGTGAAAACAGGTGTTGAATTTTAAACATGTTTAAGCCATGTGGTGAAAACTGGTTTTTCTGTGTACATTTATTTTATTATCATCTTTAATATGTAAATAAATATTGTATGTGTATTATATAAATATTAACGTCACATTTATAATCTAAGATGTTTTATTTATAACTAGAAAGATATTACTACTGAATATAGACATAACAATATAAAACTACAATGTTTTTAAAAGAGTAATAAATAAAAAGACATCATGATTTGTTACTTTTTTTGCTTATTTATACAGCGAGTGTCAACTAAAATCATACAGATAGGATTTTCAGCAACTTTTCATTTTTATACATAATTTTAATGAAATACGTTGTTTTATATTTGTAAAAATTAATTTAATAATAAATAATTACAAAAGTCGATTTAAAATAACAATGAAAAATAATTCATCATTTTTGGTACAAAATCCATCAGTTAAAATCGTGTACAGCTAATGAAATCGAATCGACGTCTACAAAAAGTGATCACAAGTTAAAATTAATTTAAAAATGTTTAGAGTAATATCTCGATTAATCCGGTTTGAAATTTCCCAAAAAAAAATTTTCACTTGAAAAAAATCCTACTAAAAAGTTTTTCTTGAAAAAAATATCAAAAAATAAATACATACAATTATTTTTATATGCAAATTTTCAAGATTAAATTTGAAATAAAAAAGATACTGAAATAAAAAAGAAAACCGAAATCGTAAATGCACATTATGCGCAACGCATGCGCAGTTTTAGTTTTGTAGTCTTTTCTTTTTCTATTAGTTTTCAATTCGCAATTCTAGAATAAAGTCGATTTTTTGATAATTAAATTTTAATAATCCATTTGAAAATGAATTGAAATGTATTTAAAATAATTGTATAAACCCCTGATTTTATTTTGTTGATGCATACAAACATTTGAATATATTATCCTCGATTTATTTACTGGAAAACAGGAAAAAAATTGTTTGGAACCAATTAACGTTTTTTGTATTTAGTTAATTTTTCGATTAGTCTGGTTAATCAGTGGAACTGATTAGCCGGACTATACGAAGTATTCCTGTACTGTATTTTAAATACATTTATTTGTTGTAATTAAAATTAATATAATTTTTTATTTGATGCTTACGATAAAATAAATTTTAAATAAAACGTATTTTTATAAAAAAAACTGTACGATTTTAAGTAACACTCACTGTATTTTTTTTTTAAAAAAACCATTTAACAATGTTTATGTTAAATAATCATTTTCAAAGTTGCATATGTACACACTCACATGCATTTATAAATACTTGCATGTGTAGGTTATACGCATTGCGATTAGAGATAAGTTCTAAGATAACATTTTTTTACATTAAGATAAGAAGGAACAATAGTATATAACTATTTCGATTTGACAGTGAAGATATAAGAACAGTAGAATGCATAGAGGTTTCTTCGCTAAATAAGATGATAGCTGTTCATTTCAAATAAAAGTTTACGAGTGGATAACTTTTTTCATTTCCGCGATTTTTTTCCAACCAGAAAACGCATTAAATTTTCATCGTACACGAGGAAAGTTGCATTTATTTTGATATGGGATTTGGAAGGGCTTATGTTTGTAACTTGATAAAAGAATTGAGAAATAGTAAACAGTCAACGTTATTGAATTCTTTAAATTAAAAAAAAAAAAATGAATCTGGTTAGTCGACGAAATAACGAAAGAAATTCACTTAGATATGAACATGAAAATATAAATACACTTCTATGTTTGATTACTGAAATCTTTGAAATTATAAAATTTATATAATCCTACTTTTATACAATATTAAAATTTCTTAAAAAATCTAGGTATAAAATTAACAGATTTTCTCATATGAATAATTTATGAAAAAAGGATAATGAACTTTTATGACTTTTAAAAAGTGAAAAATGTATATTCATAATTGAAAATGTAAAAAATGCATTTAAGAAATCATTTGGACAAGTGTATTGAACAAAATACAATTATATTGAAATATACAAACAATTTTGTCAATTTTATTAATATTTCATTTTCAAAAAGTACCGGAAATTTTTAATGAAACAAAAAATATTTATTTATTCAGGTAAATTTATTTTCTCCTCTTCAAAATATTCCCCATCAGATGCAATACAAATATGAAAATGTGTAATTCAGTTCTGAATAATTTTATTAAGCCAATTTAGGAATGGCCTTCAGCTCCTTTACTAAATTTTCTTTTATGACCTTTATCGTATTAAAACACTTTCCCACTAGTGATTATTTTAGTCTCGGAGAGAGAAAAAAATCATAAGGTGTCATAATTGTCAAATACAGTGCTTGGACAATGACATATGTTGAGTGTGGTCAAAAAGTCAGGTACAAGAGTTGATGTGTGCGACGGTGTATTATCATGATGCAAAATCCATGTATTTTCTATGGGGTTATGTGAAATTATTGGTTTATGCTGATAAACCACAAACAACAGAAGCATTAAAAATAAACACTGAACGTGTAATTCATGAAATTGGACCACAATTATGTGAAAGGGTGACTAAAAATTGGACTAAATGAATGTACTATGTCCAGCGAAGTCTTGGTGGTCATATGAGTACAATTGTGTTCCATCATTAATGCCATAGAATATTCTTCAAAATAAAAAAAAAATAATAACTAATTAATTAAATACTTTTTGTTTTATTTCCATTTCAACTTCTGAAGGACCTATTGAAAAACTCTCTCTCTCTCTCTCTCTCTCTCTATATATATATATATATATATATAAATCAATGTTTACAATGACATTTTTTTAAACAATGTACTTTAGAGACCTTAACATTTAATAATCCAAACACGTATAAATGCATGTTTTAACACCTACTGCATACATGTAAAGTATTGTATTTTAGGTCGTATTGTTTATATTCAAACGAAATTTCAATAATATTTTTAAAACAGGTTCCATTTGTGAATAAGAATCAGTAATTTCCAAACATAGTTTAGTACGTGTTCGAATATTTATCACAAATCAAATAAGAAATGGCATTGGTACTTTATTAAAATTGTATTTTTTAATAATGATGTTTATGTTCGTTTCAGAAAACGTTTTGTTTAAAAACTGTATAATACAATTGTAATCATTTGAAAATATGAGAAATGTTTATAAAATAATCATAAAACACGTATCACTTTGTACAATGGAATCAATATATATATTTTAAATATTTTGAATGATGACAGTATTGTAATATATGGTCATCCAAATATCACGCCTAAATTTATTAAAAACAAACATGTGTATAGTTTCTTTTTAATAAAACACAAATCTAAGCGTCACATTTGGATGGCCCTATGTAATAATCATATACACACGAGGTTTACATTTTGTATTGAAAAACAAATATACGACTTAAAAAATTTCAGCTAGTATTGTAAATTAATAAATTTTTTTCATAAAAATAATAAAAAAACATTATATAAAATAATTGCACGTTTAATTATACGATTTCTTATAAACAAATGTCAATTAAACGCAAATTATTAAAAATAATAATGTTTTTATGTTTCAGAATTGCGGTACACCACAAAGTTGATAAATTAGCAAAATAATATTATCAGTTACAATCGTTTTTAAATTTCTTCAGACTAATTTTTCTTATCTATATGCACCAGTTATTCAAACGTAACAATATTAAATGATAAGAAATAATTTGAAAGATTGTCACGTTGAATTTATAATAATTTCAAATCAGATATTCTGTATTAATTTAAATTTTCTTATATAGATATTTTATTTTTTTAAAAAAATGTCGATTAAAAAATAAGATTTTAAAATATCAGTATAAGTTCTTAACGTTTGATAAGATTTTTAAACAATTTAATCAGTATGTATTTATTTACATGTTATCTCTAGTGTATTTAATGAACCCTTAATTCGTATTAATATTTAATTGAAAACCGATCGACTGATAATTACAAATAAATTAATTACCGATATATCATTGTGTCCTTTATATAAAGTTCAAACAACTAACCTCATTATTCACTTGTGTTTATTTCTTGTATTATTTATACACCTAATGACCTATCTTTTTAATGTATTATTAATTTAAATTGAACTTGTAATAACTTTGAAAACGAACATTGTATATTATTATTGAAATAAATTATACTCAAATAATTCATGATACAAAAGACAATAATATTTTTCATTATACGCAGTAAGAATTGAATAAGTAATAAAAATTGTGAAAAAAATACAATGGAAGTGTAATATATTTTTTTTGTGTTAAATAATAATCAATACTTTATTATCATTTTTATTATTATTTTTTTTTTGGACAGAAAATATAACAAAAAAAATATTATTATGAATTCCATTGAAGGTCACGAGATGTACGAATTGTTTAACAGAAACATTTATGATTTTTTGTAAATAGGACAAACATGCAATACACGAATTTGAAAATAATATATTTTTGTATAAACTGACTCTATTACAAAATGATTGTTCATTAGGTAAGTTGATTAGTATACATTTTTTGTAGAGGGGTAAGTGCTTATAAAAACTGTACTCATGGTTCACGAAAGTTGTAAATTAATACCACAATATTTTATAAAAATATTCAATTATAACTCACTCATTTTATCTGCTAATACATATTTCGATGGTCACACCCATATTACAGTGTAAATTATAAAATCAAAAATAGTTAGAGCAGACATACATCTGCCCTAAAAAGATGATCCCTTTTTTATATGAATAATTATCACACAGAATTAATTACAATGGAGAATTATCAAATAATTTTATATCAAAAACAGTATTATTTCTGATATTAATTAAGATCTGTGAAAACAGCCGTATCATTTTAGAAAATTATTTTGTGTCTTAAATAAAAAGCATGTCTGTGGCTGTGAATATAAATACACCAAGATATTTCATACATTCTCAAATGAATGACCTTGTAAAATAACATTCAAAAACATAAGTTTTAAATATGTTTTATTTAAAAAATCATAAATTTAAATACATTTTGTATTTTTAAAAAGAAGATAATAAAAATATTTTTATCATAGATGGTATATTATTATATAGTTATTTCATTATACTATATTATATAACCGAATTATAATATTTTAATTAAGGTTTATATAATATTTATTACAACAATTTTTATATTAATATCAAAATATAATTTTTGCAGGCAAAAATTAAGGAAAAAATTGATATTTGAACTAAAATCGATTTTAAAATTAAAATGTAGGTGTTCTTTAAGCATGATAGAACTTTAAATTGAATCCCTATGGAAAATTCTATCTAATCTAAAAAAAACACTTTATATATATATAAAGTGTTTTTTTAGGTTAGATAAAATTTTCAATAGGCAATCAATTTAAAGTTCTATCATGCTTAAAAACACTATAGTTTTAAATACATATTCAGATTAAATAAAATACAAAACTGCAATAGATAAATCGTTTTATTTTACAAGTATTTTAAAATATGATGTTGTTTTTTAAGGGTAATAAAACTTTAAATTGAATTCCTATTGAAAGTTCGATCAAACCTAAAAAAACACTCATATATTTATATATACATACACACATGTTAGAATGTTTTTTTAGGTTAGATAAAACTTTTGATAGGGATTCAATTTAAAGTTTTATCACGCTTAAAAAACAACTATATATATATATATATATATATATATATATATATATATATATATATATATATGTATATATAATGTAAAATATGAAAAATATTAAACAGAATTTTTATTTCCGTTAAAAAAACATTTTATATTTTATGTTTTTGTTCATTACTTTTTATTTTCGAAAAAAATAATTAAACGACAGACATATAAATCAATAATTTTATATTTCTGCTTGTGAAATAAAATATCATTCACCTGCGACTACTGCTGGTTCTATATTTATTTCAATAAGTAGTTTTAAACAACAACAGTTCAGACAGTCCTTATGTGTCGATTTATTTATAAACAGAACATAAATAAGACATACGATTACTAAATATATCTGTATATTTGACAGACTTATTTAAAATGTCAGATTAAAAAGAAAAAAACTTGATCTTTGACTTAGTGTTTATTGTTTTGATTTGTATTTCGGTATTGTGTGTACACGAACTGTTTACAATAATAGAAATAAGATGTACAGTTATTTAAAAACAGCAATATTTATTGTATACATTTTGAATATCTAGGTGTTTTGTTAAGCGTGATAGAACTTTAAATTGAATCCCTATCGAAAGTTCTATCTAACCTAAAAAACACTTTATATATACATATATGTGTATATATAAAGGTATGATAAAGGTATTTATTTTTAGGTTAGATAGAACTTTCGATAGGAATTCAATATTTAAAATTCTATAACACTCAAAAACTACCTTATACAAAAAAAATCGATTAAGTAGGAAATTTACATATATACACATTATTTTTTTGAAAAATATTAAGTTGGTTTAAATGGTTGTTTTAAAATAACTATTTAATATTTCTGCACTTTGGTTATTGTACGTCTTTTAATGATTTTGAATTTAAGTTGTTGACGTAGCTAGGGGTGTGTGACAAACCCCGATGCTCGTCATGTATCTTCTTATCTTTAGTTCTAGATATTTTTATAACTTTATAACAAGCATCATTTTTTGATCTGGGAAAAATTTTAAAAAACCTAGATAAATATCTTTAATTATTATATTTGTGTGTATTTTTTTAAAAAATTAATTAAGTCGTTATGCAACATTGAAAGTATATTAACACATTACCGCCCGGTCGCTCCCAAACGCGTGTTTCGTATTGAACTACTGTAAGTCCGTTCACGCGTTAACGCGTGTTTCGTTGTAGAAATTTTTGACGCCAAAAAATATATATACAAGTTATATTTTTTTCTAATTTCATCAAAAGATGGTGGTGTATATATTAAAAATATTGGTAAATTATAAAAATTATAAAAAATATTTCAGATATTTGAAATAAAGTAATCTCTATCCCTAGCAAAGTTCTGTTTTTTTGGAATAAAATCGAAATTAGATCTCTTATTTTTTTTCTAACAACTTTTGTGTATAGAATATATGCTTTACGTAATTTATCATATTTTTAGCGCTTCTAGATGTTTTTTACGGTAAAAAGTGCTTTTTTATAATAAACAATGTTTATTATAAAGCATCTCTTTTTTGTAATTTATCACGCTGGTACACTCATTACAGATTGAAAACCATTATTATATTTACATATATCTATGCATCAAACCCTTTTATAGGCAGATATAAAATTTCATTTCAAAATGTTCATTGGTTTAAAAATTACATCGATTTTATGAAGAAGTTATTTTTGTGGATTTTTTTGCGAAATTCGCCGGACTGTAGATGAAGTCTACCGTGAAATACTGCGGACCGTAATGTGTTAATGATAATAATAATAATTCAATGAAAAATAATTTAACTATTTTGCATACAAAACTTTTGATCTCATATATATATATATATATATATATATATATATATATATATATATATATATATATATATATATATATAATTATTTACACAAATCATCTAAAATGTTGTTCACCTACAAAATGTCTAAGTGCAATGCACTTATAAATATGGTTAAATAAACACGAGGTGAAAGTCACCATACTTAGTTTGTTAATTATTTCAACAACGATCATTATTACATCTTATTGTCTTATAAAATAAACAATGAAAATCTGTCTGAATATTTTAATTTAGATTTTTTTGGAGTGTTCTGTTAAGTACGTACTATAAATTATTTGGATGCGAGTGTAATTAAACATTATAAATTTCATAATGATTTTGCAATAATGATGAAACGTATTAGAAATTGATTTTATTAACATAACAAGTAGTATGGAGCTATAACATCGTTAATCTGTCGACTATATCAGTGCATATGCATATGTGATAACATACATACACATGCGTATCATTTTTTTATTTGTACACAAATACATATTCGGTGGGTGTAGATTTTATTTATGAAAATACATGCATGTTCACACGCACGTACGCATACAATTTGTATTTTTAAATATATGAATGATTTTGGATTGTGTTTATATTTTGGTTATGAGTAGGTGTGAGTATGTGTAAGCGAGCATGTGTATGAATATATATATATATATATATATATATATATGTGTGTGTGTGTGTGTCGTGTGTGCCTGTGTTATATATATATTTATAGGATTTTCTAATAAGAACGTCAGAATTTTGGTAGCTGGTGGCAGCCATTTTGATTTTTTTTTCAAACTCATTTTGACATTTCAACTCTGTACAGTTTGGCAAATTATCATGAAAGTTTAACACTTCAACAACACTTAGAAATTGTAAAAACTTTAAGACTTATTGAAACAAGAGTTTAATGAGTCCATTATTTCACGAAATGGGCCCATCAATTGGCCACCAAGATTATGTAATCCAACTCCATTGGATTACTTTCTATGGGGTTATATGAAATCATTGGTTTATGCTGATAAACCACAAACAACAGAAGAATTAAAAATAAATATTGAATGTTGAATTCATGCAATTGGACCACAATTATGTGAAAGAGTGACTAAAAATTGGACTAAACGGATGCACTTTGTCGAGAAGTTGTAGTAGTCATATGAGTAAAATTGTGTTCCAACATTAATTCCATAGAATATTCTTCAAAATAAAAAAAATAAATAACTAATTAATTGAATACTTTTTGTTTTATTTCCATTTAAACTTTTGAAGCTCTTATTGGAAAGCCCTATATGTTATTTCATTATTTTATAAACAAATAACATTTACAACAGGATTTGTTTTATACAATAATTGTTTGTTTATACGTATGAAACGACAATTTAAAAAAGTTTACTAATGCTGGTTTCATATAAATTTTAATGTTGTTAATCCGAAAATTTATTCGAGAATAATGTTAGACAATAAAGGACACCCACACTATTGTTTACGTACAATGGATTAATTCACGAACGTAATTACTTAATAATATTGTTCTCTGATACTGGAAGCTAACAATATTCATGTTAGCCTGGAACCAGCACAACAGATTTGTTTTCTTTTTAATTTAAGATTAGAGAAGTTTGATACATGGGTTGATTTTCGTTAGGATAATTATGATTTATGAAAATTGTATACAATAAAACAACATATATAGGTACATATATATATATATATATAGGGTGATCCATATAAGACTGAAAAATAGTAAATGATAGTAAGCAAGTAAATAAATATCTAAACCATTTAGTCTTATTTAGGCCTCCCTATATAAGAATACAACTTAGTACCGATTATAAAAGTTCCATATAACCATATTGAAAAAATCTATGACTGTATACTTAATTTTGGTTTTAATATAAGATATAATTAATATTATTTGAAGCGTATTTCTATATTTTTGTCATCGAATACTGAATATTTTTTTCATTTCCCTGATTATCATTTTTTTTTACAAATTCAAAAGTTATTCATAATGTGTGTGTGTTTGTATTAATAAAGACATCCATATATATATATATATATATATATATATATATATATATATATATATATATATAGAGAGAGAGAGAGAGAGAGAGAGAGAGAAATGGTTAAACAACGCTTAGAAATTGTAAAAACGTCAATAGACTTATTGAAATAAGAGTTTAATGAGTCTAATATTTCACGAAATGAACTCATCAATTGGCCACCAAAATCATGTGATCCAACACCATTAGATTATTTTCTGGAAGGTTATGTGAAATCAAATAATAAATATTAAACATGTAATTCATGAAATTGGACCACAGTTATGTGAAAATGATTAAAAATTGGATTAAACGAATGCACTATGTCAAGAGAGGTCGTAGTGGTCATATGAATGAAATTGTGTTCCATCATTAATGCCATAGAATATGCTTAAAAATAAATAAAATAAATATCTAATTAATTAAATACTTTTTGTTTTATTTTTATTTAAACTTCTGAAACGCTTATTGGAAAACCCTATATATATACTCACTCATACACAACCACACACACACCTACATGAAGAGAATAAATGGAAAAATACCTGATCTAATACTATAAAAATTATTTACCTTCATGACTTTTATGACTCAGTGTACATATGTTGAACCTAAATATATAATATGGAAAGTAATAATAAATATTTTCCATGAGTAAATAACTTCTTAACTCACAAATATAATATTATTAATTAAAATTATCTTTAATTATATTTTATATTCTACTACCACTACCTTACATATATATATATATATATATATAATTTTAATTTCGAATTCAAATTAATTTATATATCAATGAAACAAGATTAAAATCTATTTATATCACCGTAGTTAGTTTAAAATTGATATCTCCATTTTGTTTAATATCGTTTCTACAAACATGTTCGATATTATACATTGTATATTTTATGTAGTGTGAGAGCCATCGAGAGTTTATACAAACGGTAATTTAATATAAATTATATCATAAACTTTGCGAAGAAATTAAAATTTTCATCAATTCATTTTATGATCTGATAGTTAATAAACGTTAATTACCCAAATTGTAAATCTTCAGTAATAATAATAATATATAAAGTGGCTCAAAGTGATATTCGATCACTTATTTTTCAAGTCTTTATAAATGGTAAAGAAAAGAATTGAAAATAAAGATAAATTTATTTTTATTAAGCTTTATTAAAGATCATTTAAATTTATTACACATAAAAATCAAATGAATTCAAATTCGTTTTTCAAAGAATATTAATTTTGTCATACATAATGAAAAGACTCATTTTTTTCAGTAATTATGTGATATAACACATGGACTTGTCATCTTAAAAGTGCTATACATCATGCTTGTTCATTTCTAATGACGTTTCATTAACTTTTTTACCCATTTGTATTTATTAACAGCCAATATTTCTATAATTGAATTACTTTAGACACAGCTTGATAATTGTGAATACAACGCACAAATAACAGATGTAATTTCTGGAATTTTCCCGAACTATACAGAAAAATAAGCGCAGTTTTAATCAAGTGTCTGAATTTTATTTTGAAATTGATTTGGGTGATTTTTAAAAAACGAATTTATTTTTATTTGTAAAAAATTTGAATAAAATTTAATATAACTTAATGAAAATAAATTTATCTCCATGTTTAATTCTTTCCTTTACTATTTATTTATTTATAAAATGTAAAAAAATAAGTGTCCAAATATTACTTTAAACCACTGTTTATTAAATTTTAATTAACTGAAGATTACGATTTTCATAGATGAAATTTAAAAGTTAACTCTATGAATCATTGACATTTTTTGTTAACAACTTTGTATTAAATATTTTCAAACATGTGACAAAATATAATGTTCTCTTTTGTCAAAATTTATCAATGTGCATTAGAAATGATTTTATCCTGTTTTATTCAACAATAATTTAAAAAAAGAAAAATTAAATGTGACTTCACTCCTTCCGCAAGATGGACGATTAAATAATAAAAAAATATTTTCTAATTTGGAATTCCATTCGAGATATCAAAATCTTAAATGCATAGTCCAAACAGTTAGAGTTTGTGAAAAATGCAACACAGTATTTTTTCAGGAAAAATGAATGAAAAACTGAAAAAGGATTTTCCCATTTTAGTTTAGTAATTTGTGTTAATATACATACTTTATTTTTTAAAATAAAAAATTAAGATTTAATCAGATGAATCGACATTATTATCACTCAAATAACTACTAACTTAGTAAAATCAATCCCAAAAAAGATTAAAAAAATCCTGGGATTAAATAAAAACCTCACTAAATATTAAAATTAATTAAAAAAATATGATTGCAATTATGTTCTTAGTACTACACTGTCCTATAATTTTTGGGAGATAATTTAAGTTTACTTTAAGTCTATTAATTTTTTATTAGACTAATCATAGTAAGAAATTAGTTTTTGCCTTTATTTTAGAGATGTTTATGTTTGTTTATATTAAAAAATTGAACATAATTTATCAATTAAGTCTATTTTGTTGTTTTTTTTCCAAATTACACATGTGTCTCATGACTTTTATGACTCACTGTAAATTATTTCTACATCTGATGTTAAATTAAAATGAATAATTAAATCCATAAAAATTTGAAACAAATTATTTGTATAACGAATATTATTATGATATCATTAAGACTAGATTACCGACGATTAAAATCTATTTATTCCTACCAAAACAATAAAAATGACTGATTTTTGAAAAAAATAAGTAATTCTCAAATAATTTATTTTTATATATATTTTTTGGTTGATTTAAAATTAATTTGTAATGAACATAAGATATTTCAAAAATAGATTTTACAACACCTTTTCTACTAAAAAAATAAAAATACAAATAATACATTTCACTTTTCCTATACTACCCAATAATAAAATGATACATTTTTTGCAAATAAATTTTTTGAGGGTACATTTTCGAAAACATATAAATATGAGCAAAAAGTTTCAGAAATATATGGTCATTCAAATGTAAAAAAGAAACATGTGTATAGGGTGGTGTATTTGGAAACATGTATATAGTTTCTTTTTAATAGAACACAAATCTAGGTGTCACATTTGGATAACTCTATATTATGAGAAATTTATGTTATGAAAATTTTATATAAATATTCAACTAATCAAAATAGTTGATCCTGGTGTATGTAAGAATATTTCAAATATAAATATATATATATATATATATATATATATATATATATATATATATATATATATATATATATATATATATATATATATATATATTAGAAGAAGGAAAAAAGAAAGAATGAAAAAATATAAAATTGATTATTTTGTATATTGTAATAAAAGTTGTAGAAAATTTCAGAAAATATGTTATTTAAATAATGATTTTTTATATATAAAAAAATAAAAACAGTCATTTGACTGGTTTGTTAGTTTTAGTGACAAATAAAATCGACTAAAGATGATATATAAATATGATCTGTTAGAAAAGAAAATAATGTTTAACATTGAATTTCTTAGGATAATTATTTAAATGACATATTTTTTCTGATTCACAAATACGGATATTAAATCTACAATTTCAATTTCAATAAAATGTTTATGAATAATATTTATTTTTTCAACTCTTTCAATAATTGTTATTATTAAACAGCAATATTCTTGTCATCTGTCAAAACTAATTTTATTTTTTCGGTCATTTTAGTTAAATAGTTTAATTTCATGTTTACAGTTGAAATTTCACTAAACTTGAAATGAGTAAAATTACATGTGTAAACAAGAAATTAACTGAAACTAGTTTATTTGTAGTTGACAGAAAGTTGAGTTAGGTCGTATCAAAAGAAAAAACATTCTTAAAAAACTTACATGAAGAATGTGAAGATAAACGCCATGTACAATGAATTTATGATGTGTTCCATTATAAATTTGAAGCTGATTTTTATTTTTTTGATAATAAAAACATCGACTCAAATTTAACTGTTTCATTTTTCAGTATTAAATGAAAATTTTATTCAAATACATATTATAAGTTTTTTTTGTTTGTTTCATTTTAACTTTGAACCACTGTACGTTTGTATCAAAGAAAGAAGTTATTGGATTAAATTTTCATCTGATTAAAAATGCAGTCATAATTTTTAATCATAAAAATGATTAAAAATCTAATGAGAAAATTTTCATCCGATTGATCAGTTGATTAAAAAAATCATCATATCATTTTAGTCGGTTTTTTTTTTTTTTGTTTAAAAATTTAGTTAAATAAAAGATATAAAAAGACTAAAATCCCTCCTAGTCAGGTATGTACATTTAATTTAATTAATGAAATTAAATTTTTCAATTAAGTTTTTCTAACTTTTTTACCATACTTATCAAATGACCCTCGTATTATAAAACGAAATATAAATAAACATTGACTATGAAAATAAAATTTCAATTCAAATTATATTCATTTACATACAAACATGAAATAATAAGAAAAATATGTAAAACAGAACATATTTTCTAAATTTTCTTCAATTTAAAAAAAAAATTGAATATAGTTTCAATTTTTCTTATATAAATTTCATTTACATGAATCCATATAACAAATAGAAAAGATGAGTTATGAGAATGGTCATAAAATATGAAATAAATTTGTTGAATGCTCTATGTATATAGAAGACTAAAATCTAAAAAAGTGTTTACCTTAGTACACTGTAAATATTTAAAGTTAAAAACGATATTTTTATGGTTTGAATGTTTTTTTTAAAAAAGAAAAAAAATGGACTAGACATAATTCACTGAATAAAAGAACTACAATAAATTACAAATATCAATTAACATAAATATAGTAGTTTAATATTTATTATCTAGGATTTTTTTAAAAAAATACTGATTGGCTGATTTTTTATTTAAGAAATACGACTAAATATTTATATAATATTAAATTCATGTTTACCTACAATATCTAATAAGTGTAAAATAATATTTGTATAATTGGATTATATCCATACATAAATAAATCCAATTATATAAAATTCTCGAACTGGTGTTAAAAATAATGAATTATTTATATATGGGAACAAACTATCTAAACTGTTCACGTACACTCCATAATCATAAAGGTGTATATCCTTCACCTTGTTTATTCTTGTTCTCAATTATTTTAATACCAGTCATCAACAATTTCTACGCCGCATTTTTAATACATAACATGCTGTGCTAATGCTGTCATCATAGACGAAATAAAGATAAATTCCACTTTTTTTGACCTTGGACGTACGTGAATAATTTTATATTTACTTTTGTGCGATAAACTTGTCAATATTTTCATGTTTTTTATACACATAAGGGTACAATATTAGAATATTATCAACTTTTATGATTAGAAATTATACACATGTCAGTTATTATGTCGAATAAAAAAATAATACATTATATGTATAAATGTACAACATTGATACATACAGTAAAAACATATTTGATGGTTGGCGTATGTAGACAAAATATTATATTTTGATGTATGAAAACAAAATATTAAATTTTCCATTCCAAATGAAATTAAAAATCAATGATTTATATCTGAACGTTTATAAATAATAGTATCTATAACAAGAATGTTTAAAAACGAAAATATTGTATATTCAATAAGATATAATAAATATTACTAAAAATATTCAATAAGGAGCTATTATTGTACTATTTTAAAATTTATCAGATAAATAAATAAAAAAGATATTATTATTATAAAATTATAACAAATCAGTCCTGTCGATGATGATATAGCCATCGAAATGCGCATTAGCGAATTATTGTCGCAAACAAATCAAGTGAATAATAAGTAATTATTAAACTCTTTTTAATAAATTGTAGTGTTGGAAGGTGATTATTCATTTGTGATAAATTACTGTATTTTCCAAAAAAAGTTATTAAACATTGTGAAAAAAATTTAAATAAAATAATAATAATTATATTAATACCAATGAATAATTCATTTTTAAACCACCAAAATCTCTTATATTAAAATTTGTTTCTAAAGATTTTATAAACCAATGCTTTGATGATAATGTTATGACTAATGGATTACGTAGCAACAATTAAAGTGAATAATACGTGATTAATTAAACATTTTCAAAAAACTGAGTTTGGGTGAATGGTTTATTTATGTTGAAGTGAATTTGCTGCTTCATTAAAACAAATAGTATGAGATTTTATTGTTACTGAAGGAAAAATTTATATAATGCTTAAAAAAAATTCTCTACATAAATATATGTTTTTTTTAAAATTAATATATACATATATAATTAATGAAAATAATTTTTACAATGAAAATATGCCAATTTTACAATCGACTCTATGATCGATTTTTATAAAATATGGTTTTTTATCTATACAATGATGAATAATAAATAATAGCAATAATTTTTACTAGAAATGCAATATTTCTACCATAATTAATCGATTTACAAACAAGAAATTGAATTATATTCAATTTTAAAAAAGTCAATATTTTTGACCTAAAAATATCACGACCTATAGTATGGAAATTTTGTCAAAAAATGAAAAGTTTCAAAAATGAATTATTTTGCACTAAAATCATTAATAATGACGTATTATTGTCGAAAACATCAATTGTTTATAGAAATAATGACATTTATTACAAAAAAAAGTTTTTTTTGGATTTTTCGACTTTCAACCTACGATGATTACCTTTTTCTTTAATTTCATCGTTGTTGAAGAAAAAATTCATATCGTAAGTACAAAAATTATTTTTCTATATAAATATATGTATTTCTAAATTAGTATACATATATATAATTAGTTTAAAAAAAAATAAAATAAAAATATGTCAATTTCTACAATCGTTCAAAAACAGATTTTTTTAAAATATGGTCCTTTGTTTATAAAACTATAAATAATAAATAATAGCAACAATTTTTAACAGAAATACACTATTTCTATCATAAATAATCATTGTATAAACAGAAAATTAAATTATTTTCAGTTTCAAAAAATTCGAAATTTTTGATCAAAAAAAACCACGACCTATAGTATGGAAATTTTGTCAAAAAATCAAAAGTTTCAAAAATGAATTATTTTGCACTAAAATCGTAAATAATGACGTATCATTGACGAAATCATCAATTGTTCATCGAAAAAATGACATTTATTAAAAAAATATTATTTTTTTGATTTTTCAACTCCCAGCATACGAAAAATGCCATTTTTCATAATTTCGACAATTTTTGGAGAAAAAGTTATAATATTTTCTATAAAAAACTTTTACTTCCAAATAAATCATGTTGTTTTGAGTTAATATATACGTACTTAATTAATTAAATTAATTTCTAAAATGAAAATATGATAATTTGTACAATCGATTATAAATAGATTTTTCAATAAAAATCATTTTTCATTATAAAATAATATATAATATATAATAATAATTATTTTTACTAGAAACGATATATTTTTGTACTAAATAATCGTTGTGTAAGAAACAAATTGTACAAATTTTATTTTTTAAAAAATCGAATTTTTTGGTTTAAAAAATAACCTATAATATTGTTCAAAAGTAAAAATTTGTAAAATTGATTTCTTCTATTACAAAATCATAAGTAATGATATATTGTTGATGAATATAATATTAATTTCTCGAAATATCAGTTTTAGTAAAGAAAATGAAGAGTGAAAAATATTACTGGACTTATAACTTAATATATACAACCTGGAAAACAAAAATAAAATTAAAACTTTTGACAACCCAGTGAAGCATGAATATGGATAATATTAGGAATTTCTGAACGTAATCGGAAAATGTGTAAACGGATATGAGAACAGACAAGGGTAATTGATTTAATGGCACAAATAAAATCGATGAAATGAGTATGGGTAGAACATATAGCAAGAAAAGAAGGTAATAGGTGGACAAAAATCACTATAGAGTGATGACTACGAAGTAAAAAGAAAGCTAAGAAGAGATTTTATTAAAGAGGAGGGATGGAGTTATAAGGTGTTGTGTAAGTGAGGGTTAGATAAGATTAGTGGTAGACTGGAAGCAATTGAAGAATATTGGGAAAACATTTAAGAAGACCTAACGACATTCGATGATATTTTTGCCTAACAAGATGATGACCAGCTTATCGTTGTTATAAACAAACAAAGTGAACAATAAGTAATTATTGAACACTTTCTAAAATATTGTGGAGTTAGGGTGATAATTCATTTGTGTGAAAGTGAATTTGCACAGTTTTAAAATAAGTAATGAATGAATCGTTTACAAATTCAAGGAAAGGTTTATATAATAATTAAAATATTTTCTGAATTGCTGTTAATGAAAAACTATATTTTTTTACTAAAATACTTTTGCAACATTTTATTAAATTTAATCTACTAAATAATTTTTGTTTATGAACAAAAAATTAAAGATTTTATATATCATTTTCTGAAGATAAATATATTACAATAAGCAGAAAAAAATATGTGATTAATTGAATTTTTTTATATATTCAAAATGTCAAAGAGTTATTTTTCTTTTTCTTACAAAAATATTTTAGTTTAGCCATACTTGAAGTACTTTTTGACATGCAAAATTTTTATAAACAAAATTATTTAAATACGAAAATTATATTTTTCTTCGATTTATCATTCTTATAAATCTTTCAACAGTGTACTTACATTTTATGACTGTTCACCTGTACACAATAAAATTACCATAAATAAACAATTGTCGAAGAACGACGTCATTATTTTTTAGACTGAACTATTCTCTAATACCGACGACAAGCAACTGAATACTGCAAAATTATATGATATTGAAATTGAAAAAGTCTAATTTCAATAGCATGTAGTTGTATAATCAAACACACGTATGCAAATAAATAAAGAAATAATTTTATCAAAATACATGTCGAGTTTTTATTTTCACGATAAATGATAAGTGCACTTTAAGATTTATACAGTACATCTGCAAATAGATAATTTATCTAATTTGAAACAATGTTTGTTTAAAATATCAACAAGAAAATCTTAACACATTATTTCATGGAACAAAAAACAACATATACTGCAATGATAAGTAAATGTACTATTCATTAGATACTTTAATAAATATTATTACATAAAATGTTTACAATATTTATCTGATACATGAATTCGTGCACCTGATAAAATATATATATATATATTCATATATATATATATATATATATATATATATATATATATATATATATATATATGTATGTATGTATGTATGTATATGTAATATAAATTAAAAACAAGATAAAATTTATAAATATTGATTTTAATTATTGTCTACATTTATAAAAAAGTGTATACATATATAAATAACACAAAGAATAACATTTGCAATTATAATGAATTCTTTTCTTATATATACAAAAATATTATACTTATTTTATATTGAAAAATAAACATGATAGAAATTATTTACGTCCATAACTGTATAGAAACAGTTACACAGATAAAAAGTAGAATTATCGGTAATTATGACAAAAATTGGTTTGCAGTACAACAAGAAACAAGTTTATTGTATTTGTTTAAAAACGAACAAATATATAAATTAAATAATATTTTAATATAATGATTTTTTTGGACTAAAATTTCATTTCTGAACTCAACTGATATCTTTTTTATTATTATTAATTAATAAAATCGTGACCTTAAGAAATAATTATCATTTTAAATTCACATTTTTATTGACTTAAAATGGTAAAATTTCAGATTACTGTGCATTTAATATATTTTTTTTTTTATTGAGAAATAGCAAATTGGAAAATTTCTATTAAAGGTTATAAATGTTATTGGCACATTTGATTATAAATTATATTACAGATAATAAGGTTACCATTTAATGATATTGACCCAATACAAGGAATCTAAAATACAATCTGTGTAAACGTAGGCAACAAATTACGTGTCAACTCAACAAAAAAATGTTGCAAAATATAAAATTAACAGTAATGTATTTATTGATTAATAGTATCTACGCATATATACATACACACACACATTCATATATATATATATATATATATATATATATATATATATATATATATATATATATATATATATAATATGAGTGGATAAAAGAAATCAACAAAGAATAATGACAAAATAGAGATTACTTTATGAATGGGAAGAAATGAAATAAAAATTTAATATATTTGTTGAGCATCAATATTTACTCTGATGAGTCATTTAATTAGGATTGTGAAAAGTTAACTGAATTAAAAAATAAATTAATCTAAATTAAGAGACAATAACAAATTTCAAATTAATTATAAATAATTTAAATTAAGGCTATTACAAAATTTATATAGAAAAAGTATCAAACTGAGTAACAAAAATATAATTAATAAATAATATTCAATCATTTTTTATTCAACTTGTTTTAAAAATAGCCATAAAAAATATTACACGTGGTTCAATGCACAAATATGAAAATAATGATTTTATGAGATTTTTAAACGGTTTTGAAAAACTTGTGCTTTCTATAAAAAAAGAGCAGGTTTTATTTATGAATTGTGAAGAACTGCAAATTCAATTCGATTTATAAATAGGCCAATTTATAACAAAATAAATTAGCTTTTAAATGAAAATGAATTGAATGTGTGTGTGTATGTATATATATATATATATATATATATATATATATATATATATATATATATATATATATATATATATATATATATATATATAAATGTGTGTGTATACATGTTATTCATTATGTTATGATTTTCTTGAATCAAATTTCCAAAAAGAACAACTTATAAAACTGAGAATGAATGTAGGTGAAGTAAATCGAAAATTCGAAGAAATTATTTTCTTTACTAAAAATTAATATTCCGAGAAATAAATACAATTTCCGGCAATAATATAGCATTATTTATGAAATTATAAATAAAAGATATCAATTTTACACATATTTATTTTTTGATAAAATTTTAATACTGTCATGATTTTTTTAGGTCAAGTATTTTGATTTTTTTTAAAAATTAATCTTATATATATATATATATATATATATATATATATATATATATATATATATATTATAACGATTATTTAGAACAAAAATAGATCGTTTTTAGTAAAAATAATAATTATACATTATATGCTATTTTATAAATGAAAAATGATTTTTAATGAAAAATTTATACATAATCTTTTGTACAAATTATTATATTTTCATTTTAGAAATTAATTTAATTAATTAAGTACGTATACATTAACTCAGAACAACATAATTTATTTGGAAGTAAAAGTTTTTTTCTATAAAATGTAACTTTTTCTCCAAAAATTGTCGAAATTATGAAAAATGGTATTTTTCGTAGGCTGGAGGTTAAAAAATAAAAAAAATATATATTTTTTTAATAAATGTCATTTTTTCGATGAACAATTCATGATTTCGTCAATGATACGTCTTTATTACGATTTTAGTCCAAAATAATTCATTTTTGAAACTTTTGATTTTTTGACAAAATTTCCATACTATAGGTCGTGTTTTTTTTTGATCAAAAATTTCGAATTTTTTGAAACTGAAAATAATTTAATTTTCTGTTTATACAATGATTATTTATGATAGAAATACTGTATTTCTGGTAAAAATTGTTGCTATTATTTATTATTTATCGTTTTATGAATAAAAAATCATATTTTAGAAAAATCAGTTTTGAATTGATTTTAAAAATTCTTTTAATTAATTATCTATGTGCTTACTTACTTGAAAAAACATATATAATTTTTTTTTCATACGACTTATGTGAATTTTTCCATCAACGATGAAATTATAAAAAATGGCATTTTTTGTAAAATGGAAATTTTGATTAATATATACATTATTAAAAAAATATTCCAATTTTAACAACGTATTTCTTTTTTTAAAAAAACAATTCTCTACCTAAATATTACTCGAACTAATTTATACAAAAAATCCAGTTTATAACTGAAAAAATGGTGATTTTTTTTAAATTTTTAATTTGAATTACATTTCATTTGAATATTTTTTATTTATTTGGTATGTTAAACTTTTTTACTATCAATTTTAAGCCTTAAAAAAATATATGACTATTAAATTTAATAACACGTAAATTATTTTAAAGGAACAAAAAGTTAATTCAACATTAAATTCATATAGCAACTAAACGACTTGAGAAGATATAATTACTGATTATAACAGATAAATCAACATACAAAACAAAATGGCAGTATGTGATGATACCATTTTCAAATTTATATAATTAAATTATTTATATAGTAGAAGTAGAAATATAAATAATAAAAAAAAATATAAAAATGATTATAATTTTTCACATCATACTATTTTCATGTATCTACAAATAATTTATACATGTATTTTCTGTTAATAATTGTAATTATAGAAATGTTACTTCAGTTATTATAATTTTATTACAAAATTTAGTAAGATTTGGTTTAATAGAATATACAACTGCGTAACACTAAAATATTACAAAAATAATGTATCGAGAATTGAATTTTTCAGTAATATAAAAAATAACTAGTCTAGAAGACAATAAGAATAATCGTTACTACTTAATCATTACTACTATCTCTTTCTAATAAGAAATGAATTTATTCAGTACGAAATTCGTAAACAAATTCAGTGATTTAAGTATTTTTATAACTGTGTACAATTCTAGTTTTTTTTTAAATATTAATGAAAAGATATAATAGCGTAATAATATTAAAAGAAATAGTAAAAATATATGGATGTTGTTTTTCAAATTAATTTAAAAGACAGCCAATTTAATTGTTATTACTGTCTTTTTTTGAACAAAAAACGAATTTATTCAGTACAAAATTCGTAAACGAATTCAATGATTTAAGAATAACTGTGTATAATTCCAGTTTTTTTAAAATTAATGAAAAGATATAACTGCGTAATACAATAATATTAAAAGAAATAGTAAAAAATATATGTTCGTTCTTCAAATTAATTTAAAACATAAATTTAATCATTACTACACTCTCCCTTTGATCAACAAATAAATTTCAGTAAGAAATTCGGTATTTTCCTTACTGTATCTAAAAACTAATAAAAATATAAATTATATTACAAACAATTACAGATTTACAAACACACAATTTATGAGTAATTTAATTAAAACATAATTGTTGAAAAGAAATAAAAAAAAATAAAAACTGATTTTTCATTTCATTATTTAAATAACAGCCTCAACACTAATCGACTTTGTTTTAGTATTTCTTAGCGAAGCTTCTAACACCCCTGAGAAATAATCTTTAAAACGTACTAGTGGTCTCGTATTATATTATAGGAGAGGGTTTGTAACCTGTTAGCTCCCCTTAGGCGCACCCTAATGTGTCTGTTAGTACATATATATATATATATATATATATATATATATATATATATATATATATAAACACTTTTTGTACCTTAGATGACGACGAAAATAAAAATCAATTTTTCGAGAAAAAGGATGTTTATAAGAAAAAAAGATAAATTCATGTGAAATAAAAATACGGAAATTGTATCAGCTTATATATATATATATATATATATATATATATATATATATTATATATATATATCTCAGACATTTTAAATTTCATTATATATATATATATATATATATATATATATATATATATATATATATATATATATATATATATAAATGACTGGTTTAAAATATTTGAAAAATACATTACAACATCAATCAATACTGTTAAATGCCTGTTTATGTTTTCTTTTTTTTAATTTGTAAAGAAATAATGAATCATTATAACAATATTTAGATTTATTTTGTGAAATTAATTAAAAATGTAAATTGATACTTTAGAAGAACGCAATAAAAATGTATGAAAGACATAACTGGTATGTTTATTTAGAGTGAGCATGTGATAACGTAAATAAAAGTGAATATATAAACAGAATTTTAATAGAATTGTAATATAATCATCAATGTTTACATTTTATGAAGGACATTAATGTCACGTTAAAAATAAATACGTTCGTTATCGAACGAAACGCTAATTAAAGAGAGACGTGTGCATACATTACCTATGAAAAATAGATCGCAATTTCAGTGTTTTGTTCGTTCAGTCGATGAAAAACCGGCCGAATGTGGTCTTTAATTCAATGTTGACATATGCATAACACAGCGGTAACTGACCGTTCGCGTTAAATAACGATTACGTAAGCGACGAAATGAAAGGTAGATTTAACGCGACAAATTTTATCTCAACAAAAATGTATACAAACGTATACACAAAAGGAAATATCGTGCGGAATACATGTGTACATTTGAATGTGTGTAACTGTTACACAACACTAGAGTTTTCTCGAAGGTTCCGGATTCATTCGGTCGCGCACGCGCATTTGCACATCAACAAATACTACGTAGTCGTTGGTAGCAATAAAATGGGGTATGTTGAGGGTGGTGACGGTTTGTCATTGATTTTCGACCAGACTGGTACGAAAACGTCAGTTGCGGTACGTGAGGAAATACACAGTCTATTGCCGTATTTTAAACGAACGCAAAATGTTCTCACACCAGTTCGATCACGACCACTCCAACTATTCATCAACTATAAATATATCCAGTTTTATTACTTTCACCGTTTAAAAATCGTAAACCTTTGGAATGGACTCGCTAACGAATACACACAACATAGATATACACTCTTTTATAATTGTAACAAAAAATATTTCGCTCGGTAACAGTAATGGAGAAGTTTCAATAATAGAAGTACACGGAACGTTTTTTTTTTAATAATTTTTAAAATAATGGAATTGAAATCGATCTTTATAATAAATATAACAATCAAGGACTCCTTCGAAATTCCTTATAACGAGATACAATCGTTATGTAAGACTTTGTATTGAAATTTTGAAAATAAAAAAATCATTAAAAATATAGCGTCATCCAAATGTGACGCCTAGATTTGTGTTTTATTAAAAAGAAACATGTGTATAGTTCCTTTTTAATAAAAACAAATCTAGATATCATATTTGGACGTCCCTATATATGCAACTTAGGCAATCCCATTCAAAGCAGTTTTCTTGGGCTATTCATCAAATACATATTTTGTATTAGAGCATGTTTTTAAAAAAAATCTGATATATTTATTATAACTTGATGTAAAAACATAAAAAGTAGTTATAAAAAATAGATTTGGATAATAAAGAGGACAATATCTTGGATTTGGAAATAGATTTTGAAATCAAAAACTGTTTCATTTTCAACAGTTATTCAAGGTATTAATTAAA
The DNA here is from genome assembly GCA_029203775.1 of Neoneuromus ignobilis. Taxonomy (NCBI): domain Eukaryota; kingdom Metazoa; phylum Arthropoda; class Insecta; order Megaloptera; family Corydalidae; genus Neoneuromus; species Neoneuromus ignobilis. The sequence goes on along the minus strand of CP092087.1, from coordinate 4,656,295 downwards.
CATAATACAATAATATGCATTATTTGGTTTAATAAATTAATTCAAATTAATAAATCTTTGGTAAAAAGTTTATGAAGATTTTTTAACAACTCATTGTGAAAATAATGACTTTTTGACCGAGCAGAAGAAATATAGGGTCATCCAAATGCGACGCCTACATTTGTTTTATTAAAGAGAAACTATACACGTTTCTTTTTAATAAAATACAAATCTAGGCGTCACATTCGGATGACCCTATATATATGTATATCTTATAGAAAGAAAATCGAATGGACGAAAAGAAAATACAAGTTACGGATGTGATAGCAAAAGTGAAAAGTTTGAATGGAAATGAACCGGTCATATAGTAAAAAGAGAGGATTGTTGATGGACAAGAGAAATTATTGATAAGCAACTTATACATAAAAAGGTCCAGAAAAAAATCTATTATTAGATGGAACAGAGATATAAGAAAATTCGTCGAAATGATCTGGAAGAGAATGGTAGTGGATAGGTCGAAGTAGACAAATTTGAAAGAGGTCTTCATCCAGCAGTGGATGAAAAAAGCTGATGATGAGAGATATACGAGGGTCGTTTGATAAGTATGGTAAAAAAGTAAGAACTAAATTGAAAAATTAAATTAAACAATAAATAAATTTACTATACTTATCAAACGATCCTCGTATATCTTAACAATCAGAACTGGTATTTGTTAAAATATAATTTCTGTTTAAACTTTTTTGTAAAAAAATAATTTATCTCAATGATAGGAAGAATAATGACACTCATACTATTAGAAAAATTAAGTATTTTATTCAAATATGATATTTATATTTTGTAAATAAACTGATTGGATTTTTTAAAATTAAATTTAGAAATTAATAAAGTTGGGTAGGAGATTATGCGTACCGTCTGTTAAATAAAATATTAAACAAAATATCTGATCAACAATATCATTCCAACTGCAAGCAGTTATGAGGTTAGAATAAAATATTGTCTCTCAATATAAATGATTCACTCTATGTAATAAAGGGGCTGAATTGTGGTAAAGAGGTTATGATGCAAGTATTCATTATACACTTACATCCCCCCATCCTCTCTTTCACTCTCTCTTTCACATCCTCTCTCCCTCACTATATATAAGATCATCCAAATGTGACGCCTAGATTTGTGTTTCATTAAAAAGAAACATATATACAGGGTGGTGTATAGGGAAACATGTGTATAGTTTCTTTTGTTTCTCTTTAATAAAACACAAATCTAAGAGTCGTATTTGGATGACCCTATATAATCATCATCATAAAAGCCTATGCCAGTCCACTGCTGAGCAAAAATCTCATCAAGTGTCATTAAATCCTCTTAAATATTTCCCAAAGATTTTTCCATTTTTTCTGTCTGTGAGTAATTTTATCCACCCCTCGACGTCACAATAAAATATCATCCCTCTATTTTTGATAGAGGTCTCTTCCTACGTTTTTTTTTTTGTCTCTGGTCGTCATCTCGTAATAATTTTGCACAATTATTTTTTAATTAAAATTTAAATACGTGTTCACTATATTTATACACACACACATATGCATATATATATATATATATATATATATATATATATGTATGTATCTATATATATATATATATATATATGTATGTATATATAGAATGTCTACACATACTTGTCTATTATTTCATCAATTTTTAATATTCGTGAATCAAAAGATTGAATGTTATTACTTTTTTACTGAACTGAAAAACATTTATTCACATTTATGATGGAAGTGAATAGTAGTTGAAAAATAAAATATAAGAATGAGACTGACCGTTACATTATAACACGAAGTAGAGCAATCAATTTCTCACGTTTAAAAATATCGAAAAAATTAGACATATGTTTGAAAACTAGACATGCTTCTTGAAAAATGTTAATATTTTAAAGATAATTCGATTTTCAATTTAGAAAAAATATACAACTAATTTTTTTTGAGATCTCAATTTTGAAACATATTTTTTATTTTACTGTTTTTGTACTTACAATGGAAAAGATTAAAACATTATTCAAGAAAATCAATAATAAATCACTTAAATTACATATTTAAATATATTTTTATAACTTACTGTATGGAGTATTTACTTTTGTATCTATTTAAATCATTATTTATTTTTCAATCCACTTTTAACACATTTCTAACAAAAAATCTTACTAAACTCTCTAAAAACGCTGTAATACTTTTTGAAATAATATATTTTTAAACATCTATTAAAAACAAGTTTTTCAATTTCTATAAACTTTTTTCGACTATAATAAATATTTGTATTTCAATGCATGAATGAAAAATTGATTACGTATATAATTAAGTTTCTATACTAAATTAAGTCTCGACCATTTTGAACTGGTAATCTTTCTATAATCTATTATGATAATTTACTGCTGGTTGGCTGCATACTCTATTTATGGTTGACTGTGTTTAACTGCAACCGGATATATTAAAATTTATATATTTTTTTAATTAGAACTTATAACGAAATGTTATTTTTGTAAAAAAAGAAACGAAGAAAAAAAAATCAAAATATTTATAGCGGAAGAAAAAGTTATTGTTAACAATTTGTTATTTTTAAAGCGAAAAATTTACATTGTATTAAAATCAAACAAAAATTATAGTTATATATATTTCCGATTAAAGAATACAAGACTTTGTTGATGGTTTGGTGCAGTTTACGTATCTCCAGAATCCTAAGAATTATGCCAATGGGAGTATAGTTACTAGTAGGGTCTTTCAATCTGGATAAATCGAAAAGTAGGAATCAGTTTAAGAAGTGTTTTGAATAAAACAGACAGGGTTCTTAACTATGTTGAATGTATTCTGCTTAAGGGAGTAAACCCTGAATGAAAACGCCTCACCAACCCGCCTGGTGAACATGGTGAGTATGATCAGTTACTATAGAATGATATGGGTTTTTCTGGGTTAAAATAGCTGTTATTTCTGTGAAAACATTTTAGAAAAATCAGTGATACTCAATGAAACCTGAAATGGAATTTAATGATGGTGAAGATATACGAGGGTCGTTTGATAAGTATAGTAAATTTATTTTTTGTTCAATTTAAATACATTTTTTACAATTTAGTTTTTCTTACTTTTTTACCATACTTATCAAACGACCGTCGTATATGAACACAATGATGACTTGTATTTCTTTATATGAATATGTTATCCGTTAAGAACATTTGTCAATTTTCTTCTGATACTATTTACGTTTTTTTAATTTTTTATTAGTTCAAATTTCAATCAATTTACTAATTAACTAACTCATTCACAGTTAATTAATCAATTAACTACAGTGAGTGAAAATTTCAAAATATAATAAAAAAAGATCGAAATAATAATATACGCTGTTTTTCTAAGAATGATGAAACTTTAAATTGAATCCCTATCGAAAGTTCTATCTAACCTAAAAAACACTTCAACATATCTTTATGTATACATACACACATGTAGATATGTAAATGTGTTTTTAGGTTAGATAGAACTTTCGATAGAGATTCAATTCAAAGATCTATCATGCCTAAAAAACACTTATACAAAAAATAACATGTTTAGTTTCAAACAACACATTGTTTGAAAAACTAACGTTTATTATTTCATATGGAATAGAATAATAAAAAATAATTCGTAAACGAGGTGTGAAATCGGAAGAGTTTTTATAGAAATAAAATAAATGGCTCAATTAAAACATCATTTATTATCAAACATATTATCTAATCTAGAAATTTATAAAATCATTTCGCACACAAAATGTATATACATAATTAGTAACTTATTTTATTTATTGTACGAATGTCAAAGAGTAAACTAATATTATCTAACATTCAAAGCATACCGGAAAATAATGTTGAATAAAAAAAATAATTTATTAGTAACATTTTACAAACATACTGCCAAACCTACACATTCTTTTCACATACATAAATATTTAAACATACATATATATATATATTATTTTTTGTTTAAAATAACGAAAATATTTATTAGTATAATAGTATTATTTTAATGGGATAGAATAAAGAATGTTACTTTTTAATTTACACACACACACATAATTAGTATACATGACTTTTTAATATTCATGTAATTTTATATTTTAAAATACATATTTTATTACGATGTAGGAATATAAAATTTTTAAACAATCATCGATGAATGCAAACAAATACTTGTAATTAAATTAAAATTATATTGGCTTTTAATTGCATTATAGAACATTATCAAGGTCATTTTTTACCTAATTACTAGTACACCTATAGAGCGAATGCAATTTATTTAATTATGCAATGAAATATAAAAACACGAATGTAAGAATAAGTGATAAATAATGTTTGCTTCTTATTCCTACGATGTTTCATTAAATATATATTAGTATTTAAAATTAAAAATGAATAATGTACAAATATATATATATATATATATATATATATATATATATATTTAAAAATTATACATCTATACACATGGCAATAGTATATGATGATACATACTTTCTAATTGAAAGTAATTGTATAAATATACCGATTTTATTAATTCGCGCAGATCGATATTTTTCATGGAAACAAACAAGGACTAAAATTGAACTTTTAATATTTAATCTAAATGCTAAAGTTATTCATTTATAATACGACTGGTAGGTACACAGTGAAATGTTATTTTATATATGTACATATTTCATGTTTATATATATATATATATATATATATATATATATATATATATATATATATAGAGAGAGAGAGAGAGAGAGAGAGAAACAGACAGACAAATATCGCAAATGAAACTGAAGGTTATCCCATTCAGTCTCATTTGGGTCACCCTATATATATATATATATATATATATATATATATATATATATAATCTGTTGAATTATTTTATACAAAAATCTTGTAATGTTAATAATGATGTTTGTTAAAAACTATAATTTGTTTATTTAAACAATTTATATAGTGTAGCTACCGTAGAAGAATTAATCATAGAAATCTTAATCTTTTAAGATATTTAACGATGAATCTGTCTATTTAAATAAACAGATTCATTTTTTTCATCCTGGTGTGATGTGAAAATATCGTTTCGAAATTTTTCCGAAGTATTCCGAGAATTACCGACACATTTTATGAAATAAAATAATGTTGTTCTGTACTTAGTTAAATAGATACAAGTTTGGAGGTCAACGAGTGAAGCGAGTAGGGGATGGAGCTTGTTGGTTTAAAAAATAATAATTAGAGAAAATTCAATCTTTCATAGAAGTACTTGTGTACTTGGAATAATTTTTGGAACATAGATTTAATGAATATGATTATGTATAATAATTGTCATTATTACAATTGGACAATAGATAATGTACAGATATTTGAAAAAATATTACAATTTTGTACAATAATCATTATTCAAATTTAAACAAATTAGAGTTTTAATAACATTTGTCAAAAATTATATACATATATGTATATATTAAATTAACTTTTAATTTTTGCATTTAAGTAACTGTTTCGATTTTATTCCTAGCCAATTTCTTTTTTTAAAATAATGGTGTTTCGCTTCTGGCGTGATGTGAAAATTTACGGTATGATGTACAAATTTTGTTTCCGAACGTTCTCGAAGTTTTCCGAGAATTACTGATATATAAATTTGATGAAATATGAAATTAAAGAAATTGAAAAAAGATAGATTTTCAGGGCAGATTTTTCAAACAGGTTTTCGGACGAAATAAATTTTAATTGTATTAGCATTAGATTTTAATGCACATCACACCTTTAAGCGTGATAGAACTTTAAATTGAATCCCTATCGATAGTTTTATCTAATATAAAAAAACATATTTGTACGTGTGTGTACGTGCATCTGTATATAAATATATATATATATATATATATATATATATATATATATAATGTTAATTTAGGTTAGTCGATAGGGATTTAATTTAATGTTTTATCACGCTTAAAAAACACCTATATATATATATATATATATATATATATATATATGGGGTCATCCAAATGTAATGCCTAAATTTGTGTTTTATTAAAAAGAAACATGTGTAGGGTGATGTATAGGAAAACATGTGTATATTTCTTCTAAATAAAACACAAATCTAGGCATCACATTTTGATGACCCTATATAAAATGATTTTTAAAATTATATTTCGACATAATTCAATTAAAAATTTAATTTTTATGTGTTTAATTATTTATTAACCCTTATCAGTCGTACGTGACATTACAACTTTGCTCGATCAGTCGTATGTCACGTGCGAGGTGACAAGACTGAACAAGTAACAACGTCCTTATTGCTGAATGTACACACTGTATGTTTTTACAGTTTAATTCTTACTCGATAGCAGACAACACGTTCTGTCATATTTCAGTAATTATTTTACTAATATTATAATATTTTATTCCTCCAAAAATGAATAAAGAAAACTGTAGCAATATGAAAAGTAACAATGATAGTTGTAGTGAAATATGTGAAAATTTTGAATATTTAGCAAATGATTTTAATTCTTGTGATGAAGGAGGCAGTGATACAAGTGTTATATTTCAGTCAAGGAAAAAAATGGATTCCTATTCAATATTCAAGTGAAGAGGAAAGCGAAGTGGAAACAGAAATTGTTCCTGATTGTGATGAAGATTGGATTGAAATCGACAGTGATGACGAAGACATTTAAAGTGTGAACATTTGAAGTGTAAATATAAATATTTTTATGCACAAAACTATCTTTTTATATCAAATAACTTTAGTTACTCTTCTCTTACAATAAGCACTCAAATATATCTCCGACCTAGCGGAAAGTTAAGTACAAAATGCTAACGTCCGATAAGGGTTAATATAATCGATAATCAAATGATCAATTCTCGGTATAATTCTTAATTTCAATTTTTACTTGAACAAAATTAATTCGTTTCATTTTTCAATATTTTTTTTTAATTTAACACTTATTTAAAATGTCATAATTTTTAATTTATTAATATTACAATATATTTTTTCGAATCTATATAACACATCTTATTTATTTAAATATCTGTAATTTAAATATTCATATTTTTTATTTATACATATTTTTATACAAGTTGAAGATGAATAAGTATGAACAATAATAAATTATAAAACATTCTTACATAGCCTGTACTGACAAAATAAAATATGAATAGTATATAAAAACAAGATCATATATGTACATGTTCAATTGACAATCATTATAATTCGTCATTTAAGCACAGAATTGAAAAATAAAACTGTAAACAATTCTATTTATAGTGTTTATTAATAAAATATGACCAAGTTATGCGATTTACATTTTCTGTTTATTTGTCATCATTGTTTACCAGATTGTTTACAATCATTCTCGTGACGAATTAACATTTTCTACAAATGACGTGTAAACAATAAATATCTTTTGAACATTCTTACGAAACACTTTCGAATAAGTTCATCATCTGGCGAGCCGCCACTGATGATTCAACGCACTCGATGAAAATTGTTCCAGGGTGAACGAGAAGTGAGAGACGAGACTACACTGCCGCTTCCCGTCTTCCGGGGATATGAATGACGCTGTGTCGTGTAACCCTGTGCCAATTTCGTGCTCGACTCGTTAGTTTATATTATATTAAACTAAAAAGACGCCATGCATTATGTGCTTGTGTACACGTACGCAATTATGCCTAAGTTATTTAATACGGATTCCTTATCCTATTTTGATTAATTCGATTTATGTAGCACGAAGTAAACACTAAAGCTGTGTTTTAGTGAAGAATGAGACACATTTATTACACGTACATATATGTGTAGGCGAACAAGAAATTATTATATCCAAACTACAAGCAATAACAGAGCTATTGCAAATTATTGCTCTATATATCAATATACTCCTAAATGAATATATATATATATATATATATATATATATATATATATATATATATAGATAGATAGATAGATAGATAGATAGAGATAGAGAGAGAGAGAGAAACAGTATAATAAAATTTACAGACAATTTCCAATTGCTCACATATTTTAGTAATTTAAAAATATGCCAATTATTCAATAAAATCGCTATTAACAACTAAAACAGCTAAAAAAACATAGTATATATTGTAAAATAAATAATTAACGTTTATTTATTTTAGGAAAAAATTACCTGATTCTAGTGGAATTGCTGTTCTATAATTTTCTACAAGTTTTAAAAAAATAAATTATGTGTGTGAGTGAGAAAGAAAGAGAGAGAGAGAGTTTTCCAATAAGTGCTTCATAAGTTTAAATGAAAATAAAACAAAAAGTATTTAATTAATAAGTTATTTCATTCCTTTATTTTTAAGTACATTCTATGGCATTAAGGATGGAACACAATTTCACTCACGCAACTACTTGACTAGTACATTTGTTTAGTCTAATTTTTAATCACTTTTTCACATAATTGTGATCCAATTCAAGAATTACAAGTTCAATGTTTATTTCTAATGCTTCTGTTGTTTGTGATTTATGAGCATAAATCAATAATTTCACATAACCTCACAGAAAATAGTCCCATGGAATTAGATCACATGATATTGGTGACCAATTGATGGTTTCGTGAAATAATGGACTCATTAAATTTTTGTTTCAATAAGTCTATTGAAGGTTTAACAATTTCTAAGCGTTGTTGAAGTGTTGAAGAGCCCATGATAATTTGCCACATTATACGGAGTTGAAGTGTCAAAATGAGCTTTAAAAACAAATTCAAACATGGCTGTCACTAACAACTTACTCAACACTTCAGAAATTTTAAATACAATGAAGGATTTAGGAACTCGGGAGGCATATATGGAGCTCTTAGAAAATATTTATAGAAATTCTACATCATCCATACAAGTGCATAAAAAAATAATTTCTTTCAATCTGTCCTTATTTAGGGCAGTTGTTTGTCCTACGCGTAGATCGTTTTTAAAGCTCAAATTATCAGTTTGAAATTTCTGAAATCATCTTCATATTAACAGATCCTTCTTTGAATTATATTTTTTCTCTGCTTCAGCTGCATTATGTTCTAATTTAAATTCGTAATAAATTAGCCAATAGTAAATAGAAAGAGATTATTGATGATATATCTTTTTATATCTATAGAATAATTCCATAGCAAAATTAATTTTATTAATTACTCCGATCGTGAATGATTATTTCCGAACTTTAAGGATTTCAAATAAACATCATTACAAGTAACACGGGGGGAGTTGGCGAGCAAACAAGGGCAAAGCTCATCCCTCCCTCGAGCAGGAAGCAAAATCCCTTGGTATATATATATATATATATATATATATATATATATATATATATATATAAGTATTCGCTATATACAAAATGTAACCTGTTTTTATTTCAGCAATTTCTACTATATAATAGAATTACTGTTTTTTGTATTTTTTTCTAATGAATATTATATTTAGTATCAATGAAATAATTATTTTTTTTAAATTTCACGATTTTATTATATATGATATTATATCAATAAATTGCTTATGTTAACCGTGTAGAAATATAAATATATATATATATATATATATATATATATATATATATATATATATGTGTGTGTGTGTGTGTGTGTGAGTGTGTGTGTGTGTGTGTGTGTGTGTGTGTGTATAAAAAATTTAGAGTTACACAATAGGGCTAATTTAGGTACATTTTCTTTATAAAATATACATGTACATAAAAATAATGAAAAATATTAATTGATATGAAACCTACATAATTTTACAAAATTTAAAAGAAAAATAATTATATATATATATATATATATATATATATATATATATATATATATATATAAACTTGAGCGCCAAACAATAGGGCTAATTTAGGTACATTTTGCTCAATTAAATATACACGTAAATCACTGAAAACTATTTAACCAATTAAATTTTCATTGATAAATCAACTGACGCGTGACATTAAATACATTACTGACAACAAGGTAATTTTAATAAATTAAATACAATAAACATATATGTATTTCCGGAGAAACCACAATATTCTGTTTGTGATATTTACTTTACAAGTTCTGTTTTCAATAGCGTACATAATTTTATTCAATGATTTTCTTGTTATTCATTTTCAGCTTCACCAAGCTTAGTATTGCCGATAATTGAATATGTAAACAATATTTTTTGTATTCAATGTTTTTATTTTATTATTTGAACTTCCTTATTGTATACGAACAAAATATGCAATATCCGTTTAAGATTAAGAGTGAAGAATGTATTATATATTTATTTTATCATTCGAATCACCTTTAAATGAAAAAAATATCTGCATATTAATTTAATTTTTATTTTATAAATTCCGCATATTTATATTAGTCATACAGAAGATAATAAATGTTCCAAACTAATAAATCTTCTGAAAATAAATAATATCCCTGAAATGAATGGAATTAAAAAATAACCTTGAACACTTGTTCCTGTTATTATGTATAATTATTTTCATGCATTGCACCAATTTTGAAGAAACTATTTTTGTTCAAATTAATAGATGTTATTATACATATAGTGTGTTGAAAATAGAATGGCAAATAAATATATTTTGATAAAAAAAAACTAATTTTATTTCTATTCCGGTTCTGTTCGTATAAAAATGTTAATTTTATGCCAATTACTTAAAAATTATTAATTTTAACATTCTCTTCAGAAAAAGCAATCTATTTTTTGTTAAAAATGTAATTTGATATTATTGAGAATTAAATGAGCATTTATAACTTAAATTACATTAATAACACACTCAAACTTTCATGAGTCCGAATATGTTCCAAAATTCTGTTTTTTTTAGGAAAAAAAAACGGTTCTATGATTAATTTAACGATGAGATTTCTAATTAAACACAAATTTCTGACACTAAATTTATATTTTTAAGTACATGGTAGAATTTAGTTCAACCGATAAGTTATTGCCAATAAAAATCTGTTTTCTAAAATTTTAAGGCTTAAATATCATCTATAAATCATTATAAAGATTTTAAACGTTTTGCAAATTTTTTTCTGTTTTAAAACCAAGTTCATTTTAACAAATATTTCTATTTAATATAACCTTTTATGTGTATAAGCCTTTTTTGTTATCAAAGAAAAATTAATTTCAAAATTACGAAATATGTTTTTATATAAAAAAACTTATATAATAAAGAGTAATAATTATTTATTTACTCAATTACTCTTTTAAATATTATTTACAGAATTTGGAATTAAAATAAAATGTTAAATTTATCTCTCTTTCTCTGAATGTTTTTTTAGGTTAGATAGAACTTTCGATAGGGATTCAATTTAATGTTCTATCACGTTTAAAAAACACCTATATACAAAAGCGAAAAAAACTCAATACATGATTCGAACATTTTCGTTAATATTAAAATATTTTATTATTAAGCACCAAATTAAACACTATTATTTCATATTATTGCTAAAATATTAACCAATTTATTTATAAAAAATAATTTATATAATATAAATATAATAAAAATGCACTAATGATGATGGCATCGCCATCGAAATGCGCATTAGTCCATTATTGTTATAAACAACAAAGTGAACAATAAGTGATTATTGAACACTTTATAACATACGGTGGTGCTGGGGGTGAAAATTAATTTGTGTTGAAGTGAGTTCTCCACAGTTTCAAAACAAATAGTGACACAAATTGTTTTTTCCAACATAAGTTTATTTTTTATAAACGAATTACTTATTTGTATTTCTAATCGTTTTATTACTCTGTAATTTCAATTAAATAAAGAGATTCGAACCAATGTATTATAAGCCTTTCAATTATCTATATTTTAATAAATAACTGATCCATATAAATCCATATAAATTTCCATTAATTTATTTCATACAGCAATTTTATATACAAATTTTAATAAATACAATATTTGTATTAATTAAATATTTTAAGATAAAAAACTGATTTTAATGAAAAAAAGTTTTATATTTTAATTACCAAAAATTATATATATATATAATGTAAAATATTGATTAAAAACTAGATTTTTAAAAACATTTGATAGAAAATAACCTTTAAAAACGGTAAAAAAATTAATTGATTTCTAAAAAAATGAGCAACTGAAATCGATAATTTTACAACCACACCTGTATTATAGACTAAATGTCAACTTGAAATGATAAATTCTTTAAACAAAGTATAAATTGTTGATAGGTGTTGTTTTATAATATTATTATCTATGGAGTAAAACATGTATTTGTAAGGATTAATATTTAAACATACTTTTAAGAAAATAATGAAAAATAAAATGTAATTTGTAATAACAAGCAGTCAGTGATTAGATTTAAAAAGTATTACGAAAATGTTTATATAATAAATTATTTTTTATATCATGTTTTCAAAACGAATTGTTTACATCCACGAATTGTATCTTTAAATTTTTTTTGAACTAAAAATAAATTTATGACATTTACAATTGACATGATTTATTAAAAAACAAATTGTTATTAAACTTCACCAACAATTATTGAAAAACATTGAAATTTTATCAGGAAGCATTTTAACTTTTTCGCAAAAATCAAAAATTGAAAATAAAATAATTTCCATATCTTTGACCTTTACATTGTATCAATATATTTGAAAAGGATATTTGGTTATAAACATATATAATATATTGTGTGTGGGTCTGTAAAGAATGTTTATTTATCTGTATAAAAATATAAAAAAAAAATAAAAATAGTATTTAAAAAAAGATACACTGGCAGACTGCCATCTAAACTATAAGGAAACATGTCTAGGGTGGCACTTTGGCGAAAGGAAAAAATTTCAATTTCCAAAAAGGATATAGAAAAGGAAATCGAGTATTCAATACTGTCTTCAATTATATTTATATATATATTAATAATAATATAGGTGTTTTTTTAAGGATGATAGAACTTTAAATTGAATCCTTATCAAAAATTCTATCAAATCTAAAAAAACACTTCATCATACCGTGTTATATGTATATAAACTGTTTTTTAGGTGAGATAGAATTTTCGATAGGTATTCAATTTAAAGTTCTATCGCCCTTAAAAAAAAACATCCATACATTTGTTTATGACTACAAATTCTTTGAAAGGAGTTTCAATAAGAAATGATCTGTACTTAAATAATTATTACCTTTTTGTTAATCAGAATTTAAAAGGTTCCATTAGAGAATGCATTCTTTTAAAAACTTTCGAATAAAAAATATTTGTCAATTTCCAAAAATTGTATAAACGTGATGTGTATTGTGAAAATTATATTTCATATATGATAAAGTATGAATGGTTCGATTTTTGATGGGAATGAAAATGATATTATTTTACATTATAAGTTGTGCACTGTTAAATACACAGCAGTACCTAAATAAAAATAATATTGACAAATTTCGAGTGTTCTGGTGAAAAAATTTTTTTCAATCATTATTATTTGATTAAAATCGTCTAAATTAAAAAGAAATAAAATAAATTAATATCGAGTAAAATCCATTTAAATGTTTTGAATTTTACAGTCAAAGAAAGGTTACAGTAGTGGATTTTTTTCAAGAATCAATAAAATTTCTAGACTGTACAGAAAACATGCATGGAGCTCTTTAGCCTTAGTGAAGGTAATCTGCCTAAAGGAGTAAACCCTGAATAAAAAATCATCACCAACCCGCTTGGCCAATGTGGTATGAACAAGTGTATATTATAAATATAAATATATATATATATATATATATATATATGTATATATATATATATATATATAAAGAGAGAGAGAGAGAAGTATTTACGAATACATAGAAATTTTATATAATAATTTATAGTAATTATATTTGATTTTTTTTATAAAAACATAAAAACAATATTTTATATCAATGTAAATGTTATATAAATTAAAACTTATAAATCAATACATTTTTTTCGGTCATTTATATTATTGATTTTTTCATTATGTCCATTATGTGAGAAATCAATGCTTGTACCATTTTTCATAATTAAATATTAAACACAAGAATTAAACTCACCTACTTATCTAAATTTATATTTTTATAATAAATGATTTGTATTATTTATTCAAATCATTTATTTCAATTATTTTAAAAAAAATGTTGAAGTATTTTTTGTATTATATGAATTATTCAATTATTTTTGAAAAAATATGTTATTTAACCTTTTTTATTTCCTTGTCTATTTAATTACTTTTCTTAACATTTTTTGAACGTTTTCCTTTTTATACTTTAAACTTATAAATTTGTACAAAACTGTTGTGTACAGTTTTTATTAAATAGCTCTTGTGTACAGTTTTAATTAGTATTTTGAACCCCCAATTAATCTATTTTCAACTGCGATTTCTAATACATATTTGACTCTGTAATAAGTCAAAGATATATATTTTTAAATTACTTATTTTTATACATACATATATATATATATATATATATATATATATATATATATATATATATACATATGTATGTATATAATTTATTAATAATTATAATTTAAGAAAGCATGCTCATCTATAAAATATATGCATTTTTCGAATTACAAATGCATTTTTTGGTTTAAACCGAAATGTTTACGTAGCTAAACGTAAACATTTACTGTCAAGATGTTATTTATTTGATGTTTATTAAAAAGAGAAATGTGAAAACTCACCTTCGAAAATGCCATATTTATGAGTATGTTAAATCCGCACGAATCCGCTATTTAATATAGATTATTTAAACAAATAATCTATAAATCTTCAAAAAACATAACCTTACATCTGTCATATATTAATAAAAATCAGTTGAACTAACTGTATTTTTAAATAAATTGTTACTGAATTGTGTACGGAGGATATATATTTTTTAAGAAAAATAATTATAATCGATTTATAATTATTATTTCTTAAAAAAATCCCACTCTGACCGAAAAACGTATAAAAGTCGCACTATACACACTTGCACCACAACAAACCAGCTCTAAATGAGACAACTCGGTGCACACACATGTCTGTTTTCTATGAACGCAATGTTTGGATGCCGGCCAACAAGATTAGGTGTGCGACAGCTCCACTAATGTTATTAACAAGAATGATAACAAAATGAATATTTTGCACATATGTGTGTAGATAAACGAATGATGATAAATTAAGGTCTCACTTTTATATACATAACAAATTTATCGCTGAAATGTGAAAAAAATATGTTTAGAAAGTGAATTGAAACCGAAACGGAAATAATTCCAAACAAACCGAAAAAAATCTAATGTTTATATTTACTATTTTTAAAATAGTTTGTGGGAGTGCGACGAAACTATAATAAGACATTTACATATGACCCTGAACTTTGGTATTTTTTCATTGCGATTAGATTGATTTGTTTTTATGATATAACATTTACACTGTTTATATGAATGTTTAAAATATAAATATATCTATTATTTTTTTTTTTAATAGATCATAATATTATTTCATTCAATTAAGAGTTGAAGAGTAACAATATTTATAAATAATTCTCAGTAATATAAAAAAATAACAACAATAGTAGTAAAGATTTTTTCATTTGTATGCTAATTTCTTTTACCAATATTATTAGTAAATAAGTAAGAATGTTTTATATATATATATATATATATAATAAATATTTACACCTTGATAAAAATTAATTTTTTTCTTCATTTATATATTAATTAATTAATTAAAATACAAAAAACAGCAGACTTACGTATGATTTTTTATGTGCACCATTTACTTAATTATTATATGTAAAAATTTAATTAGAGAATTTTAAATCGTCATTCTTTAATTATAATCGTATTTATTTCTATTTAATCTTAATTAATTTTAGTATATATATATATATATATATATATATATATATATATATATATATTACATTTAAGTACATATATAATATCTCTCCCCTCCCCTTATATATACACAAACATAAATATATAAAATCTAATATTATTTTGTAAATGTTATACATAAGCAAATTGCAATATTCAAGTCTTCTGTTGACTAAAAAAAAAATCATTCTAGTTTAAGCTATGGGTTTATTTCTCTTTGATTTTTGAAAAGTTGTTCATGGAACTTTTACATAAATATATGTATATACTCAAATTGAAATTTGAACAACTTGATATATATATATATATATATATATATATATATATATATATATATATATATATATATATACACATCAGGTATTTCAGTAATTTTTATTGTTTTTTGATTAAAAAAAACATTCATTTCAAAAAGTGTAAATTTTATTTTTATCAAAATAAGTAATCTATTCATCGACCCATTTTCGATCTCGTCAAAGTTTTTGAAATGTGAAATAAAAATTACAAATAATTTTATTAAGAAAGAAAATAAAAGAAGAGTAATAGAAATTAACCGAGAATTAAAAAGAAATGTAAAAATGTACAAAAGAAAGAATATTTGAACAGGCGAGAGAATGTCAGAAACTGCATTGGAAAGAGAAATATTGGATCGTCTGAATTAAAGGAAATTAAAAGTGACCTTTATTCACTAATAGACTGTTAAATTATGAAAGTCATTGAATGTATATAAATGTATATATATATATATATATATATATATATATATATATATATATATATATATATATATATATATATATATATATATATATATACATATATATATATATATATACATATTTCTACATATATAAATACCAATTATCATGTATAAAAATTATTGTATATAGAATATTTTTTTTAAAGTTATAACAATAGAGTAGAGTGATTTATAATAGGATAATATTTTGTAATTTCAGATAATTCGAAATTAAATTTCGAAAAAGAACAATTAAATGAGAATATATAAGAGAATGATAAATTTACTATTCTCATATTAATAAACAAAGAAATAGTTATGAATTTATTTAAAAATATCTAATATTTAAAAACGGCGCTTAATATAATATACATATATATATATATATATATATATATATATATATATATATATATATATATATAAATTAATTGGATCAAATAAGATTACTATTATTTGACAAATCAATATGAAATTAATTATCATCGCCAACATTGCAATAGGTTATAAAGTGTTCAATAATCACTTATTTTGTTATTTATAACAATGGGTTATATTATAACGGTTTATAAACAACAAAGTGAACAATAACTGATTATTGAATACTTTACAACATATTACAATGTTGGGAGTGTTAATTCATTTGTGTTAAAGTGAATATAAAAGTGAGTGAGTTTAAAAAATCAGATTTTTTTTAAATAGTTACTAAGATTTAAACGTATGTGCAATGTACATTTTATGCCCAATAAAAAACAATTATCTTCTTTTGGTTCGGTAGTGCCAAAAAAGGCGTTTATAAAATTTAACACGGTTACATTTGTATTCAAATATGCATGAGACCATAAGAAGATTCATCAGTTTAAATTAGCTAACACTCATGTATGATTTTTTTAAACCATTACAATATTATTGTTTGTATGTAGCTTTTATTGTTGAAAATTAAAAAAAAAACTATTTACAATTTTCAGTTTGTAAATAAATCTTACACAGACACATACACACATACATACATATATATATATATATATATATATATATATATATATATATATATATATATATATGTATGTATGTATGTATGTGTGTGTGTAATACAAATTTGAACAAACGTCATACATTTTTATTTATGTACAGAATGAGCAATTCAGTATTTTAATTTGAACGAACCCCAGCTTCGTTTTGGTTACAAATATAGAATTAATGTGACTAACTAAACATTGTATGGTACTTATTAATATAATATTTCATATCCAAAAATGTTGTTTACACTCTTATCGTGCCAAATATTTAATGAATTTTATATGTTGGCGTGGTTTTTATGCGCTGAAACATAATCATCGTTTCGTAAAAATAGCTTTACTATTTTCGTACAAAATTTTTGGCCCAAATCTTATGAAATATATTATCAAGAAGTGATGTGCAAATTAACATGGTTATTTAGTGTTGCCAAATCTTTTCAAATGGATATTTTTAAATCAGCATCAATAATAAAAAGAAGATATATGAAAGAAAATATATTACGTCCGAATGTTCATACTTTCTAGTTTTAACTTCGAAATATATAATTTTATTAACGAGAGAACTTTTTAATACACGTAAATTATTGTATAAAGTTCTTGAATACTTATGCAAGTCTAATTTTGAAATAATTATAGAATATTACAATAATTCATAATGGTATGTTATATATATATATATATATATATATATATATATATATTTATTTATTAAGTGGCATTTTCAATTTTATCTTTAAAAAAGAAACACTTAATATAGCATAGAAATTTTGACAACTTACATGTTAAGTGTCACTGTTACTACCAAGCCAATGATGACAATTTAAATTTTTGTACCTATTTTTTGCAACATATTATAAATAAATGAATTAAACATGTAATGGTTTTATTTCCATTCATTTATATAACTGGAAACTTTCTACATATGTTTATAACCATTTCAAAGATTTCAAACTGTTATGTTTAAAAAAAATAATTTCTTGTAGACATTTTAATAAAATTGTAAAGAAAGAAATTTATATACCATATATTAAAATAAAAATAATATATTGTAAAACTGTAAAGAAATATTTTGTATTGAAATGAAAACAATATAAATACAATGTAATAAAAAATATTGAATTAATTTCCTCTCTATATAAAGAATAATTATTGTTATATAGATATTTAGTATTACATTAATCTTTTTTTAAATTCTTTGGAAAAAATAGTAATACAGCAAACATGTCTTGTTATGTGGAATTTTAGTATCATTTTTTTAAAAAAAGAAATAATATAAAAATAAAATTTGTGCAATTCATTATAACAAAAATAAGTTTGAGATTATATACATGTATATATATATACCAAATATTTTTAATATCAGGTTCAATTCAAATAAACAAATAAAAAATGCATAAAATAATTATAAGATATATATTTTCATGATTGGCTCAAATGAAAAGTAATACAAGATTCATTTAAACTTACCTTTTTTTAAAAAATGAGTAAACAACTTATATATTTATACTTTGAGTATTCAGTCAATAATCCATTTTATGAAAAATAACTAAAAAATCATAATATGTAAATAATTTATAACTTTTTTCAGTATCGTTTTTTTTAAAAAATTAAAATATAATTGTTAGGATTTAAACACATGTATATTCTTTAAATTTATGTGTACAATTCTATATTTTATTGTTAATTTGAAAAGAAGTACTCTATTATATAATTAGAATAAAAATGAAATTTATGGATAAGTTTTGTATTCTAATATATTTATAATGCAATAGACAAAAACAATTCAAATTTTTCATCATGATTATTTTTTTATTTCTCGTTGAAAAAAAATCATTAATTTTTTTATAAATAAATTCAACTGAAATTGAAAAGTAATTACTATTTTATTTCATTTCAAGAAACCAAAAAAACCACCCAAGTTTTTATTTTTCATAAAAAATTAGTAAAATTGTTCTAAGCAATATGCTGATTGTAATTTTTATCAACTTTTAGATAAGCAGCTGATTTTTGAATATTCATTTTAAATATTTGTATTATAATAAATATTATATATGTATATCCTAGAAAAAATCTTAGAATATAAATAAATACATGATACAAAGTTAATAATAAACTTTATTTTATTAAAATATTGAAAGGAATATTTTATATATTAAAAACTCAATTAATAAATCAATAAGCCATTTATTATTGCATTGAGTATTACCATTAGTTATGTTCGAAAACTCATTAATTTTCTTCTACAACACATGAAGATTAAAGACAATATTTTAAGGAATGTATTTATATGAAATGAGGAAAATTATATATTTATAGTATACAAATATTTTCTAACAATAAATAAAACTATATTTAAAAATAAAATAATTACATATAAACATATTTAACTATTCTTATTATTAACGATGCAGTTTCAATGTGTGGTTTAAACTACTGCATTAAGATATTTTACATAAAAATGAAATTCATTTAAATTTATTAACAAACTTACTTTTTTTATAAAAATACATGACATCTATGCACATACATACATATTATTTTTATATATATATATATATATATATATATATATATATATATATATTTAAAATTGTGGAATATGATAAATATTTAAGTACAAGAAGAAAGAATAAACAGAAAATACAATATTAACAGATTTTTAAAATGTCCATTCAAAAATCTACAATATGCATATTTTAAACTTACATATATTGAATAAGGGATATTAAATTATATTAAATAAATAATGTATGATCAGATACATCTTAAAAATTAATAAAATAAAATAAATAATCAAGTAAACATCCATTTTATAATCTTCAATGATTTGATTAATACTATAGGTGAATTAATGTAATTTTAATCAAAGTAAAAGTATAATTTTATTCTATCAAATATTTGAATGTGTCAAGAATGTACAATTTTTCATTTATTACCATTCTAATCAATAATTTTTGTTATAAAAAAATTAGAAAGAAAATATTCTCATTAAATGTTTACTTCCTTGTATGCTGTAGTTTATTTTTAATGTATACACATTAAAAAATATTTTTATGCAGAGATAATATTTGATTGTATTTCTTTGATAACTTTTTCGACTTACTTTTCATTTATACTTAACACTTGTACATTTTATTTATACATAATTATTTTTATGTATTTATTACATTTCTAATACTTATTTAGATATTTTCATTTTTGTATGATTAATTATATCTGTCATTTTAATAGAACAATACATGTAATTTTTTTATATGTGATTCATTAAATAATTTCTATCGATTACAAAACAAGATAATTAATTCTCATATTCTGAATATTTTTTTCAGGTATTTTGATAACTTTTTATTTAGGATATTCGATAAGTGCTTATTGTAGTTAATTTTTGTATTGTTTATTTATTTGATAATTACTATATATATATTATCTTTATTTTTTACAATCAATATTTTATGAATTGGCATAGTGTAATATCACGTTTTTTCTTCGAATTTAAGTATTTTTTCACATTTGGTATATATATATATATATATATATATAATTGTGCTTTATACTGTATAAATGTGTCCATTAAAACTGTAATCTTTAAACCTAATCCATTAAATATATAGATGTTTTTTTTAAGTGTGATAGAAATTTACATCGAAATTAATTTAAATTTCTATCACGTTTAAAAAAACTTCATATACATGGTTAGTTTATACATTATTACATTTGTCACGTTCTGTTTTATTTCTGTTGTATGTATTAAATTTATTTTACAATTCAATAACCTGTATTGTGTTTATGTATTTGCATGTTTTTTACTTATTAAGAAGATCGGTAAAAATTGATATGTTGATACGATACATAAATATAAATAGTTGTTTTTTTATAAAAATTATATTAATTAGAATTATTATATTATAATCTGTTTTAGAGTACTTATAATGTTAGTCATCGTTGATATAAATTATAAATAGGTAAAAAAATCTATATATTAAAATTCAATATTATTGACTATAAAAAGAATTGGATTTAGAAATAAAACGAGCTTGCATTAAATATTTTAAAGCAACAATGAGAATTAATAATAAAATGTATAAGAAATAATAAAAAGATATTTAAATATATGTATGTATGTATAGGTGTTTTTTAGGTGTGATAGAACTTTAAGGGGGTATTCTAGTCTAGTATTTCGAAAAAATCGATTTATTTTGCATATTTTCAAAGTTTAGACCTTTAACAATATGTCCTTAAGAGAATTTTTCGAAATTCGAATTATTTTTGGAGTTATAGTTAAGGGTTGGAACCACGTCAACCAGGAGATATCTTTTTTTCGAGCCCCCACTTTGCCAGCCTGTACCTTTTTCAATTTTGAATTTTTTGTTTTTAATAATACTTTTTTATACTTTTAAAATGTCAATAAATAACTAATAAAAAATGGATAGTAAAAATATTTGTTGGTTTTTTTTATAGTGCCCGAAAAAACACCTAAAATTCGTGCGTCTAGACTAGAATACCCCCTTAAATTGAATCTCTATCGAAAGTTCTATCCAACCTAAAACACACACACACACAAATATATATATATATATATATATATATATATATATATATATATATATATATATATATATACACACACATACATACATATAAGCGTGTTTTAAGGTTAGATAGAACTTTCGATAGGGATTCAATTTAAAGTTCTACATTGCTTAAAAAAACGTATACTTTGTTTCACCGAATATCAACCCACTCAATTTGTAAAAAAATAAATTATTCTTTTTGAATATTAACAGTTTTACGTCAATATAACGATGGTTAAAAAACCTTTTTACCTAGTACTGATAACAAATTTCTGACATATATTATTCATGTTATACTTTGCGTCATGACACCTACATACCTATAATACAACAAATATCGCCATATGCAACAGTGTATGTCTTTTATTATCAGAATATTACCAAAATGTCAAGTTGAATTTTCAATTAACATGATAAATACTTATCAGAAACTGAAAATGGTTTTTGTATTCTAATTTCATACATAGAAACTATGAAAATTATTACTCTTTCTAATTAATACTGCAATAAATAATATATTTTTTTTGTTATGAACATGTCATAAGAACTAATATATTTCACTGTCCTTTTTCATGTTTTCTTCTCTTTAATTTTAAATTTCATAATTTTTGGCTATTTTTATATATACATATATAAGATTGATGAGACTAGAATATTGCAGAATTTACATTAAACTATTTGAAAATAAATATAAATATTTATTCATAATCATTTATGCAATATTTAATTCAAACTTTTTTTTATAAAATGTAGTACAACTGAAAATTAAATATTAATATTTTATTTATTATCGATACTAGAGCATTAACTTTTACAATGGTAAATAGTATATATGCTTTTTTACCCTTTTTAAGTTAACTCATTTATATTCTGCATTTATAACAGATTAAAATGAATGGATGTTTGATGTAAAATAAAAATAAAAACACTGTAATAAAATATTGCTAAATGTTAATACTTTTCAACAAATTGTATTCATTTGTATGTAAAATATCTTGTAAGATGTTCCTTCATCTTTTTAAAAATGTTAGCTGCTACGAAAGAAGTATAAGTTCAATAATGGACGAAATGAGATATATATATATATATATATATAAATATATACACACTATTGAAAGCGTTGGAATTTTAATTTTTTTATGATTACTTATACATATTTTCACTAATAAGTAGTCAAAAAGATCATAAGCTTTTTTAAAAAGTACATCAGCGTTCGGCTGTATTATTTACATTTGAAAAAATACATAAAAATAGAATTACTATGTAAAGTAGTATTTTTATTTCATTTAAAAAATAGCAACTTATTGTATTATTCGAATAAAATATTTAATATGTCTTCACAAGCTTTTTAATATCATATTTGAAATATGTTTATTTCTTTTATTATTAAATAAAATTCAAACATTCTCTTTCAATGTACTTTTTATTATTATTTTTTTGTATTCAGTTGAAAAAAAAATGATTTTTTCTATTAATACAATATATAAAGAGACCTTATACGAAATGTATCAATGTTTTTATATAGTTTTTGATTTTTTTCTTATAATAGTTTAACTAAATTTTAATCTCGACCTGTGTGAAGTCTTATTAGTTTTTAAAAAGGAAAATAACTTCACATAGGTATGTACTACCAAACAATGCCAAGATTCAAGATTGTAATGGTTTAAAAATGCATTTTTAATTTTTTTAAATTTCAAATTTCGGGTTGTGGGACGTATTTAGGGTCTCGCCACGTGTTTGACACCACTGATGTAGATGATAATTTTGTTCTAATATTAATTTCCGTCACTGAGACTAATATAACTTGAACAGGTGTATGATTATTAAAATAAAATATGTGCAAAATTGTTTTTGGCATTAAAATAAGTTACTAATGCACTCATTTAAGTTAAATATAAAATTTTATAACTAAATTAAACAAGATTAATAGATATTTTAATAAAATACATTTTTGTCACATGTGAAATTTTGATTCATTTATAAGATTGAATAAGCTTTTTCTAATAATTTACACTTGTAATAATATAAATAGTGAAGATGTAATAAATGTAATCAATATTATTTTATATGCTATTGAGTATTTTGAATATCATTTCTTTTAACTGCGTAATTTTATTTTATTTTTTTAAAATTAATTTTTCTCTTCATTTTTATTTATATAAATTTAATTATTTTCTTTTTTAAAAATGACAATATTCACGAATATAAAATATTAAAAATGTAATTGAGACAAGTTTTCACCTCTCATAATAATAACATAAGAATTTAATTACGAAACCATATTTCTATTTTTTTTTTAGTTTCTTTTCTCTCAAGTCACATTTTTCAATGTCGACCTTCTGTTTGCGTTTCTTTTATTGTTTGTTTGGAATTTTTGGCTGGCGGTGTTTTATCCTAGACCTAATTAATACATCTGTTTTTTTTATATATTTTATACTTGAGAGATATTACAGTTTGTTGTGATTGGCACTATTTTTATATATGAACGAAGACATTTTAAATTCTTTATATACATAGTCCAATTCATAGATTTCTTATAATAACATTTTCAAATTGTTTATAGTAACATATCTTTCATATTTGGTTACATAATATCGTTTTTTAATAAATAAATTGGGATAATTAAGTAATAAAAAATTATACTAGTACAAATTTATATCTCAAAATTTGACTATAAAAAGATAGGAACTTTTATTAAAATATTTATCATTCCAGGATGTATTCAATATAAAAACCCATCAGAATAAACATTAGAAATTACTGGCATGTGATTGGTTAGAATATGATCCTCCCTTTTCGTTAAAAGGAACCACAAAATATATCCGCCATTATAGTCTGTCTTTCGAAATAACAGATTTTAAAATTTTAAAAACTACATCATGTCAATAATGCCCATATTTCGTTTTATTATGTAATTTGAATTTATTTTCAAGTTCTACACTATTTATTTGAATGATTTCATCTTACTCAGTTCCTATATTGATTTTAGAAAAAACTATTGTTACATATAAAATATATAATGAATTTAAAATGGCGGTTGTTCATTTTTCACTAAAATAATGAGCTTTTTTATTAACATGATTATTGACTATTATTTTTTTATTATTTTTAAATAAAAAAGAAGTTCTTGTGTGTTGATGACTTTAATTATTTTTTTTGATATTAATTATTTAAAATCTCGTAGTTATTGTTGATATGTCGGTTAAAAATAAAATGAAAAAATATTCTAAAAATTAGTGTTATATTATTTATATGATTTTTTTGTATGTACTTTTTTAATTTTTGAAATAATAATCGATATAGTGATGTTTTCAGAAATACAATTTTACCGACTTTTTTATTTATTTTAAATGTAATATATATTTTTTCGAATAAGGCCTCTGTAGAAAAAATATGAATGTATAGTATTGAATTAAACAAAAAATTATAAAAAAATATATAACTCAACATTGACAGGAATAATTTTTATAGTTAACATTTAAACATTTCACATTTGTGACATGTATTTTAGTAGAAAGATTGATAGTCATTTGCACCGTTTACATAGTCTAAAAAGATTCTACTTGAGTCTATACAGAAAGTTTTTTTTCATCTAAAGAATTTTTTGACAACTATATTTATAATTGCCTTAAGATAATTACTAGTGTTATTGTATCCAACATTTGTTATTAAAGTAAAAAGGAATTTATATGAAATATTAAAAAGAATGATGTAAATCTACTTCATTATAATTTATCTGTCTTATAATTAAATTGATTTTATAAAATGAAAAAGTTTTTAATATAGTGTTACTTATTAATATGTTTATAAATTAATATCTTTATTAATATAAATTTTAATAAGTTTATAATTATTGGTAATAGATTCAAAATTTATTTTGTATAGTTTTATATATATAAACAAATATAAAAACAATATTTTCTTCACTGAAAATATTTAGAAATATATTAACTGTTTTATTATTAAATTAACGAAATAGATTAGTTATAATGAAGTAATTTAGTTATATTTGGTTCACAGCTGACTTAAGGAAAAGGCACTTATAAACATAGAAGTTCTTTTATTAAATATTATAGAAGTATAAATGTCACAAGGTGATGCAACACATATGCTAATAATGATTGGCATTTTTTTATACAACAGTTATTTCAGCATCTTTTTTATATTGCTAAATTAATAGTTGTAAGAAATATATAGAAATTGAATCCAGTCTACTTATATTAACTATATGCATGTGATTTTATTAGTTGGGTAATAAATTATATATTTATTTTTTCACACAATGCAGCATAGTTATAATTACGACCTATTTTTAATAGGACAAGAATAATGAGAGGAAAAGGATCATGAGCAAAGATTTAATCACTGTCCTCTGTGATTTGTATTATTTATATTTATTGTTGATTTTTTAACTGTTAATTATTATTCTCCAGGCAAATCTATAAGAAATCAATTTTTTAATATGATGGATACGATATTAAATGACTTGTAATTTCACGTTAATAAATATAGAATTGATAAAAATACATATTTCATATTTATCCTACCTGATAATTGATCTAACGGTTCTTCTTCATCTGACGATAATCTAGATTCTACTAGAGATGATTGTTTTGATAGAGACTGTAAATGAAAAATTGATTATTATAATTTATAATAAAGATTTTTTATGAATCGAATTTTAACTTTATATGCAAAATCATTACATGATTTATAATTATAAAAATAAATAATTAATTGTACTTAAAGTATATAATTGATTTTTGTGTATAAAAATGTAAACACCTGATTTAATCTCCGTCTTGGTGGAGAACGCTTGTTCCATAATGCCTCAAGTTGATCAAAATGTTGAGATTGAGCTAAAGAACCTTGCCCTTGATTCTGTAAAAAATCATCAGTTTTGTAATTGTATATATAAGTATTATATATTTACATGTTAGATTTTAATAAAAAAACTATTATGTTATGTATTAAAATAGTGTTTATTAATTGAAATACATAACATGATGAATGTAATTGTTTCATAAATTAATATTCTTTTGTACCTGAGATGCTAAATTTTTGTTTTGTGGGATTTTTGATATTTCTTCCATACTAGCAGATACTGAAAATCTACGTTTTAACCGTTCATCAACTGCAGCAATCATTATATTTGATGTAAGATGTCCATATTTCTTTTGCCATGTATAAGTATCAAGAGACACTTCTTTCTTTAATAGTCTTCGCATTTGTCGTTTAGGTACGGGTCGTGCTATAAAATAATAAATTATTTTAATATAATTTATTTTAAAATCAATTTAAAATATCAAAAATAATTTGTTGTAAGAGAAAAAAATTAGAATATATTGTTTCATATTAAATACCTTCAACATCTTTTGCAGGTGCACAGTATGTAGGAAGTTTAACATATTTTGCTGGAGTATTATGTAAACATATAATTGGTAAATATCGAGTATCTTTAAGTAACACAGCTATTCGAGAACAATCACAGGTAATTTCAAGATTAATAATTGATATATGTAATTGTAATGAAGATAATTGAATTCCTTGCTTTGTGTCCCATAATATAATTGTTTTATCTTCACTTCCTAAAAATTTATATATATATATATATATATATATATATATATATATCTATATCTGTGTGTGTGTGTGTGAGACTGAAGGATTGAGACATACATTTACTTGCTTACTATCATTTATATGTTTTTACTATCCTTCAGTCTCATTTAGACAATTCTATATAAATAAATTTAATATATTTTAGTATGAGAAGAAATTTAAATATTTTGATAACTAACCACTTACGGCCACAGTACCATCTGGACTTAATTTTAAACAAGAAATTGGAGCTAGATGACCAGATAATGTATGTAGATCAGCACCTGTTTGTACATCCCATATAATACAATTTGTATCACAAGAACCACTGACGACTAAAGTTTTATTTAGAGCAGATACTGCAACGCATGTTACTGCATCACTGTGTCCAACTAAAACCTTTATATATTTTTAAAGTAAGTTATTAATGTTATTTTTCAAAAATCAGTTATATATTAAGTTCATTAGTAATGTCTAAGACAGAATTTAATTAACTTCATAATTATATAATATTGTTTTGTATTATTTACCTGAGATAATTTGCCTCCATTAAGTTGCCAAACTTTTAGAGACATATCTCTGGATCCTGTAATTACTTGTAAAGAATCCATGGTAAGAACAAAACATGTAATTTCTTCAGAATGACATACGTTGTATTTCTCATCCTCTTTTAATAAAGACCATATTTTTAAAGAATTGTCTCCATTTGTGCAGGCCTGTATAAATAAAATTATTATATTTGATTAGTTTTTTGATATTCATTATATATTTATATTACAATAATATTTTAAAATAAAATGAATATGTACATATTTCAGTTTAAAATTTTTTATAGTTAGAATACGTTAAATGAATTAAAACTTACTACATATTTCATATTGTTCGTAACTGCTAATCTCTCATTAGGACCTGTACATGTCTGAACTAATGAAGCATTATCTGCTAACCAAATTGTTATTAAATCGTCTTTATCTGTTGAAATAACTCTTGATGAATCAAGCATAACAGATACAACAGATATTGATGATTGATGTCCCTAAAATGTATTCATAAATGTTTTTCATAAATACACTTTTGTATATAGCGTAAATAAATAACAATATATATATATGCATAAATTATACCTTAAAACATGATACTACTGATCCTAATGTTAATCCCCATACTTTTACTGTGCAATCATCTGAACCACTCACAACAAATAATCCATTTGGAGCAAAGGCAACACAAGTTATAGCTGCAGTATGACCTTCCAATGTCTGAATGAGTTCATGAGTATTAAGTTGCCACACATTAACTAAATTATCAGCTGAACCTAATAATATGTACTTTAAATTGAGTAAATTCTGTATAAATGAATCTGATTAATGTATTTAGGTAAAATTTCTTAAAAAGTACCTGTTACTGCTAATTGATTGTCTCTTGATATATCTACACAAGTTAAATATGATGTATGGGCTTGAAGTGTTTGTTGCGACTTTTTATTTAACTTTGATAGTACTGGTTTTATAGCATCAGTTTCACGGAATGGATAGAAATTAATTTTATTCCCTCCTGTTAAAAGAAATAATTATTATTTGCTATTAACTGCGTAAGTTATTTATAAACTAACCAGCTGTTATTAAGAAATCATCTTTGTCTGTTACTTTAACACACGTAACTTCAGAGTTTTGACTAGGGAGAGTTTTGACCAATCGTCCACTATGCATGTCGTATATATATACTCTACCATCAGCACAACCAATTACAGCTCTGCAACTATCTTGTGCCAAACATAATGATCTGATCTAATAAAAAATAATAATAATTATTTTCTTTCTATTTCCAAAAAAGAAAAATATTTTAACATTTATATGCATATGAGTAACATTTATATGTATCTTTTATAGAATTTTTTTTTGACAATAAAATTATACATTAGTTAATAATTTCAATCTAAATAATATTTAATTTTTTTTGATGAAAAATATGCATATTTATAATAAAATTATACCTTAGATTTATGGCCAACTAAATTGTGTAGTTCTGTACCAGTGGCTAAAGTTCTTAAATATAAATTATTATCTTCACAAGCAGCTAGTAAAAAAACACTATCTGTAGAAATATCTATCATTGTAACAGGTGATATTATTGTGATAGTATTTAGCAATGAAAAGTTTTCCAAAGACCATAAACAAATAGTTTTATCATGACTACCCGAAACAAGCACATCACCTGCAGTATTAACACATACTGAAGTAACAGGTCCTCTGTGATGATCAATTTTCATTACCTATTAATAAAAGATTTATAATTATATAAAAATGTTATAATAATAGAATATATTAGAAAAATGTTTTAATACAAATTTACCACATGTCCATCTGCAAGCGATGTAATTATAATACTGCTATCTTCGCCACCACTTACAATTACACTATTATTTAATGCTGCGGTAACAGTCAAAACAGGAGCAATATGTTCATATATACGTAACTTTAACGATAAAGTTCTCAAGTCCCACACAATGATACTGATATCTTCTGACCCGGTTATTAAATATTGTGATTGTTTTGTTATATGCATGCACAAAACTGGCCCACTATGTCCTGAAGTTAAGAAATATTATTTAATTTTATTTTTATTGCATACATTTTTTAATGACAGTTAAAAAAATATCTGAATTAGATCTAATTATGTATAATATAGAGATTATTTGTATTATGTAATTATTAATATGGATTAAAATTACCTTTAAATGTGTGCACAAGTTGTTTACTCATTACATGCCAAAGTGTAGGTTGATCTGAGTTTGCTGAATCTTTATGACTAACACAAACAACATGTTGACCAGGCGGAGTTGCAACACACTGATACACACCATTTACCTTAAAGTTAAGAAAAAGGTATAAACTGTTTGAAATGATTTTTTAATTGTTAGTATTTCCTATAAATGAACAATGTATTTATTATATATATATATATATATATATAATGTTTAAAATATGAATACTTAAATTTATTATACATAATTATTACCTGTAAACCACGACCAACACAACCAGCCAGAGGAGTATTTAACCAACATGTAAGAGGTACAAGTAATGGAAGTTTAAATCCATCACACCATGCCATTGCTTGAGTTAATAGTAAAGAAAGCACAGGTGATTGAATATCTGCTGATGGACGTAACCATAATATAATCTATAAAATGTAAATAAAAAATAATAAAATTGAATTTTTTTAAACATTTTTATGTTTGTATATTAAATGAAAATTTTAAAATTTCATTTTTATTTTATTTACTTTATGGTTTATTGAATTACCTGTGAACCTAACTGCAATGGCTCTCTTGTTAAGACATCACTAGATTTTCTAACAGTATAATATACAAGTTCAAGATCTCTATCAAGTAAATAACAACGTACATGTTCTAAAATGCATCTCAAATAACTAACTGATACAGTTTGAACCTATAAGGGTATTAATATACATATATATATATATATATATATATATATATATATATATATATATATATATATATATATATATATATAAATTCAACATAAATTTGTTTACAGCATTTACTTACAGCTGCAAGTAAAAAGTCAAAATTACAGACTGTTAATGTTTTCAGTTTTGTTGAATCTCCTGCTTTAAGTAAATGTATCCATGATTCTTCTACATGTCGAAGACTATATGTTACATCACTATGTACTGTAGATTGAAATGGTGTATCTTTTATGTCAATTACAGGCGGTGGCGCTAAAAATTGATTAAATGCATAAATAATAGATAGTAAATTTATAATCATTAAACCACTTAATCATTTTTAATTTGTGTTAAATTAAAAAAGTATTATTAAATTGTAAATAAATGCTTCAGTTATACATAAAAAAAACACTTAGTTGTGTTTATTGCTTTAATATAAATAAATACAATTTATTACTTTAATTTTGTGTAGGGAAATTATATAAAATAGAAAACATTAAATTAGTATGTTAATAATAAGTAATAATTATACTTTTATTGTTTAGATGTTACTCAACAAAAAAAGTGTTTAAAAATAAGAATATTTTAAAAAAAAATCATTACAAAACAGAGCATTGTTTTATTTCATTATAGATATTGTAGCAAATTTATTAATATGTAAATTATAATTGTTTGTTAAAATTTTTACCAGGTTCAGCTGCTGATTCATCATCACTATTATCTTCATTTTCTCCAAATTCGCTGAAAAATAAATTTGCAACTTCAGCATGAGTGTTTCTAACATATTCTTGATTCCCAAGATATCTTTTCTTTGCAATATCTTTAATTGAATCGTGATTCCATATAAGTAACAATTTTCCATTCATAAGTTTTTCTTTTAGTAGCGATGCTGAAATTTTACAATAATAATATTGAAAATGTTAAAAACACATTCACAATAAAAACCATAGATAATTACCCATTTTTAATCGAACTGAACAGAACGACGAAAAGTTAAAATTAGAATTTTCTAACAAGATATCAGCCTCAATGTTGCTGGTAGGCATAACAAGTTCTAATAATTCCGTTTCACTTAATCCATATTCTGAACATGAAATTAATACAGCTAATCTGCTGATAGCAGCTATTGTAAATTCAGATTCTAATTCATTAAATTTTTCTTCAATATCAGAAAGAGAGTATGTTTTTTCGGAAGGTAATTCGAAATAACTTTCGGGATTACGGAACTTTTCTTTTTGTACCGGTGTTAATTTTAACATATCGGGAGAAATAAGTGTAGTGCATATTAAAAAGACGTTCTTTGGCAAATTAATAGGAATCCATGATAGTGCTGCAACAATGTCTGAATCTAAAGGGTTAAATTTATGTAAATCATCAATCAAAATCACAAGAACATGATTGTTTAGTTCTTCGAATCGTCGTAACAAAGTTTGAAACCAATTATTTATATATAATGGGTCAAATGAAGCATCTTTTGGTAAAAATCCCTCAGGAAGTTTTAAAACAATACACAATTGTTGACAAATCACTCGTAACAATTCAAGATTGTAAGCCGAACGTGGAGTATATGCAGCGAATCTTACGAATCGAAATAATCGTTGACAGCCGATTTCTGTAAATAATTCTTCACATTCTGAGTATATGGTTTTTATTAATGAAGATTTTCCTGAACCTGATACTCCTTGTATAATTAAAGGACTATGTCGTAAACTGTTTTTATAATTGTTTTTAAGATGATTTTGAATTTTTTCTATTATCGCCGTCTTGTCTCCGTTTAATTTGAAATTTACATCTTCTGATGATTGTTCAAAACAGGCTGACAGATGTGTGATATTTTCTTGAAAAACTTCCTGTAATATATATATAAATATATATATATATATATATATATATATATATATATATATATACAAAAATCAATTAGTTCTTGTGTGGAACAAACTTCAAAATTATCAATTTAGGTACATTTAAAACATTCAATAATATTTTATATTTGCTTATTTTTGATTTATACAAATAAATTTAAAATCTTTGTTGTATTCATATTTATTTTATTGTTTTATTTCAAAATGAAAAGCAATAAGTACAAAATAAATTCAATTGACTAATTTTTGTTATTATTCGTTTTGGTATTGTGATAAATTCAATTTCACAATCATGAATTATTTATCGTGGCACCTAATCTCTCATTGTTCATTTTACTTGTAAATGCTTATTTTAATAACTATATTATCATTTTTAGAACGCTGCAATTGAAAATGTCTATTTTATCTATCAGAGCCGGATTTAGATGAAGAGAGGCTCTAGACACTTGTAAAACCTCTGACAATGGATGTGTAAGAAAAGTCTATGATAGTGTCAAAAATATTCTACACCTTGGCTGGAGGCTTCTTAGATTTTGAAGCTCTAGGCTTCATCCTGTCAAGCCTATAAATAAATCCGGCACTGATGGCTATCTAAATGTATATTATAGCGAATAAAGTGTATAATATGTGGTTATTAAATAGTTTTATCAACACATACGAGGGTCGTTTGATAAGTATGGTAAAAAAGTAAGAAAAACTAAATTGAA
>CP092087.1:4437500-4617500 GCA_029203775.1 Neoneuromus ignobilis | reverse complement strand
TGTAAATTTTTGTATATGATTAACATATATTACAATTGTATATTTTGTATATTACAAAGAAAGTGTTTTTTAAACAATTGTATAACAAATTTAAACAATAATTAAATTATGCAAAATAGATAAAATAACATGACTTTAAATTATTAGAAAATATGTATTTTCAGTATGAATGATTTTCATAAGAGTTTTCTTAGTTCATTATTTTGAAAAATTATTTGTTTATTAATTTTATCGCAGATTAATTGTGTTATATTTATTTTTATATATTTTTTATTCATTTTAACATATAATATGAGATTTAATAAGTAATTTTAGTTTTTTTAAATTCATAGTTTTAAAAATAAGAAAATATTGGGTATAAATAAAATTTATATATATATATATATATATATATATATATATATATATATATATATATACAAAGTATATACGAGAGTTGTTTGATAAGTATGGTAACTTTATTTATTGTTTATTTAATTAAATTTTTGAATTTAGTTTTTCTTACTTTTTTACTATACTTATCAAATGGCCCTCGTATATATAAAAGATGTTTTTTTTAGGTTAGAAAGAACTTTCGATTGGAATTCAATTTAAAGTTCCATCACGCTTAAAAACATCTCTCTCTCTCTCTAAATAGATATATATATATATATATATATATATATATATATATATATATATATATATATATATATATATATATATATATATATATATATATATATATATATATATATATATATATATATATATATATATATATATATATATATATATATATATATATATATATATATATATATATACACCATACATTTATGTTACTAACTAGAAAATTTATGTTTATAAATGACAATATTTTTTCAATTATATGTATATTACCTATAGCATAAGAAAATTGCTGTTCTAAAGAAGATTGCAAAATGTGTTCATATCCTTCTTGCGATGTAAGATTTTCCACACATGTTTGCAAAATAGTTGATATTTCTAACGAAATTTTCTTCCAATCTTCAGCTGATATATCCCTATTCAAAACAGGTATAATTTATCAACAGTTTTTTCCAAAATAATGTGTCATGCATACCTGTCATATTTTAATTTATATATATTTTTATCGTTATTTTTTTCGAACCATTTATTTAATATACTTGATTCTAAATTTAATTCATTCGTTAATTTTAATATTTCTTCAAACTTATCGCCATCAATGAATGATGGCACAATGTATGGTTCGTATTTATTTCCCACTAAGCACTGAAATAAATAAATATATGCGAAAGATTTTTTATACAAGAAATGATACAGAAAAGTATTTTATTTTACATTTGAAGAACTAAAATAAATTATTTAAAATGATTTAAAACAATATCTTTAGTAATAGAAATATTCTAATTTAAAATAAAAATTAATATAAATATCACATTTTATTATAAATAATTTTTACTCCATTTATTTATGTATTTAGTTTTAGAATTTTTTAATAAAGAAAAAATTAATTTAAATATAATCAAAGTATATTTAATAGATTGTATTATAATTTAATTCTGCAATTTTCAAATTAATACACTTTTGTGATATTTGAATAATTTTCATAAAATATTGATTAATTAGTATTTTCACTGCATATACACACATATGGAAGAAGTACGAAAAGATGTATATTAGGAATAATATGTAAGGACAGAAAGAGTCGACTAGATTAGAAAGAAAAGAAAATGGACATTATAGCAAAATCGAGAAGTTTGAAATGAAAATGGGCCCGTTATATAGTAAGACGATAAGACAATCGATAGACAAAGGAATTATTGATTAGGAGTCTAGGTATATAAAAAGGCCCACCAAGCGATTCATGGATAGATGGAAGAGAGACATAAGAAAATTCGTTGGATTAGAAGAGAAAGGCGTTGGATCGGTCGAAGTAGAAATTTTTGGGACAGACCTTCATCTAGCAGTTGATAGTCTGATGATGAATTTATGTATATAGAATTTGGCCAAATTATTAGACCCACTGTCCAAAAATGTTATTTTAAAAAGATATAAAATTTATTCCAAGAAATAATATTAATGGGAAAAAAGGAGTTGTCAAAGTAGAGAACGTTGAAAACACATCATTGGTATTATTTGATAGGCGGTCATATTTTTCTGTATTTAAGTAGTGATATTAATGTTCCTTGTTATTTTTTCTACCAAAGGGATAAAATATAAAAGGTATCTGTATTTATTTAAATATAATTTATTATTTTTCATTAAAATACTTAACAATATATTAGTTTAAATATGAAAAAAACGTAGTTACTCGAAATAAACATTAAGACCTCGGGAAATTTTTATGTGTGAGCTGATTAGTATAAACAGTGTTGGCCGAGCGGCTTTTTCGCAGATACGAGCCTGGTTTTTGGAGAGTGAAATTCCAAATGATGGGACACCTTGTCATAAGG
The DNA here is from genome assembly GCA_029203775.1 of Neoneuromus ignobilis. Taxonomy (NCBI): domain Eukaryota; kingdom Metazoa; phylum Arthropoda; class Insecta; order Megaloptera; family Corydalidae; genus Neoneuromus; species Neoneuromus ignobilis. The sequence goes on along the minus strand of CP092087.1, from coordinate 4,615,062 downwards.
TGAAGGCTGCCAAAATATTTAAATGACAGTAATGTCACAGTGCAGGATTGGCTTGGGATATTTTGCAGACATGGATCTCATGGAAAATATGTGAGATTATATAAAAATTAAAATAAATAAGGAAGGATTTATAACATACTGAAGGACACATGACACCATGACCCATCAATCAATTAAATTCATTATATATTTTTTAAACAGTTTTACTGTTAAAAAAATATTTTCGAATAATTGCATCTTCTCACCGAATCTTCTCTTCTCACCGAATAATTGCGTTATTGGTGGCTAAATGTAAGCATTCAAAGTACTAATTGTTGAAAAAAATTAATTTCAATATTATACAGTTAATATAAAGAAACTGAACATAGTTTTTATTGACTTAAGATACAGAGATACTAAATCATTAAAGATAAATTATAGAAATATCTAATACTATTGTTTATGGCACTCAAAACACAAGGAAAATACTTTTTTTTAAGGGTCTAGTAATTTGGCCAGGTACTGTATATATATATATATATATATATATATATATATATATATATATATATATAGGTATATAATGCATTGGGTGTATTGTGATTTTATTTATAGTTATTTGAACATTTTGAACAACATATTAATTGAAAGTAATATACTTTAAAATAGAAACTTACAATGAAAAAACATCCTCGAGACACTCTATGACATGCTTTTATTTCATTTAAATGATCTTCAAATAAAAACGGATTATAAGAATCTGTTTCTGGTGATCCAAAATGGATATCAACGAATTCAACCTGTAATTTTAGACAAACTTCATAAATAAATATTTCATATTGAAATTGAAATAATTAAACATGGAATTAGAGTTTTTGTTATATTATTAACAACGGTTTGATGTTTAAATAAAATAAATATTTTCTTGTTATTTCAGAGAACAAAAAATATTTTCTGAATTTATTAAAGCATGTTAATGAACAAAAAATATTATGAAAAGATGTCAATAACACGTAGTGGATAAAAGAAGTATTCATTCATCTTGTTTTATTTTGAAAATCACTAATTTTTTCCTGAACTGCATTTTTTTCATCTCATTAAAACAACAATAAAAACAAGTAATATCATAATTAACAAAAATCTAGCTTAGTAATTGATTTATTCATGTAATAATAATCTTTTGGATAAAAAGTATTCATACACTAGAAGTGTTTGTAAATACTTGTTTGCATTTGATTAAAACTAGTTTTATTCAAATACTAGTGCTTGAAAAATAACAAAGGGATCCAAACGAAGATATTGTTAATTCTGTTTAATCAGGTGTTGTGTAACAATCAGTTGCAGTAGATCGTAAATCGATCAAGTCGGTTCTTCCCCCAAAGACAGGATTATCCAGCTTTTTCGACAAGGTATAAATTACCGTCAGATTGGTAAGTTGGTGAATCGATCGCATGTAACAGTGCAGTGCATTACAAACAATTTAAAATTATTTTAATTAAATATAGAGGGAGGCCAGAGTTTGAAACTATGAGAAAAATACGGAGTTTAGTCAAAAAATCTTAGAATTAGTCCTCGAAAATTGACTAAACAATTTACATTATTTTCAATGAATACAGAGCTTCAGAGGAAACTGAAAAAGAATCCTTACATAAGAAAAAGATAGAATTTGCAAAAGTATATAAGAATAAATTACAGTAGTTTTGGAAAATGTTCTTTTTCTAATAAAAACAAGTTTTAATTAGGTGAAATTTCGTTTGAAGGATATCAAACAGAAAATTGTATTAAAAAATATGGTCTTGATAGTGAAACATGGAGGAGGTTATGTCATGATATAGGGCTGTTTAAGGCGGTTGTAGTTAGTGAATAAGTTATTATTGAGGTTATTATGAGTGCTGATAAGTATGTGGATATGTTGCAAGGCAATTTAGTCAAACGTGTATCCAAATTTAAGAGACTTCTATGTTTCATCAAGACATTGATTCCAAACACATGGAGAAAAATAAAGAATGACGTAACAATGCTCGAAAATTATTGTAAACTTTTTTCTTTATTCATTTGACATCAACCCAAGAGATAATTTTTGGTTGAAACTTGGCAAGAAATAACTTCAAACATCACTACAACTCTAGTTCAGTCTATGTAATACAGGCTTTAAGTTATTTTAAATATAAAATAACTTTATACAAAGTATTCGAATTTACTGATTTGTTATTTATCATCTTTATTTTTGAAAATTGTATCAAAATTTCAACTATATGAACAGTTTTTTGTCTGTAAAAGTTATAATTTACAAAAAAATATTTATTTTACTAAATTAGTCAAGGTTTAAAATGATAATATTTCTCATTTTTTCTTGTTGTTCTAACAAACTGAAAAATCCTATCTTTAGAAGAAAAAATATCAAAAGAATACATTACGTATGACTATTTTTTACTCATTGTGTGTAAAATATTAATTTTGATTTTTAATTATTTTTTATTCTAACCTCAATTTGTTTATCATCGTAGACACTTTGTAGTTCTGGTCCTACGATCTCTAAAAGTTGTTTCCTTTCTTCGATAAAATCTAAAAATAATATACATTTAAAAGTAATTAAATTGTATTTCAAAAAAGAATTAAAAGTATTTTATTTTATGAAATATTTTTCATACGAAGAACATTTTTAACACAGCATCACAAATAATGTTTCCTAGTGCAAAATCAGTTTTTTATTGAAATTAATCTCCATCCTTAACATCACAAACTAATTAGAGTTGGTGTATGTGATAATCATCTTAATTAAATTATATTTCTGAGTACAATTATTATTGTGATTAGACTTGCATAAAATCAGTTTAAGTTTATTTATTTCTTATTATAGTAATCAAAGTTAACAAATTACTTTTTCGTTTATTCTTGAGACGTTTATGTTTGCTTATATTAGGGGTACCGGACGAAAATGTCGTTTTTTTTAAATAGAAAGTAAACTTAATATATATATATATATACATATATATATATATATATATATATATATACATATATATATATATTAACATATCAATTATTAACTATATATTTTCCTTCGATAGCTACAACTTTCTTTCATCTTTCTAGTAATTTTAATATGCCATTTGCATGAAAATCTTTTGATTTGGATGAGAAATACACATCGAGACCCGTTTTCACTTCTTCGATATTCTTAAAATTTTTGTCGGATAAAAAGTGCTGCATTGATCTAAATAAATGATAATCCAATGGAGAAAGATCGGGTGAATATGGTGGATGAATAATTACATTTCTTTCATATTCCATTAATTTATCCCGAGTAATTTTAGCTGTATGAGGTCTCGCATTATCATGTTGAAAAAATATGTTTCCTCTATTGAATATTCTAGGTCTTTTTACACGGATTGCTTCTTTTAATCGTTTCAGCTGATCATAATAGAACTATACCGTTATTGTCTAGCCATATTTAAGAATTTCATAATGAATAATTCCTTTACAATCCCACCATACAGACAAAAGGACCTTTTTGTCTGTTAAGTTCGGTTTCGACGTTGCCAGTGGTACCTGCCTTTTAGAAAGCTACTGTTTTTTGCGACATTGGTTCGAGTACATAACCCACTTCTCAACCCCTGTCACAAGATGTCGAAGAAACGTTGAATTTTCCTCTAATTTTATTAATTCTTGGCACATTCGAACCCGTACAGATTTGCTTTCATCACTTAAATGATGCGGTATCCTCACACCCTGTTTATGAATCTTGCTAATTATTTTTAAATGTTCTTGCACACTAGACCAAGAGTATCTGAGTGTATCTGCTATCTGTTAAATAGATTTGGTCGGATTTGCTTCAACTTCAATGCGTAACACCTCATTGTCCATTTTCACTACCCTCTCACTTCGAGGTTAATTTTGAAGTCAAAATTTCCTTTTCGAAATTGTTTGAACCACCTCTGACACTGCAAAATAGTCAATATGTCCCCGTAAATGTCCCAAATTTTTTTTGTCGCAGTCGTTGCATTACTTTTTTGATGCAATTTGTATCACATGCAAATTCGTAAAAATTGATTATCCGGCACAAATCCTTCCATTTAAAATAGGGCGCAAAAAAATGTAATTTCTTTTGAAAGTTGTGCTTTAGATGTCCACCAATCAATAGCAAAAGAAATACGTGTTAAAAGATCGACAGCCGAAACACAACTGATCATTGAAAAGGACGATGTCAAAAAACGACATTTTCATTCGGTACCCCTAATATTATTTTTTTTAAATATAATTTATCAATTGGGCCTTTTTTTCCAAATTACACATGTGTCCCATGACTTTTGTAACTTACTGTATATCATTTCATAATTAAGATTCATTTATTATTATCAATATAACTATACAAACGCATTATTTTCAAATTAAATCGAATAAATCACTTACCTAATCTTGTACTGGCAATGAATATTTTGATAAGTTTTGTTTTCGGCCATCTTGCAACTTTAATACCTTGTAGAACTTCCAAAATTATTTCATCATTTGTTTTCATTTTGAATACAATATTTTAAAATGTATTAAATAGACTTTATTTAAAAAGTTTATATTTTAATAAACACATTTAATATATTACACATTTTTTCAATATGCATATATTACTTTAAAAAAAATACTTTTGTATAAAGAAAATAAGTAATATTGATTTTATGAAATATATTTCAAAATCGACTTGTATTTATATCCTTGAAGAATAGCAATAGCAAAGAGATATTTATTTAATATATTCAAATAGAAAAATTAATAAAATTATATAAATCCACCATCAACAACAATTGCTTCAACGATTGTCACGTTACAGATTTTATTTGTGAATTAATATAAAAGTAATAGCAAATATTTTAAATCCATTTGTATGATGAAATTATTTATTTGGTATGTATGCGTTTTTATTCTTCCTATAAACGACTCGTCATCTGAAACAAAGAGACAATTTTATTAAGAATAAGGGTAAAGAAAATTGAAATAATTTTTAATTAGACTTTTTAAAAAAATATCAACGCCATAATAATATTTTATAATGTTAAATATTCATTGTAAAATTTATATATATATATATATATATATATATACAGAGAGAGAAAGAGAATTTAAGGTGAGAGTTGAAGAAGTATTTGATTACTCATCATATTTCAATTAAAGAAATGTTAAAAACTTGTCTTCAGTAGAAATAGAACAAAATCAGCTCAATTCTAACGAAAAAACTAGTACAATCTATGCCTAATTGATTAAAAAATGATTATAGTTACTACTATATGTACTTTATTTATGACAAAATTATTTTGCAATTAGTTTTGATATTATTTTACATTATCAGGAAAAATATTAGAGTTAATATTCTTTTTTTTTGATTTCTAAAAAAATCTTTAATTTTCCAGATGAAATGAATTAAAAAATATGATTTTTCATTTACGACTGTATTATTTATAAGAAAATTATATCAAAGTCACTGCTCTATATTTACAACTAAATATGAAAAAATTGATAATGGAGGTCATAAAATAAATGTAATTATATTCTGTATGTCACTTGTACTAAATTGCACGTGCCATGCGGTTATTTTTTGACATAAAGAACAATATTTAATTTAAAACATAGAGTAATAAAGAACTGTCTCATTCAATGTTTAATAATTAATTCCGACATTTCATCAAACGTATATATTGAAAAACATTTTATCGATACACTTGAAATATTTCATCAAATGAAATGAAAAAGTGTAACCCTAAAAATAAACATATCCAGCTACACAGAGCTGTTTTTGGGAGGATAGTGACGTATTAAAGCTTGTCTCAAAAGCAATAATAAAAGTACTATGTTGTACATATGTATGTGTACGGTTTTTCATTTCAATATTATCTGAAAACATTATGAGATGTTGGAAAATATATATATATATATATATATATATATATATATATATATATATATATATATATATATATATATATATATATATATATATATATATATATATATATACATATATAATACAAATATTCACAGTTGTACATACATCTTTTGACAATTTTTCTACAATATACAGTAAAACACAAATTCTCAAAAATGTAAAGTAATGAAAAATATCTAACATTATATTTTTAGAAAAATGTTTGTATTTTCAATGAAATATTTTATTTTAAATATAAACTCTTCATACACACACACCTACACAATCCTATATAAGCACATATACCCACACAAACAAACCCACACACACACACACACATACACACACACACACACACACACACATATATATATATATATATACATAAAATATAATATAAACTAATTTGTTTATTATTAATGTTTATTGAGTTCTTGTAAAAATGACTATGCAAAATTCTAAATGTTAATTTAAGAATTACTTAAATCAATACAGATAATTTTTCAATTAATATAAGACTTATAATTACTAAACCAACAAATAATATGAGGCTATCCAAATGTAACGCCTAGATTTGTGTTTTATTAAAAAGAAACATGTGTACAGTTTCTTTCGTTTCTTTTCAATAAAACGCAAATCTAGGCGTCATATTTGGATGATCGTATATTACTATATATTTTCATAGAAAAATCTAACATATAAAATTATAAATATAAAATAGTATAAAAGAGTGTAGCAATAATTTAACAAGAATATCTGTTAAAGAATAAGAATTAAAGCAATACAATGTGTATTTGTAAGTGTGTTTCTACTTTAATGGTGAAACATGACATTTTTGATCCAATTAGATTTAATGGAGTATCATTAACAATTGTTTCTACATTGCTATCTAATATTTTCGAAATTTTTTTTACAAAAATATAACAGCGTGTAATGTATATTAGATTATTTTGTATTCGATAAGTGCCTTCGTTATTATATTTGATCGTTAAATATAGAAATATTTACATTTTAATCGAATTTTCTTTAAATATTTTTAATACACTATATATATATATATATATATATATATATATATATATATATATATATAATAAGTGTGTGTGTGATATACAAGCTATAAAGGAAATTTAATTTATCTTAACAGTAGTCAAAATGTGATAACAGGTACGGGTTTCAAATGCATTGGTGAAATTATATCTCTCTTATCTTTAACGTTTATGTGACTACTGTTCTGTTGCTAATTCGAACCATATGATGGTGGATCGTATCTGCTTTACAAAGTTATTTGATCCCCTAATCATGTAACGTAAAGACATTCGACCTTCACACACACACATTTTCAGAGTAAATAATAAATATATTTCGAAACAATTATTTAAACTAATATTTCAAAGGACTGTTCTTTATCATAAACACATTTTTTATATAGTCATTATTTATTCAACTATAATTTATTTATATAAAAAATGAAAAATAATATATTTAGTAAATATTTTGTATTTATAGTTATTTAGAAAAAAGATTAATTTATTTGATCGAAAATTAGAAAATGTGTAATGAAAATTGTTATTTATTAAAATGAGATATTATTTACTAGTAAAATAATAATATATACTTTGAAATACAAATTAAAATAAATTGTACAACGACAATAAAATCTCAGTCTATTTATGTTACTTTAGGGCTGAAAAAAAGAACATAAATAAGCTGTATTATTTAATTTTCAGTTATATATATATATATATATATAAAATGACCTTAAGTGGCCTAAATGAGACTAAAGGATGTGAATAAAGATTTAAAGTTACATCCTTCAGTCTTATGTAGGTCATCGTCTATTTGAATATATGTATGTTTTTTATAAATTATTTTCCAATAAATAAATAAATCAGTGACTTAAACAAACTGCAATAAATTACGAGTACTTCTTTAATAGTTTAAATATTACACTTTTCTAATATTTCTTCTTTAAATTTAAACTGTAAAATTATTTGTTAAAAAATAAGGTAATTTCAAAATAAGCGTTTGATTAGAATTAAAATTAAAATAATGGCCATCCATATAATAAAAGAAAGGAAAAATGTATAATTACAACTCGGAAATAATTACGCTCTTGAGAAATATGATTAACTGGAGAAAAATTTAAATTTTCTGTACCAAATATAAAAATATAACATAAATATAGAATGTATTCAGAGTATATTTGCTAATAGAACAAAAAACTACACAATATTTTACAATATTACCCCTTTATATTTGAGAAGTTTTTTTTGTCTCTTGATTACTATTCTATAATATAATATTTTGTGTCCATTAAAAATCTATATAAAAATTATATTTAAAAATTTATCGTTTCTTATTTTAAATATTACTATTAGTTATTAGTTATGAGCTCTCTCTCTCTCTCTCTCTCTCTCTATATATATATATATATATATTCTGCGTTTTCCAATAAGCATTTCAGAAGTTTAAATGGAAATAAAACAAAAATTATTTAATTAATTAGTTATTTCTTTCTTTCATTTTTAAGCACATTCTATGGCATTAATAATGGAACACAACTTCACTTATATGATGACTACGATGTTGTTTGATATAGTGCATTTGTTTAGTCTAATTTTTAGTCACTCTTTCACATAATTGTGGTCCAATTTCATTTCAAAATACTGAACTTTATTTCTTTGAACTAATATTTAACGCATAAACTATTTTTTTTAAAAAAATGTTTTTTGACTAATGAATTCCTAGATATAGTTTTGAGTTTTTTATTTAAAAATTTTTATTTTCGACTACTGAAAATTGTATAAATCATCTTTTGACCCTTTTTTACTCCCTCATCATTAAATCACATCTAAATATCATAAAATGTTTCAAATATTCAATAATCCTTGTGATTCACTCTATGTCAATAATATGCATTTTTATATCCATTCATCTTCAGTATGTTTATCTTAAAAAATGTTGTGTTAGGTAAAAAATTGTACAAAAGAAACTATTTGAAAATAACTCACCATAAGATTTTCCAAATATTCAATAATCCTTATGATTCATTCTTTGTCACTAATATATATTTCAAGATCCATTCCAACATCTTCAGAATGTTCATCTTAAAAAATGTATTGAAAAGAAATTTGTACAAACATAAAAAATATTTAAAAATAATTAGTAAGAAGTGTATAAAAAAAATATATTTAAATTTATTTTATAAGATGAACCGTAATTTCAGAGCAATACAAATCCATATCAGTTAACAAATACTTCTAACTATTTTCTTAAATTAAATCTCTTTTATTTTCTTTAAATTTCTTTTATTTTCTAATAAAATTTCTCAAAAACAAAAACAACACCAAATCGTTAAAAATACATCAACCACAAAAATTTTTTTTATAAAAAAAAACATTATTTTTTTCGGTTCTATAATCATTTGCTTTCTACAAGACTTTCTTAATCAGTTTTGGAATCTTTTACGAAATTCGTTCTCAAATAATAAACCTCCAGAACAAACACTGCATTGTTCATTTATCAGCGAATTGTGAGCCCAATGCCTCTCATTCATATTGTGAGTTAGCAGCGATGTATTTTTATCTAACTTAAATTTGTATAAGAAAATCTCTTGAGATTATTTCGCTGTCAAACAGTTACGCCACTGTCTTTTGTGTACAGTATGGTTTATTTTATTTAAATATGAAAGATTATAATACATTCTGATAACATATTTTATTCAATATTTGCAATTTTCCCAAAAGATTTGTTGCTTTAAATAGATTGAACTGAATATGAGTGTATGTTTATATTTTTAATACAATAGAATTTTCAATGAGATAGTACCTTTTTTAATTTTTTTTTACTTTTTTATTTTCTTATGTTGATATGTGTATATCTGTACATATATCAACAATAAAATGTAATTATTTATTTTTTAAAAAAACTTGGATATCTTCGAACATATCATTTTGATTTAAAAAATAAAATAAAAAATTCTGTCCATTTCGTATGTGAAAACGAACATAAGTTCACATTTTGTTTGACAACTATTAGACGAACATCTACCTGTCTAAATATTGTGGTAATTGAAGAAAGATAACGGAACAAACAGGATATTTACTAAACATGTTTGCAAACTTCATCGATAGGAAACTTTATTTACTCATAGCGACAGCCCCTACTGTGTTATCGTGTCTGGTGTCGCAAACCATCATATCCGGTCGGAAATCGATTTCTGTTATAAGCTACAGACGCAGAAGATATTGGTTTCAATATCAATATCTTTGCTAAATTACTCTGCATGAACATACTGCCATTCTACAAGTACTCACATGCGATACAAATCTTATAGACGTATGCATATACACACACATACATACATATTTCCATAATCCATCTCATGTTCGTTCTATTTATTATATAAGTCGATGTAAATGTAGACGAGCAACAAGAACGGCTCGTTTTATGATTTACTAAAGATTTTTACTTGTATTACATAATACTCTTCGTAGAGACTTGTTCAAATAATTATATTTACTTCCATTGAGAAATTTACTTAAATATTACTCATTGTTTTTGTTGTTTATAATATTATGTATGATTTATTTGAATATTTAATTTTAAGGATGCTTATGAGTAATGTTGTTTTTTGATACTGTAGAAAATTTAATTTAATTTAAGGCGGTATTCTAGTCTAGACGCACGAATTTTAGGTGTTTTTCGGGCGCTATAAAAAAAAATCAACAAATATTTTTACTATCCATTTTTTTATCAGTTATTTATTGACATTTTAAGAGTATAAAAAGTATTATTAAAAACAAAAAATTCAAAATTGAAAAAGGTGCAGGCTGGCAAAGTGGGTGCTCGAAAAAAAGGTGTCTCCTGGTTGACGTGGTTCCAACCCTTCGGGTCATATGAAACAATTTTTTTTAAAATTATTGAAAAAGAAGGTTGTAGTAATAATCTCGCCTAGGGAAATTAAAAAAAAATTTTTTTTCGCAACATGGCGGTAGTGTGAAAAAACAGTCATTTTTTGCCCTATTTTTTTCAATTTTCGAAATTTTTTAAAAATAGTAAAAAACTAAATTTTCAAAAAATCCTAGGCAGGGGCAATCACTGTTATATTGAGAGATTTGTACCAAATTTCAAGTAAATCGGTCCATTAGAACTTGAGATATCACATCAACCGTGTCGAAAAAAGTAGTTTCGAGAAAAACGCGTTTAAATTTGATTCGTTCCGGCCAGACTGGATTGGTTAGCGCGTCACAAAAATAGCTATTACTCCGAAAATAATTCGAATTTCGAAAAATCTTCTTAAGGACATAATCTTAAACGTTTAAACTTTGAAAATATGCAAAAAATCGATTTTTTCGAAATTCTAGACTAGAATACCCTTTTAAGTTGAATTATTGTCAGTAGATGGTAATGTTTTTAAAATTTGAAAAAAACGACATTACTTATGAGTATTCCTAATATATAGGGTTTAACCAAACAATTCTCTCTCTCTCTCTCTCTCTCTCTCTCTCTATATATATATATATATATTTATAAAAATATATAAACATATTTTTTTAAAATATATATTTTATTATGTGGGATGGATCAAATGACACTGAAGGGTTAAGTCATATATTTACTTTCCTACTATCATTTACTTTTCTTTATTATTCCTCACTCTTATTTTGGGCTCATTATATTTTTTTTTGATATTTTAATTGTCCAAATATAATATTATTTTTCTTAAGAATACTTAATGGAAATTGAATATTTAATTTAATTAACTATTAAATAACTATTAAATAATTATTTAAAATTATTGAATTATTAAATCTCTTATAAATATTTATATTTGTAAAAAGTCATCAAATATTTATCTTTGTATTTAAAAAAATAGTGTTTAGGCGTGATGTGAAAATTTCTTTTGCGTGGAACTTGAAGAAATTCGAAATATTTTTTATGATTTTTTAAAATTTCAAAATTTGTTTTGATGTATATATATATATATCTATATATATATATATATATATATATGTAATGTCAAATCTATCGTTCAATTGATAAAAATATTAATATTAAAATTTAACAAAAAAAACATCACTGATAAAAAATCTATGTATTGTAAAGTTTCTTTATTGAAATTTTATATTCTATCCTCGTGACTTTTCGATTTAGAAAAAAAACTTTTTGAAAGACAACCAGTTGTATATTAAAATCCGATCGATTTTATGGATACGCACGTGGTTTTTAAGACACAACTACACCGTACCCAAAACGAAACATTGTACTGCAAAGCTCGTGCTTAATACACACTTGTGGGTTTCGTATATGCACGATGATGCCAACGAAACTTAAGTGCAATTCGCCTACCTCCTACTCATTATTGTTCCTTATACCTGAGTCAGGAAGGATTGTAAATTTGTACGGTTAGCATACAGGTGTGCAGTCATGGTCATGAAATTGGTGGGGATAGCATTGATCGCCACTAAACGAACCAATCGACGTGCTTGTTTCACCTCGCCCGGCCAACCAGAAGCCATATATCGATTACGTCAGCTTAAAGTTTTGTCTGTGCTTTTTACAAGTGTGAGCACGGCGAGTGTGTGTGCGTGAATTACATGCTCTTTTCAACGATACTGTGTATCTCTATCACGAGTTCATGTTTAGAATTACGGCATGAACTACTGTACGACTGGCCTATATAATTTCAAACGACACAAATGTCTAACGTTAGTTTGAGTGCGAGGACATTTTTGTGCTGTTTCGTCTATTTGAAATGTTTACAGGTATTGTTGTTTTTCCTTTCAACATATTTGAAATAGAAAACGAGTTAGGAGAGGAATTTAATTAAAATAATTTAAATTTCAAAAAATAATGAAGAGGTTTGATGTTTTCTGAGTGAAATTTTATTAATAACCTGTATTAATTATATAATAATAATTATATGCCTACACAGGATTACAAGTCCTGTGACAAAGATCTTATTTTTGGATAATAAATACATGTATTCGTGTACATAAATATGTTCAAGAGACACACATACATAGAAACATATGTACGCATATGTATCATTCTCAGCCACTGTCAATCCACTGCTGGATGAAGGTCTCTTTCAAAACTCTTCACCTTGATCGATTCAACGACTTTCTTTTTATTATGTATATATATATATATATATATATATATATTCCATTTTTCCTTCAAATTAATTATATAATTAAATAAATTCCAAATACTAATTGAAAAAATATAAAAAAATTAACTATCTATATGAGAATTTAAAAAATTAAAAATTAAAAAAAATCAAATAGCATAATTGTAATATACATATAATCAATTTTTTTAAAATTTGTTTATATAGGGTTTTCCAATACGCGCTTCAGAAGTTTAAATGGGAATAAAGCAAAAAGTATTTCATTTTTTTTATTTTTAAGCATATTCTATGGCATTAATGATGGAATCCAATTTCTTTCATATAACCACCAAGGCTTTACTTGCTATAGTATAATAAATTGAAACAAGTTCTTTTATATTTAATTATATATTAAAATTCAATGCAACAATAAATAATTAAAAAAATTGATTTATAATAATAAAACAAATAATTCACTGTTTGTTGATTTGTTACAAAATCTATTAGTCAGATAAAATTGTACAAGGCCACTTGTTTCTTAAGCAGCCCAGAAATATAGCAAAACTTGTTTATGAGGTCCTAAATCACCCATCATATTTTCTAGGTATAGCAATTTTTGAGTACCATTTATTTTTGGTTCTATAAAAGTTTTAATATAAAAAAATAATGAAGATAGAGATGTTAAAAAGGCATTGAATGAGTTTTTAGATTTCAAGGACGATCATTTTTTTTTTGGAGAGGATTTCAAAAGCTTTCATATGAACAGTTGTTAATATTAATGGAAATTACATTGTTGATTAAATAATAATAAACAGTATAAAAAATTATTATTCTCTATTACTTAAAAAATAAACAGAGCTTTTTAGTAAACTATATATATAAATATACGAGGGTCGTTTGATAAGTATGGTAAAAAAGTAAAAAAACTTAATTAAATTAATTAAGTAATTAAATTAAACAATAAATAAATTTACCATACTTATCAAACGATCCTCGTATATAAAATCTTTTTTAAATATAATTTATATAATCCAATAAACTCCCAGACGTTATTTCTGAAATTCTACGAATTTTAATAAAGTACACAAAAGAGCAAATTTTTCAAATTGTTTGTATTTTTAATATTTTATACGAAATATGTGAGAGGTACATAAAATTAAGTCCCGGGAGTAAAAAAGGAACGTATGAATATATTTTCAGTTTCAGAGAAAAATCAATTTGTCAGAAATTATTTTCTGAGTATATTTCGATGTTAACATTCCTTAAATCATTTGAGAAAAATCGCAACTTTACTTACAATGAATTTAATTATTTAGAATAGTAAATGAATTTATTTAAAGTAATTAATTGATATTCAATCTTATTTTTATTGAAATATTTTTTAAAAATGTGATTTTAAGAAATAAATAAGAATAAACTTTTATTTCTATTAAAATGTATAAAAATGCCATTATTTTAATAATAGTAAGGTTATTAAAGCTAGTGATTAAAATAAGTAATAAGTGAGGTTATAATTAAACATGAGATTTTAAAAAATCTCGTGATATTGACTGAATGATTCATTTGTGATATATTTTTTAGATAACAGAATTTTATAGTGTATTATTAACATTTAATAATAATTATTATCATCGTCATTATTAGAATATAGAAGAAATTTTGTTCACTGATTTGTCAAAACTTTATAAAGCCATAAGAGTTAAAAATGTAATGATGTGTCATTGATGGAAAATTATATATGTTTTCATTTAAATAACAGAATGATTGTAAAATAGGTTATGATGTCTTGATTTTACATGAGAATGAGTTCATTTATGAATACTTGTTTGGAATGCAATAAAAAATTCAATATTCATTCTGGTACAAAAGCAAGTTTGTTTTAACATAAATAAAATACTCATCCTCACACCATAAGATTCAATAAAAGTGTTAAATATTCATTTATTGTTCAGTGTATTCGATGATTTAAAATAATTTGTCATTATAGTCAGGTTCAGATAATTCAATCAGTCTTTATATAGAGTCATCCAAATATGACACCTAGATTTGTGTTTTATTATAAAAAAACATGTGTATAGGGAAACATGTGTATAGTTTTTTTTTTAATAAAACACAAATCTAGGCGTTACATTTGGATAACTCTATGTTATGCACACTCAAGTACAATTAATTATTTTTTCCTTTTTAAATTTGAAAAAATAAAATAGTACTGATTTAGCAAGAAAATAATTTCAAAAAAAACATATTATTAGGTTGTATCACATGAAATGTCCGATTTCTGATTATTCATTTTTGCACAAGCACAAGAGGAGTTTCTACAGGTTTATACACAAACATATAAAGGTGTTTTTTTTTTAGATTAGAGAGAACTTTCGATAGAGATTCAATTTAAAGTTCTATCACGTTTGAAATTTACTTTCTCTCTTTCTCTCTCTCTCTCTCTCTCTCTCTATATATATATATAATTTAAAGCTTTGAAAATATTTGGAAACTTTTGATGATTTTATTATTTCTAATTTTTTCAATCTCTACTATAACAACAAAATTGTTACAAATAATTTAATGCAATATCAAGAAATATATTCCGATCAAAATTCACCTGTTGCACACTTTACACATTTCATCTTACAGAAATCATAAGAGAGAAAAAAATATTTGAGAATATAATTTGAAATTTACTTCAAGATTTTTAATAATATTCGGAATAAAATATTTATTCACATTTTTTTCAATTACATACCCTTATTTCATTCGCAGAATTTTTTAATCATGAAAAAAATAATTCATATTTTAATATTTTATTTGTACACTGGATATTTTTTAATAAGATTGAAAATTAATTTAGTAATGAAAACTCTTTTATAATTATTAAGCTGATTGATTAAAGTACGTGTAGTGTATGGGAAATTAATGTTTAACACCTTTTTCAATTCATATAATGACACAAAAGTGAAGAGGATTATTAATTTGACTGTTTAATTTGGCTTGGTTTAGTTTGTGTTTTATGATTAAAATTCTATTTATGAAACATTGGAAATCGATTTTTACGATATAGAGTATAGCGAATGAAATCACTTTTATAAAAAACTAATGTCTCATTTATTGAAAAATTGTTGAATTTATCGATTATTATAAAAATAATATACTATCAACTGGTAGTTATTTATTTCTAAAAAAGTATATGCAAGAGTTGTAAAAATAGTATATAAATTTGAAAAATGTTAATTAGAAATTTAAAATTCTATAGTAAATTAAGTTTAAAATAATTGTATATAAGTTTAATTAACTATACAATTTTAAATTAAAAATTTAAAATTGTACAGTTAATGTAAATTAATTGCATAGAAAGTTAAAATTGTATATTAATTAACAAAATAATTAATAGATATAAATAGTCTGAATGAATTGAATTGAATAGAAAATGAAAATTTTTCTAGAGAGTAAAATAGAAAAACACTCAAATTAATGAACCAAATGGAATATTGAAAAAATATTAATAAAAAATATATATGAGACGAAAATGATTTAGTTAGTAATTACTTTAAAATCCAAGAAATTGAATTACTGAAAAAAGTTTTAAATTTTTGAAAAAAATATATTCTTTAGGATATCACAGGTACTTTTAAAAGATTTTTCAATAAATACGGTTGTTTTCGGTGTTTTTTCTCATTTATCATAAAATATTTTAAATATTGTAATTTAATTACATTCATAAATTATAATTCCAGTCATTAGTAAAAAGGTTATTATTTATATATTATTTTTAAAATAAACGTTATTATTAAAAAATTGACAAATTCACATTATCGTTAATTTTTATTAAAAATCTGAAAAATATTTCTATATAAAATCTCTAACAAATACAAAACTGCTACTGAAAATTGATCAGATATTTAAACTTTTCAGAAAGTTTTATAAAGTCCTTTTTATTGATTTCGGTTGTAAGATCTTGTTTATGTTCATATAGCAGAAACTGAGGTGCTGTTTCAAAGTGGAAATTTTGATTGAGGAAAACAATTTATAAGAAGTTCTGAAAGTATGCATTGTTTTATTGCGAATTAATATTTAAATATAATCTCTTGCTCTGACGAGTATAAAGGTAAATTAAGTACTTTATACATTATATATATATATATATATATATATATATATATATATATATATATATATATATATACGTATGAAAGTGTGTGGGTGTAAATGTAACAGGGATGCTTAAAATGAACGATAATTTTCAATATTAAATTTCAGTGCTAGAAATATAATAATATATTGTTTTGAAACAATTAATTTGAGAAATTATTATTATTAAATGATATATATATATATATATATATATATATATAGAGAGAGAGAGAGAGAGAGAGAGAGAGAGTTTCAATAAGTGCTTCATAAGTTTAAATAGAAATAAAACAAAAAGTATTTCTTGAACTTTAATTTATTTGCCTAGAGAAATAAATCTATATTTACTCACAACTTTTCATAATTTTTTTAATAAATCAAAACACATTTTCAATTATTTATTTGTTAAAAATTATATATATTTTGTTATATTTGTTGATTTTCTCTAATATACAGTTTTTCAATAAGCGTTTCAGAAGTTTAAATAGAAATAAAAAAAATAATTAATTAGTTTTTATTTTTTATCATATTCTGTGGCATTAATGATGGAATATAATTTCACTCATATAACTACCACGAATTCACTTGACATAGTGTATTCGTTTAGTCCAATTTTTAGACATTCCTTTGCATAATTGTGTTTTATTAAAAAAATTGTATAGGGTGGTGTATAGAGAAACATGTGTATAATTTTTTTTTTGTTTCTGTTTAATAAAACACAAATCGAAGCATCACATTTGGATGATTGTATATAAACAGAATAAAGTATCAGTGGTTTAGTTTCATTGAAATTATGGCACTTATAAATCATCGTGTGAGTAGATATTTTCAGGTATAAAATTTTATATAAAATGTATAAACAGGAAAGCAACAAAAAAACTTCATTTTAACATGTAACATTGAACATCGCTGTTAAGAAAGTTAGTGTAAAACGCCATGTCGAGTGAATGACCTGTCAAAATGTCTGTTGAAAACTTTAAGAGAGTAAGTGTTGGAAATTATGGAACTTGTAAATCAAAAACTTTATTTCGGATATCCGTCAAAACTTCCGACATTTTTTTTCTTTGAATAAATACCTTAGTTTGATTTTTATGTTTATAGTTTGTATAGGAGACATAAAGAAAATAAATTATCGTTTGATTCGCGAAATCGACTCACAAAATAATAAAGAGAAGAATGATTTGATTTGAGGATAAATGTTTTTGTCCATCAATGTCTACGTTTTTATTAAGTCTGGAAAATGAAATGAGTTTATTTTTTAAAATTTTGCTAAATCAATACAAAGAATTCAATTTAAAAACTTATCTGTAAACACAGTAATTTGTTTAAATGTTAAAATATATAAATATTATATAAATTCTATTAAAAATATCTTCAAAAATACATTTTTGTATTAAATTAACCCATTCGCTACCGTGATCCTCAAATGGGGATTTGAATTTTTTTTCACTTACAATAGAATGATATTAAATAAAATTTGTATTCGTTAAACACACATACCTTTTAGTTTTCAAAATTATTTTTTGTTTCAATGTTGCCTAACTTGTAAAAGTATTTGATATTTAAATTTATAACCGATGCAGTAAAATGATGTTTTAATGTTTACATTGTTTTCTAGTGAACTTTTTGTTCGTATTTTTTTTTGCTTTTTTTGGCAGATTCGTGTGCGAGGCTACTAACACATCCTTTTAGTTGATAGCACAATAATTTATAAGTATATATAATACTTATTATAAAAAATATACTATAAAATATATTGATCCCCATTTGGGGCTCATGGAATGTGTTATGATATAAAATTGATAATATTTAATTATTTTAGTAATTCATAGTTTATTTTTACTTTTACGGTTTTCGGGGCAGTTTTATACTAGTGTGAAGATGAAGATCTGAATTTTACCTGCGTTGGAAACTGTATGCCAGGGCACAGGTTTTTAGAAATAAAAAGAAATTTGCATTTTAACGACAATAGTTCCATAATTTCCATAGAAAAGAAAGATAAGCTATTTAAAATTCGGCCTGTGATTGACAAATTGAATTGAAATTTTAAAAAGTTCTGAATATTTACTCAAAAGATTTCAGTCGATGAGCAAATTAAAAGATATTATGGACACCACTTTTTGAAACAATTTATAAGAGCAGTCAATCAGATTTGGTTTCAAACAATGGGCCATGTGCTGCTCTGAATCTAGGTATTGTTTTCATATGGATATTTATAAAAGAAAATGTGAATAAGTCTGATAACATAATGAAAAAAGAAGAACGTGGAGCATACGATTATTGTTATGATGAAAGTAATAAAAATTTTGCATTGATTTGGAATGACAATAACTGCGTCAAAGTTCTGTCAAATTATTTAGGACTATAACATTTAGAAAAAGTGAAAAGATATTCTAAGAAAGAAAAGAAAGAATGTCGAGTGGATAGACCAAACATTGTAGGGCAATATAATAAATATATGGGTGGGGTTGACAAGCTGGACTGGAATGTCCAAAAGTATCGCATTAAATTTAGAGGTAAGAAATGGTATTTTCCTCTTTTTACAAATGCCATTGATGTTGCTGTTGTTAACGCTT
Source organism: Neoneuromus ignobilis (assembly GCA_029203775.1). Lineage (NCBI taxonomy): Eukaryota > Metazoa > Arthropoda > Insecta > Megaloptera > Corydalidae > Neoneuromus > Neoneuromus ignobilis. The sequence goes on along the minus strand of CP092087.1, from coordinate 4,595,354 downwards.
ATGCTCTTTATACTGCTTCGAATAAAAACATCTCGTTATCAGACTTCAGATTCAATATTGCAAGAACATTTATGAAAAAAGAATCATTATTCAATCTTTAAGTCACTGGAAGATCCAGTTCAAGCATAACAAGGAAAAGCCTTGTACCTGAAGGTGTTATATTTGATCCAATTGGACATGTATTGGAAAGGACCTGTGAGGGAAAACAAAGGAAATGTGTCATATGTGGCACAAATGTGTGTAGAAAATGTAATATAGGACTACATGTCGAATGCTTTCCTGTTTGGCATAGAATATGAGTTTTTCTTGTGTTTGTAATACTTTTTGTTTTTTCAAAATTTTTGTAACTGGAAATTCCATGAGCCTCAAATGGGTACGAATAAAAAATGTTAAAAAATAACTATTTTTTTTAAATATATAAGTAAAGTAATCTAAATTCCATTATCTAATTCCATTTTCAACCCTAACACACCAAAAATATCAAAAAAAAAATTTGGAAGGTAATGGGTTAAATATGAATACTAATTTGATTACAAAATAATAAGAAATTTATTACATTTATCTATTGTTGCGAGAAATAAGTTTGAAAAATATCGAGAACTTTAAGTAAATTCAATTAATTTTTTGTCTCGTTTAAATACAATACAAATACAAAACCTGATACAATTCAATACAGTTTTCACAATCGTAAATTCCACGTATTTTCCGAGATTTTATTTATTTAAAAATGTAATTTAATGAACGGACGATTGATTTTTTTGTGTTAAAATTATATATTAAAAAAATGTAAAATACAACGAAAGCATTTTCTCATCGGTTTATATACATGTGTATGGCCGGAATGACCAAAGTTCGTTGTAACATTGTTTTTTTAATTCGAATTGTTTTCTAGACACGACCATCAAACATTCATTATTGCATACTGTGTTCTGACACGAAAATTCAATTTAATTTTTCAATTTCAATTGATTAGTCAAGTAAATTAAATTCATCCCTCCAAATACGTTCGGATGTGTGCCAATAAATAAATGAAGTGAGACATTGATTACAATATATATATATATATATATATATATATATATATATATATATATATATAGAGAGAGAGAGAGAGAGAGAGAGATATGCACTATATTTTTTGGTATTCTAAAGAACAGAATTTATAATAGTTTTAAATTAATTTTGTTATTGTGTATTTTTTCCATATTTCATATCTTTTCTGTTTCCATATTACCAAAATTTATTTATAACAATTTCCCCTAATAATCTTTAGATATTAATATTATTTTAAATAATATTGCTGATATTATAATTGTTAAATATTGAAAATGAATATTCATTTTCATAGAATTCGAAATAAACCCATAAAATAAAAATCATTTATTACTACTTTTTAGGTTTTATTATAAAAAATATTATTGTAAAATTAAGCCCTTATTTGAGAAAGAGTACATTCTTTAGAAATAAACCTTTTGGTCCAAATTTATTATTTAAAATATATATTCGAAAATTTAATATTAAATATATTGGATAATTTCATATATTGAATATATAGGGTCATAAATATGTGATGGATAGATTTGTGTTTTATTAAAAAGAAACTATACACATGTTTTTCTATACATCACTTTATACACATATTTATTTTTATAATATAATATATATATATATATATATATATATATATATATATATATATATATATATATATATATATATATATGTATATAAAAGAAAGCAAAAAGTAAATTTGCACAAGTTGTTTTATTCAAATTCGATAAAATATTTATATAACAAATTTTAAATAAAAATAAAACTGAAAGATATACATCTAAAATCTTTCGATACGTTTAATACATTTTCTGCTTTATTTAATGTATAATACAAGTTCGAGAGTTTTTTTTAGATAAATCAATTTCCTAGCTTCTTTGTCTTTCATCGCTTTTCGATTCCCAAGTTTCACTTAGTTAACTGAACTGAAAATTGCAACTTTTCTCCGATTATCCTTCGTTATATTCTCCGCAAATTTATCTAATGTCTGTTTATTACTTGGGAAAAGAACAAGTTAAACAAACGTGATTTATAAATTAGTGTTTGTTAAAAAAATATTTTTATGATATATAAAATAATAATGATTTTTTAAAATATTAAGAATTTGGGATGTTTTTCTCAAAGAATTATTTTGTACTATTATTTATTATGATGATAAATACAAAATATTTCATTTAGTGGAATATTTAGAAAGATTTCTCGTACTTTTTAATTTCTTAAAAATATTTTCTATTACTCTTTTACATTTTACCTTAAGCAAAAAATAGTAAGATTTTTTCAATATTATTTTTTATATTTTAAGTATCAATCAATTCTAATTACAACGTAATCTTTTTAATCAAAAACTAAATTAAAATTACAAATCAAAAAATTGGATTTGAATTTTTTTTTAAAACTAGAAAATTGATTTTTGACCATTTTTCATTTTTGTTTGAAATTCAAAAATTTTTTAAAAAAATATATTCATTAAAATGTAAAATAATTTTGATTTAAAATAATTATTTTGTTTCAAATAAATATTTTTAATTAAAAAATTCAATACTTTCTAGAGAAAAATACTTTTTAAGACAAGTTTTAAACAATGACTATTTTTTATTAGAATATTGATTGAGTGATTGATTAAATGACTTTTTCTGAATAGTATTTAGTTTGTGTACAAAAAGACAATTTTATTCATCGATTTGTTTTATTTAACATTATTACTTAGATTTTAGCTGGAAAAAATAATTTCTAAAAATTTGGATTTTTCATCAAATTTTGCATACTATAGGTCATGGTTTTTTGAGGGTCAAAAATTGAAAATTTTAAAATTCAATTCAGGTTGATATTTCTTGTTATAAATTGATTATTTAAATAAAAAATAATCATTTTTTGGTGAAAAAAATATTAGTTTCTCGAAAATACGATTTTGGTAAGAGAAAATTGATTTTTAATCATTCTTTATTTTTGCTTGAATTCAAAAATTTATCAAAAAATTATATTCATGAAAATATAAGATGATTTTGAGTTTAAATCATAGTTTTGTTTCAAATAAACAGTTTTAGTTAAAAATTCAATACTTTCTATAAAAAATACATTTTAAAATAACGAATCCAAAAGAATGATTTTTGGAATAGAAAATTGACTGACTGAATGATCAAATCGTTTTTTTCTAAATAATATTTAGTTTATGCGCAAAAAGACGATTTTAATCATTGATTAAAATTGTTTTACATCATTTCATCGATTTTAGTCAAAAAAAATCAATTTTTTAAAATTTAGATTTTTCATCAAATTTTGCATACTATAGGTCGTGGTTTTTTGAGGGACAAAAATTGAAATTTTTAAAATTCACTCAAAATCAATATTTTCTGTTATAAATCGATTATTTTATTCAAAAGTAATCATTTTTTAATACAAATAACATTAGTTTCTCGAAAACATGGCTTTAGTAGCAGTAAGTTAATTTTTGATCATTTTCCAATTTTGCATGAAATTGAAAAAAATTCTCAAAAATTTATATTCATTAAAATATAAGATGTTTTTAATTTAAAATAATAGTTCTGTTTTGAGTTAATATTTTAAGATAGAAAATTAGAGACTTACTGTAAAAAATACTGTTTAAAACAATTAATTCAAAATATAGTTGTATTTGGAGAGAAAAAAATTGAAAATTTTAAAATTAAGTCCAAGTCAATATTTTTTTCAATAGATTTTTTTAATAAAAAATGATCATATTAAGGTAAAATTAATATTTGTTTATTGGAAAATATAATTTTGGTAGTCAAAAGATGATTTTTACTTACATTTCATTTTTAGATGAAATTCGAAAACAAAATTTATGTTTAAAAAAATATGAAATTTTTTATTTTAGCAATAAGTTAATTTTTGATAATTTTCTAATTTTACATAAAACTTCAAAAGATTCTTAAAAAATTATGCCCATCAAATTATAAGATGTTTTTAATTTAAAATAATAATTCTACTTTGAGTTTAAATTGAATCCATATCGAAAGTTCTATCTAATCTAAAAAACATCTTTATATATATATATATATATATATATATATATACATGTGTGTGTTTGTGTATGTATATAAGGTATGATAAAGTGTGTTTTTCAAATTAGATAGAAATTTTGATAGGGATTCAATTTTAAGTTCTATCACGTTTAAAAAAACATCCTATATATATTATATATATAATTTTATATATATATATATATATCTGTATGAAACCATTAAAAAAAATAATTGCCTAAATCAAAAGTACGATACAAAAAAAAATTAATTAACCATCAATCAATTGCAGTTTATAAAATACAGGAACTATTTTCGAACGAGTTGTAATTTACATGGGTTTATTACTGTTTGTTGAGGGATAAACTTACATGGTATTAATCCATGAAGTTTTCATGAATGTGTTTGAACTGTTTGTGATATAACAAATTGAATATTAATCCTAAACCAAACATTGTATGAAACATAAAAAACACCCACACATATACAAAGATAATTAATTAAAAACTCCTACATGTATACAAACAGAATATTCATTTTGATATAAAATTAACCTAATTAATTAAAAGATTTATTTGAAATCTGTTTATGATTTAAATATATATATATATATATATATATATATATATATATATATATATATATATATATATACTTCTCTGTACAAAAAATAAGGCGACTTTTAAATTTGAAACTCCCGCGAAAGTCGTAGTTCAAAAAACTTTTTTTCCTATATTGGTACAACCTTCAGTGACATTCGTTCCTAATTTCAGTTTGATATATAAAATAGTTTATAAGTTACAACAGTTTATTCATATCAATTTTTCGTCTTTTTTGATTTTTAAAATGTCTAATATTGTTGAACAAAGAAGTTGTATTAAATTTTGTGTTAAAAATGAAATTGTGTTAAAAATAAAATGGTGCAGAAAGCATTAGATGATCAATCTTTATCAAGAAAAATTGTATTCCAGGAGCATAAGCTATTCTGAGAAAGTCGTGAATCCGTAGATGAACCTCGTTCTGGTCGTCCATCAATAACCAAAGAAAATATCGAAAAAATTAATAGGAAATCGTCACTTGACTGTAAGAGAGGTTCTGAAGATATTGGAATATTAATAGATTCAATAGACGCAATTTTAAGTGATGTTTTGGGCTTGAAACGTTTGTCAGAAAAACAATTATATTCGTAAGTTTTTCTCCAGAAATTCAACAAATATTGCTCCACAAGCACCGCATTCTCCAGATATGTAACCATGCGACTTTTTCCTATTCAGTCGATTAAAAAAACCAGTTCGAACAACACGATTTGACTCAGTTGAATCGATAAAACAAATATTGAAGGAGGTGCTGATGGAAATTCCAAAAAATGAATATGGAAAGTGTTTCCAAGATTGGATTAAACGTTGGGGTATGTGTATTGCAACAGGAGGGGATTACTTTGAAGAAGACGAAATAAATTTGAATGGATATATAAATAGTATGGGATTTCTTCAAACAGTCACTTTACTTTTTGAACAGAGTAGTATATATATATATGTATATAACAATTTAAAATTGAAGTAATTATATTACAGAAATTTTTAAAATGTGATTAAAAATGAACATATGAAAAATATTTGCATCAACGTATGTAAAAAATCAGTTCATTTGAGTTTAGTTTCTTTTTGATGGGGGTTTTAGTGAAGAAAAAAATATTTATTCACATTAAGCATTTTTAAAGTAAATAAATATTGTAGAAGGCACACCGGCTTTGTAAAAAGATATCAAAGTACCTTCATGTATCCGCAAAATCATTACTGTTGTCGTCGTGTCTCTGGGCTTCGTAGATATCAGAAATCAAGCTCGAGTGTAAAGCACAATGGAAAATATTATATAACTAGCGGATAGAACTTTATACTTCTGCAAGAGATATATACATATATATATATATATATATATATATATATATATATATGTATATATATATATGTATATACATATGTGTATGTTTGTACATTTGCGTGAATGTGTTTGTTTGTTCGTGTTATTCTAAAGATTCTTGCATCTCGAAAATGTTCTTTTGTTACGCACGCTATTTTTCTTTGTAAAATGAAATGTTCACTAATGTACAGTGCAAAAAAGAGAATGTAACTTTTTTGACATTTCTTGATTCGAAAAAGAATATTTTTCGTTGTATATTCCACTGACGAGATGGTTGAGATTATCATAAAATATTTATGATAGACGGAGCATGAATTCGTTATAAAAAAATGTAAAAAAATATAAAATATGTTCAAGTATTAAATGAACAATATAATAACTAATATAAAAGGTGTTTCTGAATGTAAAAAAATATTTAAAACATGAAAAAATGAGTTTATGATTATAAATAATGACAGAGATATAGAAATTTCATTTTTAAGGTTAAATTAGTGATTGAAAATGAAATGCTGTTCAATGAACATTGACATAAAGAATTTTCCAATAAACGATTCAGAAATTTAAATGGAAATAAAACAAAAAGTATTTAATTGATTACTTATTTTTTTTTATTATTTTTAAGAATACTCTATGGCATTATTAATGAAATACAATTTCAATCATATGACCACCGCGGCTTCACTTGACACACACACATATATATGTATGTATGAGTGTGTAGTATAAATTGGAAGAGAAAGGTATTGGATTGGTAGAAATGGAAAATTTTGAGAGAAATCTTTATCCAGCAGTGGATGGAGAAAGGCTGTTGTTGGTGGTGATGATGATGTGTTTCATCATCATCCATCATGTGTATCATTTCCATCCACTGATAGATAAAGATCATCCCAAAAATTTTCTTTTACAGAGATCCAATATTTTGCACTTCAATTCCAATTAATGATTTTTTTATGTCTCTATTCCATCTACCCAAGTGTCTCTTCTTGAATCTCTATATTTTTGTATTCACAATCAATAATTTCTGTCGACCATCAGCGGTTTTCTCTTTTTGCTATAAACTTGTTCCATTTTCATTTTAAACATTTTACTTTTATTGTAAACATTTATAAGTTTGATCTTCTTACATACACACACACACATAAATATATATATATAAAGCAGGAATCCACAAATAATTTTTCTGAATTTATATTTAGATTCAAGGTACAAAATGAATTTTATTGTAGATGAAATACTTCTTTAATATATAAAATATAGATATTTTATTTTGTTACAAACGAATCTTGAATATTTATTTTAATTATATTCAACAAATAATATATTTAAAATAAAATAAAACGCTCACGCAACACAAAATTTCTTTAAACAAATATTCATTAAATATCTTACCTCTTTAATGAAAATTTATATATATATATATATATATATATATATATATATATATATATATACTTATTTATAATTATTAAATTTAAACAAGTTTCAAGACACCCCTGGGAGAACTTTGTATAAATATAAGATGGTCCAAATGAGATTGAAGGCTAGTAAATGATAGTCATGAAGTAAATGTATGTATAAATCCTTCAGTCTCATTTGGTCCACTGTCGAGTTTTATAAAATTTAAATAGTGATAGAATGTTTGTAAAACTTATAATCTAACGAATTAACTTGAAATGATAGAATAACATGCTGGAAGGCGTAAATTTAAACGAATAATCAATCACTGACACTATTTATCATATTAAGTGACATATTAATAACTGAATATTTTTTAAACTCCAAGGAAAAAGATTGAATAGTAAATTCTACTGAATAAAAATCGACTAAATGATTACTTGTATCAGCTTTTTGCATTAATGTTTTATAATCTATTTATTTACGAAATTGATTACATAACAGAAAAAATGTAGTATGAGATCTATTTAACCCTTTGAAGCACGTTGTTACAGATTTTTGAAAAAAAATATTTTTAATTATACATTTGGACATAAACCAGGTTTTTGATTTTATTATTTATTAATAATAAATAATATGGCTGATTCTTCGGTGGATTTATTATGATTTTTGAGACAAATGGAAGCAGATCTATGTAGAGAGGCTGGTTTTAAAGTGAGAGATCTATGTGGTATGCTAAAAATCGTATCAGAAAAGATGGTCACATTTTAAAGGATTAAAAATTGGTTAATATATTTTCATAAAATATACATAAATAAAAAATTAATGGAAAAATAAAATTGATAAATCAGACAGAATTATAAACAGAATTAAATAAAATACTTTGATCAAAATAAAATATATATTTTATAAAAATATATTAAATATAAGGCCATCCAAATGTGACGCATAGATTTATATTTTATTAAAAAGAAATAATACACATGTTTTCCTATACACCATCCCTATACATATGTTTCTTTTTAATAAAACACAAATCTTGAAGTCACATTTGGATGACCCTATATTTAATATATTTTTATAAAATATATATTTTATTTTGATCAAAGTATATTTATAATTCTATCTGATTCATGAATTTTTAATTTTCCATTAACTTTTAATAATATTTATTTCATTACAAAATCTGCTCTTAAATCAAACTGAAAAGGTAGGATTAACTATCAAAATGTATTTGTCTTTTGGATTATAACGTTCGTACATTTCACTAATTTAATGACTACCACCTATACCGACCTGACTCAGGATATATGATCACATTCACTTTATAGTCCTGACTTGGCCCCGAGCTATTACAATTTATTCAAATTACTAAGGGCATCTCTGGAAAGTAATGACTTTTCAGCAATGCCCTTAGTTTACCGAAAGTGATTTTCATTAAATAAGGAAGTTACGAAAGTTGAACTACAATGGTTGAGTTCATAACAAAAAGAGTTCTATGAATGGAACATAAAATATTTCTCGAGGAAACAAGCATAGAGTGGTTTAAATAAGACTAAAGGATAGTAAATTATGATAAACAAGTAAATATATGTCTAAACCCTTCAGTTTCATCTAAATCATTGTATATATGGACCTGTGGTTATAAAAGGGGTTTGAGTTATATATTTTTCGTTCTGAGGTATTTTGAATTCTGTGTTTGAATTATTTCAAAAATATTTTTCTATGATGACAAATAGAAAAAGTAAGTGTGTTTGTTCTTAAAAAAACAATTCTTTTATTTGATTTTGAAATTTTAAGACAAAACATATTTTTTAATATCTCAAATGACTTAAACTGTTTTCAAAATTAATGAAAAAGTCAAAAAAAGATTTATATAAAAAAATGATAGATTTTATTCCAAAAAATTGAATAACAAAATGAATTTTCAAGTTTTAAAATTAGAATTATTCTTAATTATGTTTAATTTTTCACATAATTTGCATTTTATGATGTTTTGAGAACTTTAAAAATAATTTTGAGAACTTTAAATTTAATGATAAATCTATAATAACTTTCACATCTTAAAACAATAAGTTTATTAAAAAAAAAATCTAAGAAAAAAAGTAACTTGACTATGTAAAAAATATTACAATTTTATACAAAACTCAACTACGTAATATTCTATTAAAAAAAATAAATTTATAATCCATTTATGATATTCAAATTTAACATCGAAACGCACACACATAAATTATTGACTAGAAATAAAAATAAAACAACGAATTGAAAAAAAAAATTCAAAAAAAACTGTTAATATCTTAAGCATATTTGCATCATCATTGGAGTTTCGCTATTCACAGTAAATTTTATATTCACTTATATCAAGAGCTGTACGTTTTTTTACGCAAATAATTTCATATTATATTGATCAAATTCCATTTTCAACTCAATTTGCATATTTTAATTAAAAACAAACAAATAACGTAGTTCTTTAATTTATGTCTTGTGTATTGAATCGATCCTTAATAAAAGTATATTTTTAAATATATATATATATATATATATATATATATATATATATATATATATATATATATATATATATATATATATATATATATATATATATATATTTAATTACCAAAAAACATTCAACACATAATAATTATTAGTTTAACATTTTTTACAAGTATTTTATAATCAGAAATTTATAAAAATGTATTTAAATTATTAAATAATTCCCTCTCTCTCTCTCTCTCTCTCCCGACCTTTTCTCTCTCTCTCTCTCTCTCTCTCTCTCTCTCGCTATATATATATATATATATATATATATATATATATATATATGGACCGTTTATTTTGAAAGTGGTGTAAGTCCATTTTTAAAAAAATGAAATATCACGTAATTTGTGCTTAATTTAGTGTAAAAATTTTATTTACAATTAGTTAGTATTTAATTTCTTAAAAAATGCCAATGCTTTGTTCAATTTAAAATTGACCGATAAAAGAAATTGCGTAGTCATTGATTATGAAAGTGGTGTAAGTCCAATTTCCATAGAGAGGTGGCGGGGTCAGTGGCCACTAATAACTTTATTTTATAATAAATTTATTATTATAAAATAAATTTATAGACAATAAATTTATTTTACACGAAATGAAACAAGAGAATTTCGTTTCAACAAAAAATCTACAAAACGCAATTAAAAAACAGATAAGAAGAAACACTAATGGAGAAAATGTAAATTGGTTGGAAATATGTTGGATGAGGTTTTGCAAAAGTGCACCGTATACTATTTTATATAAAATATCAATGGAGAACACAGAATTTAAGACTTTAGATTTATCACCTACATGTCGGGGAAGACGCCAAAATTTGAAAAAATCGCCCTGGCGCCTTTGTAACACGATGCCAGGCCTATTACATACGAAAAATATAATGATATGGAGCAGTTATTACCTTATATACCTCCTGTGCATCATGAATATTTCAAAACACTGCCACATGAAGAGCATAAATAAATAATACCAATATCTTATGTTAAGTTTAACAATATATAAATATAATCAACGTTCAAAATAAAAAATGCTACTCCTATTTTATTTCTTGTTATTATTTATAAATAAAAATGGATTAATACGAAATATATTTTAAGTGTTATTTAATTTTTCAAAATCGAAATTAAATGATTTTTACAACTGACTAATTATGAAAGTGGTGTAAGTGCATTTTCAGCGCATAACATACATTATTTTCGTTAAATTCGCCTAAAAGAAATTTATATAATCAAATTACATATTGATAAATGAGTAGAAACATTGCCAAACTCGACATAATTAACTTATATTTTTTAATTGACAAATAGGCTAACCTTTAATTTTCTCAAAACAACAGAAAATGGACTTGCACCACTTTCAAAATAAACGGTCCATATATATACAGGGTTTTCCAATAAGAATGTCAAAACTTCAACAGCTGGTGGTAGCTATGTTTGAATTTTTTTAAAGCTCATTTTGACATTTCAATTCAGTATAGTTTAGGAAATTATCATGGAACGTTTAACACTTCAATTGTAAAAACTTTAATAGACTTATTGAAATAAAAGTTTAATGAATCCATTATTTCATGAAATGGAACATCATGATGAATTGGACATCAAGATCATGCGATTTAACACCATTGGATTATTTTCTGTGAGGTTATGTGAAATCATTGGGTTATGCTGATAAACTACAAACAATAGAGGTATTAAAAATAAATATTTAACTTGTGATTCATGAAATTGGACCACAATTATGTGAAAGGGTGACTAAAAATTGGACTAAACAAATGCATTGTCAATCAAAATTGTGGTGGTCATATGAGTGAAATTGGCTTAAAGCATTAATGCCATAGAATGTGATTAATAATAAAAATAAATAACTAATTAAGTAAACATTTTTTGTTTTATTTCCATTTAAACTTCTGAAGCGCTAATTGTAAAACCCTATATATAAAATGAAATAAAATAAATTTATAAATATTGAATTATTACATACGTCTGTACAAAAATAACTTATAACATGTATTTCTCTTAAAAAAATCGAATTACTTTATTCTGTTTGATAATAAACAGCACATTGACTTGTACGAATAAACTTCAAATAATGTTTATTTCAAAATATTTACAACATTATATTTATTATTTATAAAAGTAAATAATAATATTATATTTCAAATGTCAGTTATATGAAAAACACGTTTCCGGAATTAAAGTACATTTGTTTTTCTACTTTCTCTATATTTTCATATTTTGTATCTTTATTTATTTTTGTAATATATTTTTGATTTCTTTCAACATTCCAGATATATTTTTCGCAGTACATAATAAGTAAATGAAAAACATTTCAGTTCGATATTTCCAGAAACAGCACGATTCACATAATCCGTTATATGTATCGAGATGGAAGAAACTGTGCGATAAAGTCAACAAGCCGATTATCAAAAGATTATGTGGTCTAATGTAGACGTTCGAGCTTTATATTAAGAAAGATACGATTGTCGAGTATTTTTTAAGTTCGATTTGAACATTTTGTAACTGGTGTATAGATCAATAGAAAATTATTGTAAAATATACGGCATCCAAATGTGACGCCTAGATTTTTTTTTTATTAAAAAGAAACATGTGTATAGGGAAACATATTTATAGTTTAACACAAATGAATTTTAAACTCAACACCACAATGGTTTGTGTTAAAGTGAATCAGCCACAGTTCCAAAACAACAAATATTTTTATAAAACACAAATCTAGCCGTCACATTTGGATGACCCTATATATATATTTTATATATATATATATATATATATATATATATATATATATAGAGAGAGAGAGAGAGAGAGAGAGAGAGAGTTTCAATAAGATTGCCATAACTTTGACAGCTAGTGGCAGCCACGTTTGATTTTTTAAGCTCTTTTTGACATTTCAACTCAGTATAGTTCGACAAATTATCATGGAACGTTTAATACTTCCAGAACCCTTAGAAATTATGAGAAATTCAATAGAATTATTGAAAAAAACGTTTAATGAGTCTATTATTTCACGAAATGAACTCATCAATTGGCTACCAAAATCATGTGATCTAACTCCATTGGATTATTTTCTGTGAGGTTATGTGAAATCATTGGTTTATCCTGATAAACCACCAGAAGCGTTAAAAATAAACATTAAATGTTTAATTCATGAAATTGGACCACGATTATGTGAGAGTGACAAAAAAATTGTTTTTTTTGGCAGTTTAGGTTTTATTCGTCTGCTGATAAAGTTTAGTGTCTAGATTATTGACGTACCTAGGGGCATATAACATGCCCCGATGCTCGTCATTTATCATCTTATATTTGTATTTAGGTCTTCTCATATAATTTTGAAAAACATTATTTTTGATTTGGAAAAAAATCAAAAAACCCAGATAAACAGACTAACATTTTTTTTCCAGCTTTTGATGTTCTTTGTCTTCTGATAATTTTGTTCTTCTTTTCTTTAACGTACCTAGGGACGTATGATATGCCCCCGTAGCTCGTTATATGTCTTCTTATCTGTTTGTATCTTCTTGTATATTGTTCTGTCTTCTGTATCTGTACTTTATCTGGGAAAAATTGACTAAAATTTGAAATAGATGAATGCACTATATTAAGCGAAGTCCATATTGGTTATATGAGTGAAATTGTGTTCCATCATTAATGCCATAAAATATGCTTAAAAAGAACAAAAATAAATATCTAATTAATTAAATTCTTTTCGTTTTATTTACATTTAAATTTCTGAAGCGCTTATTGGAAAACCCTATGTATATATATATATATATATATATATATATATATATATATATATAAACCTTTTTCTATCCACTTTTGAATAAAATAAATGGTTGAAAATATATTATACAAATGTATAGAACTTATGTGTTTATATTTCTATATTTTATCAAAAAATGTAGAAATATAAACATATAATATTGTATAATTTTAAATTTTTATTCTTAATGTTAAATTTATTTTAATTCATACTTTAATAGTCAGTAATATGAGTTATTAGAATATATTTATTTTTTAAAAAACTTCTTTGATAAAAAAATATATTAAAAATAATAACCTCATCTCTGGAAAAATATATGACTACTTGAAAATATTAATTCGAATTTCTCCTTATTACCTGCGGACATTTAGTTAATCCAAAACGATGTACATGTAAACATATCCGTGGAAACTTGTATATTTTTTTATTTACATCGTCGGTAGACCAACAACTTTATCGATTGATGTTAAAGTACCGTCTACTACGATTTGACATAAGGAGGAATGGTGTTTTCGGCCCTTGTGCCACCCACCATACCCACCAATAGATATTATTACGAACTATAGACCGTAAGCCCTACTCGCAACAATTGATTTATAAACGAGTCTCGAACCTATATCATACGAAGATCAGAATCGGTGAGATTACTTTCTATATCATTTCAGCCTTGACGAAAAATATTACACTTTATGTGGAAATTCTATTTGAATGAAAATGTAGTTCAGATATGACCAACAAAAGTTGGAAATGTGTGTTATATATATAAAAGTGTTTGAATGATTTTATATTTGAGTTGTCGAACTGAAAGAGTTTACTCAAGTATCAAACATTAGAAAACTTTATTTAATTTACAAACTTTTTTAAATATGAAGAATTACAGTCGTCAAACAATTTATTTGTTTACCTTAAACCAGGAAAAAACACTGATATACAATTTCAGTTCATTTTTTCAAACTTCTATTTATGTTATTCATTTTTGTAAAAGATGTAAGAAATAAGAATGAAGAGAAATAAAGTATTTGTTATATTTAATAAATTTCTGTTACAAAATTTAGGTCATAGTACATGAAATAGAAATTAAAATTGAAATTGAATGTGAATTTATTTCAATTAATTAAATTCTCTATTTAATAATATTTTATTTTCATTTAATGTTATGTATTTTCATAAAGATGCCATCATCTTTAAAACAAAGACATATATTTATACGATAAAAATCTATTAAATTATTTTTTAACAATGAATAAAAATAATTATATTTATTACTAAAAAAATATATTCGAATTGATAATTTGATTAACAGTAATTTTTTTATTTTTTTATAGCTATATATATATATATATATATATATATATATATATATATAAAAATATTATATATAATATAAAATTGTATAAATATATATATATATATATATATATATATATATATATATATATATATATATAAGTATTTGAACAATTTTATATTTGATTTGATGAATTGAAAAATTTTACTTAAATATCAAACATGAAAAAAATTATTTATTTTCAAACTCTTTTTAAATATGAAGAATTGTAGAAGTCAAACAATTTATTTGTTTACCTTAGAGTAGAAAAAACAGTGATACACAATTTCAGTTTATTTTTCAAAAAAGAATATTTGTATTATTATTTTTTTATTAAAAAATATACGAAATGAAAATGAAATGAAATAAAGAATTTGCTACATTTAATAAATTTTTGTTACAAAATTTAGGTCACAGTATATGAAATTGAAATTGAATATAAATTGATGTTGATTAATTAAATGCCCTAGATAATCATAATATTTTATATGTATTTATTTTCATTTCATCTTATATATTTTGATAGAGATACCATTATCTTTAAAATAAAGACACATATTTGTGTAACGAAAATCTATTAAATTTTGTATTAAAATGAGAAATTAGGAATAATTATTTTTCCAATAAGAATGTCAGAACTTTGACATCTGACAGTAGCCATGTTTGAATTTTTTTTAAGCTTATTTTGAAATTTCAACTCAGTATAGCTTAGGAAATTAACATGTATAAATAAGTAATGAATTATTGTAAAAATGTATTAAATTATTGTATCAAAATGAGTAATAAGGAATAATTATATTTATTATTAAAAAAATCTTATATTCCATGTGATAATATTATTAAGAGAGAAATTCGTTAATTTTTTTCATACCTATGTTACATATATTGATACACACACACACACACACACACACATATATATATATATATATATATATATATGCTTGTCGTTTGATAAGTATGGTAAATTTATTTATTATTTAATTTATTTTATTAATTAATTAAATTAAATTTTTTAATTTAGTTTTTCTTACTTTTTTACCATAATTATCAAACGACCATCATATATATATATATATATATATATATATATATATATATATATATATATATATATAGAAAGATAGGGTGTTTTTTTAAGTTTGATAGAACTTTAATCTGAATCCCTATCGAAAGTTCTATTTAACCTAAAAAATCCTTTATATACATATGTGTGTATGTATATATAAGTATGATAAAAGGGTATTTTTTAGGTTAGATATAACTTTTGATAGGGATTCAATTTAATATTCTATCATGCTTGAAAAATCTCTCTTTTTCTCTTTCTTTCTCTGTATAATTTTGGGTTGAAACAGAAATAAAAATATGGAAAGTTATGTGGAGAGATTTTCATCCATCAATAGGTAATAACAGGCTGATGACATAAATAATTAAGACAATTCAGAAAACATTTTAAAAATTATTAATTTATAATTATAATTGATACTGTTAAATAATTTCAAGTAAATAATATGTATATCTACATAAATATAAATTAAAATGTTGCCAATGAAGATATTTGAATTTTTTGAAAATTATTGAACTTGCATCAGTTATGTTATTTTACCTAAATGCTAAATAAATATATATTTAATTTTTTTTTAAAATATCGTATTTGTAAATTTGGTATAAAGAATCAACGATTTTTCTTTGTTAATAATAAATATATATATATTTATCGAGCTGATATTTAGTTATCAAACAGGATCTAAGACGACGCCATCGCACGTATATACACTTGTACTTAGTCGCATGTGGTATTTGAATTTGAAATTTCAATTCTATTTCTGTGCAGAAGGGGCTTAAGACGACGTCGTCGTCGTCGTTGTACATCCGGAACTTATACGCGACCGTAACGACACAACGTGCCGCGGGCCGTCACGGAATTTCGTGAATAGCAAATCGACGAATAAATTACCATATGTAATGCGTTTCGGCGAGGTTCGTTGTTGTGCGTTTAAGGGGTTCCATCGTTGACAGTTATGTTTGAAAAAAATTATACGCTGCCAGGTTATTAGAGGTTGTCTCGATTATTATGTAGAGAAGAAGATGAGTTTTTTTTATGTTTTTTTAATTTTCTTTAAATGTGAAAATACGGAAAATGAATTATTATTTAAATATTTTTTTATCTTTGAAAATTTATCTGAATATTTTTTTCATCTCAATAGTTTATATTGCAGAAATTCTATCATTTTTTATAGTTTATATCAGTATTTTTTACGGACATAATATATATTATAACATACAATACCTGGCCAAATTATTACACCTTCACTGTTTTTTATAATGATAACATATTTTATTTTAAACAATACCAAAGAATTGGTAGATTTTTGAGTCGATTTTTATTCTCTATTATGCTGATAACATTTTACCATAAAATTTATTTCACGAAATATTTTTAGGATAAAAATTAAACTGTCAAAGTGAAGAACGTTGAAATCACATCACTGTTATTATTTGATAGGTGGTTGTATAGAGTTTTCCAATAAGAATGTCAGAATTTTGACAACTGGTGGTAGCCATGTTTGAATTTTTTTAAGCATATTTTGACATTTTAACTCAGTATAGTTTGGAAAATTATCACGAAACGTTTAAAAATTGTAAAAATTTATTATAAAAATCAATGTTCGGTTCTTGAAACTTACAATCAACATTAAATAAAGAAAACTGGAGAATTTGGAGTGAAAGAAATCCACAAATCATTGAACAAAACCACTGCATCTACAAAAAGTAACTGTCTAGTGTGCATTATGTTGGTGGTATCATTGGATCATATTTTTTTCAAAATGAAGCTCGAGATCACATTACAGTAAATGAAGTGAGTTACCGAATTATGAGTATGATTAAAGAATTTTTTTCAAAAATCATTAAAAATGGTTTGTACGATATGCGGTTTCAACAGAACAGTGCTACGTGCTATGCATCTACGAAAACAATAGTATTTATTTGTTGCTTTGGAACTGTGGGTGATTCACTTTAAAAAAAATTAAATCACAAAACTAACGCATGCAGATATTCAATTTATCTAGAACAGACTTCACAAATCGTTAAAAATTTTCGAATACCGTCACAAGTAATAAATAAGTCAATTCAAGTCATCAAAAAAGGTTACAAATCTATGAAAAAGAACATGTTGCAAAAAACAATAAATTGACGAAATTAAAAGAAAGATTCAACCTCCAGTTGTAGATGGATTGAATAAGGACAAAAAACACAAATTAGTATATGTATATATAAAAAGTTAGTCTAGATTTTAACAGAAAGGCTCTGACGATGATGGCGTCGCCATCGAAATGCATCGGTCGATATAATTATAGATTATATAATTATAAATAATAAGTGAACAATAAGTGATTATTGAACACTTTAAATTATTGTGGTGTTGGGGTTAAAATTCATTTGTGTAAACAATAGTATTATTAAAACATAATTTTAATGAGTCCATTATTTCACGAAATGGACCCATAAATTGGCCTTCAAGATCATGTGATCTAACCCTATTGGATTATTTTTTTGCGAGGTTATGTGAAATCATAGATTTATACTGATAAATCACAAACTACAGAAGAATTAAAAATAAACATTAAACGTGTAATTCATGAAATTGGACTACAATTTTGTAAAAGAGTAAAAATTGAACTGAACTATGAAGCGAAGTCATGGTAATCATATAAGTGGAATTGTATTTCATCATTAATGCCATAGAATATACTTAAAAATAAAAAAAAATAACTAATGAATTAAATAATTTTTCTTTTATTTCCATTTAAACTTCTGAAGTTCTTATTGAAAAACATTATATATATATATATATATATATATATATATATATATTATTTAAATAAAAATAAATAATGTATTTTTTCACAAAAAAGTCAGGTATAAAACAGACGCTGATTATCCAATCACATAATATTAAAAGAGAAGATTTTATAAAAATAAGCACAATCTGTTTACCTACATGGTACTCCCGGCAAAATGTAATCAACGTTGTATCGTATTTATTGAACCACCCTCATATACGAGTATGTTTGTGTGTCAAACTAACGAACTGATTTCGTAAAAAGAGATTTTCGAAAATTCGTTTATCTAAAATCTACGAAGCTCTCGAAACTTATTAATCTATTTAATTTGTAAAAGGGATTTGTAGTACGAACTTAAAGTTTAGATGTAGCGCGAAGTTCAATGTCGTAATAAATTTAAATATATTATTTATATAACAAAGTTGGTGTATGTTCAGTAAATATTTTCATCAGGAAAGGAGACAAGGAATAATGGTGTTAAGTATTTAAAATAAGATTATTGTTTGATCTGATTTATTTTGGAAATTGAAATATTTTTTGAAGAGATAGTCAATATGTGTATCATGAGATTAAATGAGTAGTAAAAGGTTTATGGATCAACATCTATAAAAATAATAATCTAGTATACTTCACTTATATTTCCTGGAAAAAATATATACAATCCTATAAATGTTTCATATAAAAAGTAGAGATTCTATAGGGGTTTCCAATAAGCGTTTCAGAAGTTTAAATGGAAATAAAACAAAAAGTATTTAATTATTAATTAACTTGATTTTTAAGTATATTCTATGGCATTAATGATGGAACTAAATTTCACTCATATAACCACCCACTATGACTTAGCTTGACAGTGCATTCGTTTAGTTCAATTTTTAATCACTCTTTCGAATAATTGTAGTCAAATTTCATGTTTATTTTTAAAACTTTTCTTGTTTGTAGTTTATCAGCATAAATCAATGACTTCACATAACCTTATAAAAATAATCCAATGGAGTTAAATCAAAAGATATTGATAACCAATTGAGGGTTCCATTTCGTGAAATAATAGACTAATTAAACTCATATTTCAAAGATTTGTCAATAAAATTATTCTGCTTTATTTACTCCGCTATATTTAAAAAAAAATAACTAATTTTTTTTAGGAAAATAGCAATATAATCTCAATTATTTTGAATGTATTGTAGTATCTGACTCAGTATTAGAAAAAATCATTTTTTGGTAATAAATATAAGATCGTTCAAATGTGATGCATAGATTTGTGTTTTATTAGAAGGAAACATGTGTATAATTTCTTTTTAACATAATACGGTTCGCAGTATTTCGCGCTAGACTTCATCTGGAGTCCGGCGAATTTTGCAAAAAAATGCACAAAAATAACTTCTTCATAAAATCGATGTAATTCTTAAACCAATGAACATTTTGAAATGAAATTTTATATTTGCCTATAAAAGGGTTCAATGTATAGATATATGTAAATATAATAGTGATTTTCAATCTGTAATGAATGTATCAACGTGATAAAGTACAACAAAGAGATGCTTTATAATAAACATATTTTATTATAAAAAAAACTCTTTTTAGCGTAAAAAAACATCTAGAAGGGATAAAAATATGATAAATTACATAAAGCATATATTGTATATACAGAAGTTGTTAGAAAAAAAATAAGAGAACCAATTTCGATTTTATTCCAAAAAAATAGAACTTTGCTAGGGATAGAATTTACTTTATTTAAAATATCTGAAATATTTTTTATCATTTTTATAATTTATCAATATTTTGAATATAAACACTACCATCTTTTGATAAAATTCGAAAAAATATAGCTTGTATATATATATATATATATTTTGGCGTCAAAAGTTCATCAACAAAACACGCGTTAACGCGTGAACGGACTTAAAAAACACAGCACGAAACACGTGTTCACGCGTAGACGGGTGGTAATGTGTTAATAAAACACAAATCTAAGCGACACATTTGGATGACTCGATATTTACACCAGTAAGGTTTTATAATTTTTCAATTCATATAATTGAATATTTTTATAAGTGATTTGTTTTTTAATCATTTATCGTTTTGTGAGTGAATTCAATTTTCCATTTTTAATTATTGTTTTAGTTATTTCGAGATTTTATAAAACATTGTCAACAATAATTTTTTTGTATTACATATCTGTAGAATTTGAATTTCTTTTGATTAGTTTTCACCACAATTCTTTATTATTAAACAAATTCAATTTTTATTTGACTTAAAATCCATATTTTCAAATAGATTTTATCGAATAATCAAAACCGATATTTTTATACAAAGTATCTCAATCGATTTTCAATTTAAACTTAAAAATATCTTTAATTCTTTTTAAAAAAAACAATTTTGTATGGAGATATAAATCTAAATAAAAAATCTTTTCATCTCGGTATTAAAAAAGTATATTGGTTGATATATAAAGAAGAAAACAAAACTAATTGGACACTTGACGAGATACGACATTGAACAAATATTTTTTTTAAAGAAGTTTTTGGAAATATGAATAAAGAAAATGAATTTCAATGGATAAATAAAAAAGGGGAGTAGAAAAGAGAAATACGCGGTTTTAGCGACAAATCGAAATATTTAATATATATATATATATATGTACATATATATATATATATATATATATATATATATATATATATATATATATATATATATATATATATATATATATATATATATATATATATATATATATATATATATAAAATTGAAAAGCATAGTACCTTTGTCAAATTTAAATAGCACAACTGGAAATTTATTACACATAAATTATTGTAATGTAAATTACATTTTATAGGAGGAAAATAATATATATATATATATATATATATATATATATATATATATTAATATATGTTAAAATACAAAATTAAAATTATTTAAAATTTAAATGATAACTTGTATTTATCTCAATATTTTAAAGTACGTTTGAAATCAATAATATAGAGAATTTATTAAACCGAGACAACCATATTTCCTAATACACTCAATTTCTAGTGATCTAAATTGTATTATATGTACGTACAATAAACATAGTGTCACGGTTTATACTTGTATGCTTATATATATATATATATATATATATATATATATATATATATATATAAATGTATACACATATGATTGATGTAGATGAATATAGATTGATATAAGATACGTTCATCGTCTCATTTATTATACGCTCGATAGTATTTATGAGTTCATAACTTTTGTCGCGAGTTATATTTATCGGTGTATGAATATAAGATAGGGGAAAACATTTTTATATGATTAAATTTAAACGTAAATATGTATATAAGTTGATAAATATTATACTGTAACGAGATATTATAATGAGACACTTAAGGTAGCAACAAATAAATATTTATTATATCGTTGGGAATAATTCAAAAAAATATATCAATTGATTGTCAATATATATAAAATATGCTTAATACCATAAAATACCGGTAATGTTTTATGGTATTATACCAATATATATTGTGTTAATACCATAAAATATGCTTAAAAATAAAATAAAATAAATAATTAATTAATGAAATAATTTTTGTTTTATTTTCATTTAAACTTTTGAAGAACTTATTGGAAAACCTTATATGATTTTAATACAAGTATATATATAGTATTAAATGACAAAATAATTAAAATTCACTATTGAAAAAAATACAAATAAAAAATAAGAACTAATATGACATTCATATAATAACATACAAAAAGCACATAACCTAATTTTATTTTGTACAGTTATTTAAATCTTCAAATATGATCACGACTTTCTGATCGCGGTGTTAGTATTTCACGTAATCGAACGATGGAAGCTCAGCGTTATGTGAGACATCGTCGTCGATGATATCCGTTCGAGTGAGGGTAATGGAGGAAATGAGTGTTTGTTTACAGTACGCGTGTTCAGTTAAGAGACGCACTGGACAATAGTTCTATTCAAACGGGTTTCTAAAATTACTACTCGCTGTTTATACAACCGTTTGAAATAGATCCTTGTATCATGGGCCAATAACTTTCTTTCTGTTTGTCTTGTTCGCAGGACATGTTGCAACGATTCACATCATCTTGATACAATCATTTTAGTTCGATATTATTATCTTTTGCTCATTTCGGAAATATTATTATTCTTATATATCCATTATGGAACTTTTTCTGGATTTTATTACTTTTATTCGGAAAGAAAATCTATAGAATTTTCTTCTATATTTAATTAAGTTTCAATTTTTTAAGAAGAAAATCAATAACATAATTACATAACGTTAATTAATTATTTTTATCACTAAATTGATCGAAACTTCACTAAAAAATTGTAACAAATCATGTTTTTTTAAAAAAAATTATACTGTTATTTAAATAAAGGTTTTCAATAAGAATGTCAAAAGTTTGACAGCTGGTGGCAGTTACATTTGATTTTTTAAGCCCATTTTGATATTTCAACTCAATATAGTTTAGCAAATTATCATGGAACGTTTAATATTTCAACAACACTTTGAAATTTTAAAAACTTCAATAGACTTTTCGAAACAAGTGTTAATAAGTCTTCACAAAATGGACCCATCAATTGGCTACCAAGATCATGTAATATAACTCCATTGGATTATTTTTTGTGAGGTTATGTGAAATCATCTATTTATGCTGAAAAATAAACATTGAAAGAATTTTTTTCCCAGATAACGTATAGATGCAGAAGACTGAATAATGTATAAGAAGATACAAACAGATATGAAGACATATAGCGAGCTACGGTGGCATATCATACGTTCCTAGGTACGTTAATGAAAAGAAGAGCAAAACTATCAGAAGATAAAGAACAACAAAAGCTGAAAAAAAACATTGAAAGTGTAATTCATGAAATTGGACCACAAGTATGTGAAAAAGTGACTAAAAATTGGACTAAATGAATGCACTATTTGAAGAGAAGTTGTGGCAATCATATGAGTGAAATTTTATTCCATCATTAATGCCATAGAATATGCTTAAAAATAAAAAAAATAAATAACTAATGAATTAAATATTTTTTGTTTTATTTCTATTTAAACTTCTGAAGTGTTAATTGGAAAATCTTATATTATGCATTATCGTTATTGTCTATTTATATTTTATATAAAAAATAGTTCAGTATTTATTACCACTAGAATTAATTTTAACACAAATGAATTTGCACCCTCAACACCACAAGATTTTAAGTATTTAATAATTAATTTTACTTATAACAACAGTAAGTTGAAGCATATTTCGATGACAATGACATCATTTTGAAATCCACATCTAGACTATTTTTCATTTCATATATTTTTTAGTTACAAAATAGCTCCACACCCTTTTATTTAATTCATCAACCCTTAAACTTGCTTCTACTTAACAATGTAAATAAATTATGAAAAATAAAACGTTTAAAAAGCCATAATAATGTTTCTGTGAAAAAGATATTTCTTATCTAATAGATTGATGGTCTGATGTGCATTCAAATCTAATGACAACACAATTAAAATTTATTTTGTCCGAAAAGTTAGTTTGAAAATCAATATTTCCATTTTATAGCATTATAATATAATTTTATTCCATTAAATATTTTTATAGTACAAATTCTTTATTGAATTTTGTGAAATATTTTTTCCATATTAAATTTCATCGACTTTGTTGAAATACATTTTTCAGTTTTATGAAAGACACAATCAACATTTTTGTTACCATTTACAGTTTTTTATCTGAAAGCATTCATATAAACGGCAGAAAATATCCGAATATTTGTAATTAACACGATTATTACAATTGAAAGAAGACATAATTATATTTTGATATGAACTAAAAGCAAACTCGTGTACTAACCACAAAATTTGACCGAACGAATGATAGAAATGCGAGAAAACGGAAAAAAGGAAAAAAGGAGTAAATCCCCTTGAGATCTTCCCTGAAGTAAATCCATATAGAAAATTATATCGGCGCTATTCATGCTGACACAAACATTACACAAGTATACTGTCAGGACAGTTTCGAACGAAATGGGTAAAGAATGAAACGGCATGTGTCAGGGCGGTGTAAATTTTTAAAATGTGTCCTGGATAAAAATATAACCTCACTTGAAATCACATTGTCGGTCGTACATAGCTGAATATAAAATGATATGTTGTATAATATATTCGATTCCAGATAAAGTTGTTAAATATTAATAATATCTTAATGTACTTTATATGTATGTACGGTCGCTTCATAAAAAATAATCACTCTCGTTTCAGGTTTGAATATTTTTGTTTTTAAATTTACAAAAAAACATACATTATATATGAATATATATATATATATATATATATATATATATATATATATATATATATATAGAAAAGAACAAAATTAAATATTATGATTTCATTGCTAATAAAATAAATAATTTATTCATAAAAAATAAAACATTTTAAAATTAAAATATATAATTCAAAAAAACATTACAATATTAATTTGTTCACTTTTGTATGTTATTATTGACAGAAATGAATTTTTATCCTCAACACCAAGATAGTTATGAAGTGTTCAATAAACACTTATTTTTCACTTTTTGTTTATAACATAGTCGGCTGATGCGCATTTCGATGGCGATGCCATCATTATCTGAGCCTTTTTGTTGAAATTTTAACAAAAAGACTCTGCGATGATGGCATATCCATCGAAATGCGTATCAGCCGACATTTTTATAAACAAAAAATGAATAATAAGTGATTATTGAACATTTCATAACCATTATGGTGTTGGAGATGAAAATTTATTTGTGTTAAAATGAATCCGTTGCAGTTCCAAAACAAATTATGTTAATATTAATTTTTATTTTTTAAAAAAATAAAAAAATTAATATTTTGACCAAAACCCATTATTTTTTATCACAATTCCCATTTTTCTAATCATAGATTCAACTAAATTTTCGATATTTTCATTAGTGATACTGTGACATTCTGCTTATATTCTACTCTATAATTCATTTGAGTTTTTAGGTTGTTCTTTGTATTGGCAAAGCTGGTTTTCTAAAATAGCTTATAAACTTTCGATTGGATTTAAATTCTGGCTTTGTGGAGAAGATTTCATACGTTGAAAATTTTGCTTCTGGAGCAAGCTTTTTTATTTTTTTTTAGTACGTTTGAGGTCGTTTTTTTTTAGTACGTGGTATTTAAAAATTTATCAAACAACACGAAAAGTAATTTGCATGTATGCCAATATTCAGTATATAGTGCGAAATTGAGGTTATTGGCACGTATACCAATATACAGTATATAGTATTTTTATTTTTATAACTTATGTATATACATCTATTTTAAAATGGATTTATACCACAAATTGAGCCGTTTGTTTTTGATAGTGCAATAATTCCATTTATTTATACACTGAGATATAATATCTAAAGTTCTGCGTTTGAATTACAAAAAATTGACTGGAATATTTTTAGTTGTATTATATAAAAAATTATAAATAAACAATTATTGTTTATTTATAAATTTTCCAAAATATTTACAAATAAATAATTATTGTTTATTGATAAATTTTCTAAAAAATTTTTCAAAAAATATTTCCAAAAATTTTCCAAAAAAGTGTGGTAAAAATAATACCATAAAAAATATTACCATAAAATTTACCATAATATTTACTACACTTATCAAATAACCTTCGTATATGTGACGCGTGGGCTGCAAAAAGAATTTACAATCTATACCCCAGTGTCATATATGTGTGTCGGTTTGTAAAATTGCTAATTTCACTCATTTAGAACGTTATAAATACATCACACAAAAATTAATGACAATTTGGTATCATATTTAAATAATAAAACGTTTGAGCTGTGGTGGCGGTTTTTCTCCTAAAGTCCTGGTAACGAACGAGTTAAGGAACGTATCCCTAATTTTTCAATGTAAGCTAGGTCTTCTTTTGTGCGATTTTTTTTAGTGCTGTTTTCTGCGGAACGTATCTACTGCATAAAAACAGACCCAGGTGTATATAAATATATATATATATATATATTTATATATATATATATATATATATATATATATAAATATATATATATATATTTGCCATATATATATATATATATATATATATATATATATATATATATATATATATATATATATATATATATATATATATATATATATATATATATAGGGTGTTATTTGAAGCGTGATAGAACTATAAATTGAATCCCTATCAAAAGTTTTGTCTAACTTACAAAAACACACTTTATCAAACATTTATACATACACACACACACACACACACACACACATATATATATATATATATATATATATATATATATATATATTGCTGCAGAATATATCGAATTCGTTTAATATTTTTCAATAATAATTTTGATATATATGTGACATTTCTGTGCTGTCTGTAAAAAATCAATTTATTCATTTCAAAAAATATATTTCATGCTTCACTTTAATTTCCATATCGAATAATAAACATCGCTAAATATGACACGTCAGTCAAGTATAGAATATTCTGTTTCGATAATTTAAATATGGTACCAGTAAGTGCTTTCACATCCGAGAAAATTAATCAGCGCAAATGTATACACAATTTAAAATAAATATCAAAACTCCATTACGCCAGTAGACGTCGTTCCATTTACAGATATATTATTGACTACGTAGTGCCTATATTCGACACTTGATAGACACCGTAGGCATAAATAATTCTACAATCGTCTCCCTATCGTGCCGAGAGAACAGTGGAATCGTGTGTCATCTTCACAGTACTATATAGAGGTCTGAATTTGTGTCTGGAACATGGCGGTCTTTCTCACATCGAATAAATATTTATACGGAATGTTCAGCCTGGCTTTGTTATTTCAATGTATTGTTTGGTTCTAAATAGAATTTAAAAATTGAGCAGTGTTCGTTTTATTACCAAAGTAAATTGAAATTATACGTTTTCAACAGAAGATGAAATCGTGTTGAAAACATGATCAAATTTGTTAAGAGTCACAATAAATAATAAATAAACATCTATACAAAACGAGACTAGTAATGAAATGATACCACAAAAGGACCGAAACAACTTGTGGATATTTCAGTGCAAAGAATATTTAGTAATGTCGAAGCAACGATATCTTGGGTGACAGCCTTATTAAGTATCTTAGGTTCTTGTCATTTTTCTAATATTTTCTCTCTATAACTAAACTCGTCCAACTCTCATTTCCACTATAATTCATTACATAGGGATTTTACAATAATAATATCAGAAATTTGACAGCTGATGGTAGCCATGTTTGATTTTTTTTAAGCTAATATTGACATTTCAATTCAGTATAGTTTGGGAAATTATCATGGAACGTTTAACACTTCAACAACGTTTAAAAATTGTAAAAATCAATGGATTTATTGAAACAAGAGTTTAACGAGCCCATTATTTCATGAAATGGATCCATCAAATGGTTTATTGCTAAATTCGTTTAATAATAATCTAAGTTATAATAACAATATATTTTTTTTTAAAAATAAAAAGTGACATTTTTATTGAAGAGATTTTTTTTCGTTTAATGAAATTCAGTTTATTTTTATTTTGATAGCAGTCCAAGTTATTTGTCCTATTGAAAAAATTAATTTGATAAAAAATAGGTACTGTTAAGTCATTTTGAAGTGATCAAGATGAAAAGGAGAAAGGCAAATTACCTGTATTCTAAATTAATATTTTAGTGTCATAAAAAATCTCCATTTATAATAAAATGACCCAAGATTTTTTTAAACGAAGTTAGAAAAATCTGTTACAAAACAAACAATGAATACTAATGAGAATTTATCAATTGATTAAAATATAATAAATAATTTTTTTTAAAAAAATCTCCTATACGGTGTTTTATAAAACATCATGAGATGAAATGAAATTTTATTATAAAAAACACAAAATAAAATAAATTTTATTATAAATTTTATATGAAATACAATAAATAAATTTTATATGAAAAACACAAAAATTCGTGCGTCTAGACTAGAATACCCCCTTAAAAAAATTGTTTTGTCATACACTATTTTTTAAATTATAAAAAAAATATTTTTCAAGAATAAATACTCTTACTCTTTTTGTTTGTCATCATACAAAAATATTTTTCCAATAACTCAAACAAACAAATCAAAATAGCTTATACCGAAAAATATATGACTTAAATCACATTTATAATCACTGACTCATATAGAGATGAAAATAGATTGTTCAATTCACAATTAAAAAAAATATAAAAAGTGATTATTAAACTCAATTTCTGATAATATTCACAAAATTGGTAATATAAAAACAGAAATTATTTTTTATATTAGTTGAATTTTTAGTTAAGAAAATATTTTTAATAAGATTTTAAAAAAGAAGAGATAACAAATAGTAGATAATGTTCAAATGAAATCATATGGACGTTTTAAATGTAATCTACATCAATAAATGTTTTGATAAAATTACAGCAAATTATTTGATTGATGTCAGATATATATCATGGCTCCAATTTCATGTGAGTGGAAGCATGTACGAACGATTAATCGGAAAACAATTTTATTTCACACTTCGTCAATTTAAAAAGCGATTGTTCTTCCGTGCTATGTTTTTGACAGATGTATAATTAAATCATTAATAAAAGATGTTTTGATTAATGAAAAAATGTACTGATTTGGTACACAAACACACATACACACACACACACACACACACTCACACACACACACACACACATATATATATATATAGAGAGAGAGAGAGAGAGAGAGAATGAATTTTTAATTGTGATAGAAATTTAACTTGAGTCCCTATCAAAAGTTCTATCTAACCTAAAAAAAAACATCTTTATCATACCTTTATATATACATACACACACATATGTATGTTTATATATATATATATATATATATATATATATATATATATATATATATCTGATAGTAATACGCAGGTTATATGATGAGATATCAAAAACATTTTCTGTAAAAACGACAAACATTTCTTCATGAAATCTGAAAATTAAATATAAAAAAGAGATATTCTATTTTTAGATATAACTGTTATTACATCTGTCGTTTTCAACTCGGACTTGA
Source organism: Neoneuromus ignobilis (assembly GCA_029203775.1). Taxonomy (NCBI): domain Eukaryota; kingdom Metazoa; phylum Arthropoda; class Insecta; order Megaloptera; family Corydalidae; genus Neoneuromus; species Neoneuromus ignobilis. Next base: position 4,565,386 of record CP092087.1, on the reverse strand, counting down.
CTAGAAGCGTTTTTTTTTTCTTATTTCCCAAAGGATATCAGACATGTTTGTTTCGCCTTTTAATTTTACCTTCACGTCTAAATCTTTGTAGATTTTCCTTTTGAATTAAAAACATGATATTCGCGTCAGTCGTAATATTTTTTTCTATCAACGTGTAGTAATATTTTTTCACAATACATTTTAATTAATTTCAAAATCTTTCATACAATTTCATGTCGGTAATGAAATTATAATCACGGTTTTTGATATTGTTCATTTCGTTCACACGCAATCATACTATTTATGAAAGTATATTACTTTTTTATTATTTGCGTGCAGTTTATTTTTACAATAATAGTTTTGAAAAAAATGTATCAGACTTTTTTTAGAAATGTTGTAAAAGTATATTTTTGTATTAACTATAATTTATACTTTTATATACATACACACACACATACATATATATATATATATATATATATATAAATATATATATATATATATATATATATATATATATATATATATATATATATATATATATATATATATATATAATAAGTTACAGTAATGTATAACAAATTTGCAGATAAGAAAAAAATTAAACTTAAAAGAGTGAAAATATAGGGTCATCCAAATGTGACGCCTAATTCTGTGTTTTATTAGAAAGTAACAAAAAAACTATATACATATTTCTTTTTAATACAACTTTACTCAGTAAGATCTAGTTTCATAATTTTATAAATTATTTTATGTATCTACTTGATTTACTGTCCATTGAATAAATATTAATATATCTGTTTACATATAAACAAATATTAAATCAAACGTATGGTAATGCATATATGAAAGAGATTCAAGGGTGATTCAACCGTACTTAACCTTTTTCGAAATAAATTTATATGTGTTTATAAATAAATATGTATATATAGGGTCATACAAATGTGACTCCTAGATTTATGTTTTATTAAAGAAAAACATGTGTATACAATGGTGTATAGGGAAACATGTGTATAGTTTCTTTTTTTTAAAAAATCTAGGCATCATATTTGGATGGCTCTCTCTCTCTCTCTCTCTCTCTCTCTCTATATATATATATATATATATGTGTGTGTGTGTGTGTATTTAAACCATTAATACCATAATTGTTTGCAGACATAATTTTATATAAATATAAAATTAAGATTAATTAAAGTTTATTTTTAAAATTTAATTGATAATTTACTTATTAATTTCTGAAATTATAATAACCAGAATGACATTTTAAATTTTCATAAACATTATAGATTTTTATAATGTCGTTGGTTTTAAATGATAACATGGTCATAGAAATACTTTTAGCCCCAATAAATACAATATTCATGTTTATTAATATATTTGTATACAAATTTGCATTATTATATTATGATTTTTTTATAATCAGAAATACGCTTGTAATAATTATATCAATTGTATTTATTAAGTACATTTGTATAAAATTTCGAATTGTTGGGGAGTGATTTTTTGATAAAAAAAAGTTATTTTTTTTATCAAAAAATGTGATAAGTAAAATCATTTGTAACTTCAATGTATTTAAATTTCTAAGACATCGCTAGAAATATGGGTTTTTAGTTATGTTTTCTCTCTCTCTCTCTCTCTCTCTCTCTCTCTCTATATATATATATATATATATATATATACGAGGGTTGTTTGATAAGTATGGTAAAAAAGTAAGGAAAACTAAATTGAGAAATTTAATTAAATTAATTAAATAAATAAATTTACCATACTTATCAAACGACCCTAATATATATTTGTGTGTGTGTTTGAACCAAATGACTACAATCATTTTCATAAATAATTTTGTATCTGTATAAAATGAAGATTGCTTAAAAGTTTATTTTTAGAATTTAGTTAATTATTCACTGAATAATTATTTAAATTATAAAAATCAGATTGACATTTTTAAATTTTCATAAACATTATAGATTTTATAATTCCGGTTTTAAATGAAACATGGTCACATAAATACGTTTCAGTAGCAACAAATACACAATTTATGTTTATTCAGTACATTTATATATACAAAATTTTATATTATTGCACTGTAAAAAGTCATCCAAATGTAACGCCTAGATTTGTGTTTTAGTAAAAAGAAATATGTGTATAGTTTTTTCTTTCTTTCTAATAAAACACAGAATAAGCGTCACATTTGAATATATCCCTTTCTCTCTCTCTATCTCTCTCTCTCTCTCTCTCTCTCTCTATATATATATATATATATATATATATATATATATATATATATATACATATATATATATATATATATATATATATATATTCGTGTTTAATAACTAATAAAGTTAAGAATTTAACAAAATTATCTTTAATTGCATAAAAGTATATTAATAAACCTAATTTAAAACCAAAATAGCTACAAACATGCAATGAAATAATTATGTTTTAAAAATATAAATTTTTATATATATATATATATATATATATATGTAATTAAACCAAACCAAGAGGACACAAAAAAACATTTCAAACTTTGATTCGACCAATTAAAATTAATCCGGACTCAAGTTCAGAACTAAAATTAACCTCAAACTCGCTCGAACACTTCGTTTCGTTACAAGTTTTTATCTCTTTTGTACTAAAGAACGATCTCCTTGCCGACTTCCTATTACCAAATTCTCCATTTTAATATTTAAACTGCACAATGTGCCGGTCGTTATATTTTAAACTGACATTCTAATTATAAATGAAACGTACGTGCTCGAAGTTTAATCAAAGACCACTTGAAGAAAATTGTTTAAAAGGATTATTGTATTATTGAAATTAAAACGACTATATAAATCAATATATATATATATATATATATATATATATATATATATATATATATATATATATAGAGAGAGAGAGAGAGAGAGAGAGAGAGAGAGAGATGTAAATGTAACGTTTAAATTTGTGTCTTATTAAAAAAAAAACATAATATATTATACACATGTTTCCCAATACACCATCCTATACACATGTTTTTCTTTAATAAAACATAAATCTAGGAGTCACATTTGTATGACCCTATATATACATATTTATTTATAAACACATGTAAATTTATTTCGAAAAAGGTTAAGTACGGTTGAACCACCCTTGAATCTCTTTCATATATGCATTACCATACGTTTGATTTAATATTTGTTTATATGTGAACAGATATATTAATATTTATTCAATGGATAGTATATAAATCAATTAGATACATAAGATAATTTATAAAATTATGAAACTAGATCTTACTGAGTGATAGTTATTCATTATATTCTTTAGGAATTATTAATCAAAAAATGTATATAAAATGGTAGATTTCCTTTGAAAAGTATTAAATATTAATAATTTTTTAAAATGAAATAAATATTGATTTAATAGTAAATGATGAAAACAAGATAAGTAAGGAAATTTATATCAGGTTATCCATAAATAGTTTTCAGAGAAAATTTTGGAACGAAAGAAAAAAAATAATATTTTCAATTAAATCTAAAATTTATCTTCTATTATTATTCACAATTTTTCCCATCTAATCTTAATTTTTTTATATCATGGGGATATATTATATAAAATGGTATTTTTGTTAGAAAATAAATAAATATTGTCAGTTATTAAAAATGAAATAAATATTGTTTAAAGAGAAAATTATGAAAATAAGATAAGAAAAAACGACATGTATTGGGTCATTCATAAATAGTCTTTAGAGAAAATTTTGGAACGAAACAAAAAAAATAATATTTTCAATTGAATCTAAAATATATTTTCTATCATTATTCACAACTTTTTCCCATCTTAACCTTAATTTTTTTATATCATGGCGATATATTATATAAAATGGTATTTTTGTTAGAAAATAAATAAATATTGTCAGTTATTAAAAATGAAATAAATATTGGTTAAAGAGAAAATTATGAAAATAAGATAAGAAAAAACATGTATTGGGTTATTCATAAATAGTTTTTAGAGAAAATTTTGGAATGAAATAAAAAAAAATAATATTTTCAATTGAATTTAAAATATATTTTCTATTATTATTTACAACTTTTTCCTATGTTAACCTTAATTTTTTTATATCATGGGGATATATTATATAAAATGGTATTTTCATTAGAAAATAAATAAATATTATCAGTTATTCAAAATGAAATAAATATTGTTTAAATAGAAAATAAAATGAAGATAAATATTGGGTTATTCAAGAGAAAATTTTGAAAAAAAAGATAAGGAAAAATATTTTCATTATATTAGGTTTTTTATATCATAAATAAATATAGTATTTTTGGAGAAAATAAATTTTGTCACAAAACAAAAATTGTTTAAAGAACATTTTAAATTTAAGATAAGAAAAATATATTTTCCATTATTTTAGGGATTCACAACAAAAAATAACATTTCAATTTAACCTAAAATCTTATTATTTTCACAACTTTTTCTTATGTCATGGCGATATATAAAATGATATTTTTTTTAGAAAATAATTAAATATCGTCAGTTATTTAAAATGAAATAAATATTGGTTGAAGACTGAATTATGAATATAAGATAAGGAAAAAGACATATATTAGGCCATACATAAATAATGTAGTTTTTTGGATAAATTTTGAATAAGACAAAAAAATAACATTTTAATTTTAATCTGAAATAAATTTTCCATTATTTATATTTTTTCCCATCCTATCTTTAAATTTGTAATTTTGCATTTTGACTAAGTGAGAATTTATATAAAATTTTAATAACAAATAAATTTCCAAGTTTCTCATCATTTCTGAACCTTTTTGTTCTATTAGAAATATGTTTATTGTAAATGTACTATCAAAAAATCTCAATTTGCAAAAAATGAATTGATTAATATAACATTTTATTATTGGTTAGTATGCAAGTAAAAATGAAATGGATTACATTTTTATTTTCTTAATTATATTCTGTTTTTTTAATATATATATATATATATATATATATATATATATATAGAGAGAGAGAGAGAGAGAGAGAGAGAATGTATAACGGAAACAGCTATTTTGACTAGCTGAGAATTTTTGTAAAATTTTTATAACATAAATTTCTTAAATATTTTTGCAGAAAATGTACCCTTAAAAATATCTATTAGCAAAAAATGTATCGACTAATCTCAGGTAGTGTATAAGTGAAAGTAAAATGTATTATTTATGTTTTTATTTTCCTAATATAAAAGATATTATGTACAATTTATTTTTGAATAACCTTATTCATTATAAATGGAATCTAAATCAAACAAACTGTATACATATTTTTGAAATTAAGTTCTTTTTTACAAAAAACAGTCATTTTTGATCGTTTTGGTAGAAAAATATATATTTTAATCGTTAGTAGTTCTAATGTTAAAAACTTCTCGTCTGTAAAGGGTAGAAATATGTACAAGTATAGCAATTACAATATCAAATAGTACACTATATATTTTTTCAACGGTATATAATTTAATTTAAATCCAACTTTACATCTACTTCTATTATTCCAAAGTCACAATTGTTAGAAAAAAAATTAAAAACTTCTCGAAGTTGTACAATGATATAAAATATGTATTTATTCACATCAACTATACTGAAATACTGTATTGTACGTTCGGTATAATATTTTAGTTCGAATCGAAATCCACGACAAAAATAAAATCGTTCGTTCTGAACGAATATCCTTTTTAAAATAATTGTATTAGTTCACTTTCTGTAAACAGCGTCTGCAGTTTTCAAAACCGACCTTGTTTTTAAAAGAAATATCATGTCATCGATATAAAATTTAATACGAATATTGAACAAGGATAAATTACAGTTGATCGAATACAAATTTGACATTTTTCGTGATTCGACGAAACAGAGAAGACGAATTGGAAAATAACGTATATATAAAAAACTGTATAATTTAATAACGTTACCTTATTTTAAACGAGTCTGTTTCGGTTTTATTTTTTTAAAAAAAGTGATGAGATATTTCTGGTTGCTGTTTATTCTTTTATATTCAATGTGCTTTTTAAGACGTTCATTTCAACGACTCGAAAATAAATTAAAGTGGTTTTTCTTATTTGTAAATAATTTTTGTATTTATTATAAAATGTGTTTTAAATTTATAAAAATATTCAGATTTCTTTCAAAGAATTAATGTAATAATTTCTTGTATACATTCTTATATAATTATATTAATATAAGGTTTTTCGATAAGAATATCAAAATTTTAACAGTTGGTGGCAATCATGATTATTTTTTAATTTTTTTTTTAATTTCAACTCAATATAGTTTGACAAATGATCATGGAACTTTTAACATTCCAACAACGTTTATAAATTGTTAGAAATTTAATTAACTTGTTGAAACAGAAATTTAATGAGTCCATTATTTTAACAATTGGTCATCAAGATCATGTGATCTAACTCCACTGGATTCTTTTCTGTGGAGTTATGTGAAATCATTGGTTTATGCTGATAAACCACAAATAACAGAAGAGTTAAAAATAAACATTGAACTTGTAATTCATGAAATTAGATCACAATTATGTGAATGAATGAAATTTATTAATAATGAAAATAATAAGTACATAAAATAGTGCACAAAGATACAGATTAAAATGTAGTTGCTTATTTAAAGAAAATACTATACTGTATAAAATGTGAAACAGACAAAAGTTGAGGAGCAAAAATAATAATGATACATAATATAAGAATCGGATATTATTTTTTACTGTTAAATTAGGATTTTTCTTTAATAATAAAAAATATTTCTCTAAAATATACAAAAATATATATTTTTTTGATTTATACATCTGTTTAAAGTAGCAGTAATGTTTTCATTTGTGTGCATAGTTTTTGGTCTTCCACTTTTTGGTTTATCAATAATATAACTATTTTGTTCGAATTTTTTTACTAATTTTTGAATTGAAGATTGATTTAGCCGATTATTTAATGAATCACGAATGTTTCGATTGGTATTTTTCAAATAAAACTCATTTTCATAATAAGTTGGGATAATGTAAATGCGTTGCTGCAATTTTTACTTATCCATGGTTAAAATTGTAACCTTTTACTTAAACAAAAAGGCTTATTATGTAATTTGAAAAGATATGACATGTAAACAATATAAAGTAACAACATCTAGGCGTCACATTTGGATAACCCTATATAAGGAATAATTTGGTAAAAGTTATATGAAATTGAATTAAGTAATTTTCGACCTTTTCAATAATAAATAAATAATTTCAATCTTGAATATTATTATAAAATAAATTTAATTCATTTTCAAATCATAATTTCACATGTTTCGGTTTATAAACGTGATTTGTTTACTTATAACTACCCCCTTCTCTCACATACACGAAACAATTATGCTGTGTATAAAGAGAAAATAAATTTAAAATATTTTTCACAGAAGTGTGAACAAAAAAAAAAAAAAATACATACAGTAGATTACGCACAATCACCAAATGCGTTTAAAAGAACAGAATACTTTGTTAATACATTAATTCAGTGCGAAACATGAAGATGAGAAATGAACTATGACCTTTAAGTAAAACCATATTATTTACGTGTCCGTGGAATGAGGATGTGGCCGTAATGGTATTCTTAAAATTTCTATTAGCAGGTCGCGCGAGTGAGGTCGTAATGGTGCAAAGCGATGTAGCGAGAGTCCCTGCGCGTCGAGAGTGCTCACGACGTTAGCTTAAGTGCTCCCTACTTGCGGGCGAGACGCATGATTTTAATTATATACCATCGGCATCGAATCCATGACGCCTGGAGCGCACCGGGCTTGCGAGGAAAGCTAACGAGAACGTCTCGTTAGAGTGCGGCACGTACGATCGACAAGCATTTCTCCTACTAACGACCGCAGAGTGAGGAACGTGTGTGCAAATAAATCGAGTTTCGGTTCTATTATTTTCTCGGGGTTTTTTCTCCAGTCACAGAAAAATGTCTATATGTTCACGTCGATGCATAAGTTATTTTCATTGAAAAATGAAAATATGATGAGAGAAGGAAAACAGACGTGGAATCAGAAAGAAAACAAACGTTTTGTTTACTTTGTCTTTTATCGTTTCAAAACGGAGTTAAAAAAATGTATAGCTCAATTATAGTCTTTCTTTTTTTCTACACTTTAACACAAAAATCATTGAACAAGATTATAATTTATAAAAAAACTTAATTGATAAACTATATTCAATATATTTTGAACACAGATGTCATTGAACATATGCCTAATTTATAAAAAACACAACTGATAAACTATATTCAACATATTTTATAATATAAACACAAATATGTCAAAAATATAAGTAAGAACTATTTTTTTAATTTTGATTACTTAAAAAAAAATAAACTTAAACAATCAAAGTAACAAATTGATTTCACACAAATCATAAGACAATGCAGTTCTAAGAACACAATTATAGTCATATTTTTTAAAAAATGTATAGCTCGCTTATAGTTTTTCTTTTTTTTACAGTAACACAAAAAAGTCATAGAGCACATGTGTAATTTATAAAAAAAACTCAATTGATAAATTATATTCAACATATTTTGTAATATAAACATAAATATGTCAAAAATGTAAGGAAAAACTATTTTTTTCATTTTGATTACTTAAGTAAAAAATAAATAAACTTAAACAAAGTAACAAATCGATCTAAAAAAAATCATAAGATAATGCAGTTATAGGAACAAAATTATAGGCATATTTTTGTAAAAATGTATAGCTCGTTTATAGTTTTTCTTTTTTCTACAGTAATACAAAAAAGTCATTGAATACAATTGTAATTTATAAAAAACTTAATTGATAAACTATATTCAACATATTTTGTAATATAAACATAAATATGTCAAAAATATAAGAAAAAACTATTTTTTTCATTTTTATTACTTAAATAAAAAATAAATAAATTTAAACAATCAAAGTAACAAATCGATTTCACAAAAATCATAAGACAATGCAGTTCTAATAACACAATGATAGTCATATTTTTCTAAAAATGTATATCTCGCTTATAGTTTTTCTTTTTTCTATAGTAACACAAAAAAGTCATAGAGCACATGTGTAATTTATAAAAAAACTTAATTGATAAATTATATTCAATATATTTTGTAATATAAACATAATGTCTCAAAAATAAAAGTAAAAACTATTTTTTTTATTTTAATTACTTAAATAAAAAATAAATAAACTTAAATAATCAAGTAACAAATAAAAAAATCTCAAAAACCATTCAAAACAAAATTCGGACAAATTAAGACTAAGGAATACTTTTAAATATTACCAGGACAATAACACAAATCACATATGATGAGTTTTTTGATTATTATATAATTTCTCAAAAGTAATCGAAACATCGTTTAAGTTTCCCGATCTTAACCCAATTGAACACCTTTGGGATGTTTTTGGAAGAGTTATAAAACATACGATTACTTCAAAAGAGTATTGAAAAAGAATTCAACAGATGAATCGGCCACTATCCCCACTCAAGTAATTACTAACTTAGTAAAATCAATATCAAGAAGATTAAATTAAATCCTGGTATTTTAAAAAAAATCACTAAATATTAAAATTAAATTAAATAAAATTTACGATTATAATTGTGTTCTTAGTACTGCATTGTCCCATGATTTTTGTGAGATTGATTTGTTACTTTAATTTTATTTATTTTTTATTTAAGTAATCAAAATTAAAAAACTAGTTTTTTCTTATATTTCTGACACATTTATGTTCATATTACAAAATATGTTAAATATAGTTTATCAATTAAGTGTTTTTATAAATTATAAATATGTTCAATGACTTTTGTGTGTTGCTGTAGAAAAAAGAAAGACTATAATTGAGCTATACATTTTTTTAACTCCGTTTGAAATGATAAAAGACAAAGTAAACAAAATGGTTGTTTTCTTTTTAATTCTACATCTTTTTTCCATCTCTCATCGTATTTTCATTCTTCAATAAAAATAACTCATACATTGATGGAAATATATAGACATTTTTCTGTGACTAGAGAAACTCCTTAAATATTAAAAAAAAATATTTAAAAAAAATATTCTAATTGTGTTCTTAGTACCAAATTATCCCATGACTTCTTTGAGATTTTTTTCATAGTAATAAATAAATCCTATAAATATCCTATTAGAATAAAAAATTAATAAATAACTTTCAACCTTAAAATGTCAATGTATATAAAAACGCTTTTTAAAACAACCCTACTATATCATTATTTATTTTGTTATTATAATACTATACAATTTATAAACAATTATTCAATTAGAGAAAACATGCAAATTAAAATTACTGTTTTTCGAATTTATTTTACGGTCCTCGTCAAGTTTTGTTCTTCAGATAAAAATAACGTTCGTGCGATATACATTTTTCGATGTTATGCAAAAAATATATAAACTAATGTCACGCTTAATCACATACAGCGTTCGATAAAAACTACTGATAGGTATGAACATTAAAAAAAAACAACTAGAATAATGTTACTCGTGTCGCGTCGACAACCATATAGCGTGACATAATGAAAAAAAACAACAAACTTTTCACTTCATCTCGTGCAACGAGATCGAAGTTGAGATATACACAATAGACTCACGAAACCGTATATCATACATCATACTTAGCTATAATACGAATGAGGATGTTAATTTCGCACAGAACGGGAAAAATACGAATGAAGATGAATGACTGTACCGAGTGCGAATGAAAAAGATTTCTGTCTAGGTTGGATATAGAAATATTGCTTCAGTGTTATATGTTTATATTTACATATTTATAAGAGTATATGTTATTCTATTTCTGACGTTATTGTAAATTTATTTCGTCGGTATTAGAAACCGGTGTTAAATTTGTAAAGTACTGATTTTTGTTTAAAGTAAAAAATTTAAATACATTTATTACAGGAAAGTATATTTTTAATACAGGTGTAAATCAGTACGTGTAATTTGGCTAACCGCGAATCGAACCAAAGCCAAATATTTTAATAAACCAAACCGATCATAAGTAAATATCGAACCAAAATTGGTTTATTAAAAAGGTTTGTGAAAACGGGAGTTTAGTTGTAATGAATTTCCAAACATTATTTATTTACTTAATCGTTTTCTATTTATTTTAATTTTTAAATATTTAGTTTTATATTTGAATATTAGTTAAAAATTTTTTTTTGGTCTCATGTAATAGATATTTAGAATTTACAAAAAAATTCTTTAAATATGTTGTGTAAAGTATTTTTTTTGTTTTATTTATAATTTATTTAACTGATATACATACACACACACACACACATATATATATATATATATATATATATATATATATATATTTATAAAAAGACCAATGGGTAGATAGGACAGAGAACTATAAAAATTAGTAGGAGTGAACTGGAAGAGGAAGATATTGAATCGGTAGAAATGAAAGGTTTTGGGAAAAGCCTTTATCCAATAGTGAATTGAGAGGGGATAATGATGATGATAATGATATTATATATATATATATATATATATATATATATACACCCGTCCCACAATTCACGCCGGACTTTTTTTACGCGGTATTGATTTACGCGGCACTTTTCATACGCGGTCAGATAGATTTCATTTTATATAATTTTTCATGGAATTTATTATATATCAGAGTGACGCAAATTCTTACTTGAACGTATAAAAGCACGATATAAATATATAAAATGTTGATTATTTTGAATTACAGTAGCGATAGTGACACCGAATAAAATGTATCTACTCTTGTTTTCTAAAACGTAATTATTTTTTTGTTAAGCTGTGTGAAATAAATATGTGTTTCTACAACTTTAATAGCTTCTATTTCCAATATTTTTTTTATTGTACTTACAGATTCAATTTACGCGATTTTCATTCGCGTAAAACAATTTCATGTGGAACGGATACTCCGCGTAAATTGAGGGACGGGTGTATATTATATATGCACACACATATAAAGGGTGTTTTTAGGCAAGATAAAAATTGATAAAATTGAAGTAATTCAATTTAAAGTTCTATCACGCTTGAAAAAACACCTATGCATATACATACTAAATTATTTTTGTTAATTACATAATTTTAAAAAAGAAAAATATTAATCAAATAAATTATAAATATATTACAAGGGTTGAGTAACTAATTACAAAAGATATTATAAAAATGTTTATTTTATTTAAAACAAATCTAATGTATATTTTTTTAAAAACTTTAAAAATTAAAAATAAGCATTTAATGACGTAAAGTAATTAGTAATTAAGTTAAAAATAAAATTTTCCAAAATAAAAATTCTGTACATAGAAAACTTTTAATTTTTTATTGCAATTGTTAAGAAGACCATATTAGCATTCACTGTTCGTGAAATAAAAAATCCTACATAAAAACTGTATATTAAATCGTCGCTGTTAAAAACAAAAAGTTCTAAACATTATAAGCTTAAACAATTAAACCGAAATTAACAAATTTTTGCTCGTCGTGTAAGAACTCATCTTATCAAAGTAACATTGCAGTAATCATACTAGAAAAAGGATTAATAAAATACAAACAAAGAGCATCTAGCTTAATATGTAAGCTTACAAAAACTTTCCTTCGACTTGAATCCGCAAGTTCTTCTTATAATAAAAGCACTCATAGAGATAACACTCAATATTTATGTTTCACGAAGTAAAGATTCTGTGGTAAGTTGAAACTTTACGGCACGAATGCGTCGGCACTTAAATAATATCATTTTTATGTTCTTTTTTTCTCGAGGCCACAATGCAATACTGAAAAAAATGTACAGTAAGACAAACGTAAATTTATTATACGCCCATTGTTCGCACGGATATCATTCTTGTGCGTTTCTTTTTTATTTTCTTTTTGTATTGCCGATCGTATTTTAAATTAATTGTTGATATTCGTCATTTGCCAGTTCTCAAGAGATAATCTTTATTAACGTTCTACAGATTTATTTTTAAAATAAATAGTTTTATGTACGTATGTATAGAATTAGAGAAAGAATGCGTGCAACATAAATTTGGAACGGTTTTAATCTTTTATTCTTTTAAATCGTTTATTATTTTCAATGTTTTCTTTTCATTATATAACATTCTATAATTTTAAATGACTAATTTTGTTAAATATTTAAAATATCAAAATTAATATATATATATATATATATATATATATATATATATATAATTTGAAAATCTCTAGAAAATATAACAAGCTTATCTCTTTATACATAGTATGATTCATCTATAAAATTATTTTTAAAGATATATAGGCACGTTTTTTGGATGACTCTATATACCTTCTGTACGAAAACTATCGGAACTTTTGAAATAAAACACATAAGAATTTTTTTATTTATCAATATTTATTTTGTCGCCTTCAAAGTACTTCCCATTGAAAGCAATGCATATATTTCAACGCTTCTTCCAGTTCTTGAACGCTCCCGCGAACGCGCTTTTTGATATAGCCTTCAGTTCACGCAGCTAATTTTCTTTCACGGCTTTAATCGACTCAAACGATGCCCTCGGAGCGGAAACTTAAGTTTTGGAAATAAGAAAAGTCTCACGGAGTCATATCAGGCGAATAAGGAGCTTTCGGAACGATATTGGTTAAGTTTTTAGCCTCACGAACAAATTCAGTGTTCTTGGTATTATACGAGAAACGACGCGTTTCTTGTTCAACATTTCAGTCTAAATGACATTGCGTTGTGTTTTTGGGATTCTCACTTCTGCTGCTAACTCTCTGATGGATATACGACGATTTTTGATCACCAATGCCCTTATTTTGGCAAAGTGTTCGTTGTCAGTTGATGTCAATGGGCGTCGAGATCGTGGTTCATCATCGACGGGTTCACGAATTTCCTTCAACACCTCATGTCACTCAAAAACTCTTGTTCGCGATAGATAATCCTCAGGGTATACCTTTATTAACATTCCTAGAAGTTTATTTGGTTTGTAACACACAATTTAATACAAATATTTTGATCAATTAATTTCGACATCGTAAAAAATCGTCGTGAACAACAATCATCATCTTACAAAAACCATTGTAAATTATTTACTAATAAGTGTAGCGTCGTGAAATTTGACACAGATGTCATTGATAGATGTACCAACTTAAAAAAGATATACAACATGATATTCCACAAGTGCGTACAATTTAAATGAGCAAGTTCCGCTAGTTTCCGAACAGAAGGTATGTAGTGTCATCCAAATGTGACGCCTAAATTTATGTTTTGTTAGAAAGAAAAAAAATAAACCATACACATGTTTCTTTTTAATAAAACACAAATCTAGGCGTCACATCTGGATGACTCTCTACATGAATTCTAAATTTTGAATAATGAATTATGGATTTTTTAACACAATTAAAATTTAGGGATGTGCAGGCAACATATTATTTGTAATTTGATTTTATTAACTACTAAATACAACAATTGAAATCAGAATACTTCTTGAATATTTTCCTGATTATTTAATTTAGAAAAGTTAGGTTAGTTGCAGTTCAGTCAAAACATGCTATGAACATTAATGATGTGTTCCATTATAGCTTTGAGGGTGATTTGTATTATATTTTTTTCATAGTTTTGTTAATTTTTAATGATAAAAACGTTGACCCAGATTTAATTATATTATTTTTTTAGTGCTAACTAATAAAGTCTTCACAAATATATTTGAATTTTTTATTCTCATGCACCTTCAAGTTACTATTTTTCAATTGAAGTTTATTATTAGCTTGTTTCATTTTAACATTGAGCCACTGTACTCGTATATATATATATATATATATATATATATATATATATATATATATATATATACAGGTAACCCCCATATAATACGGAACTTCTATAACACGGTTTCGCTTTAACCGCGTAAAAAAAGTTCCGCGTAAATAGAGGTATAATTTTCCGCGTAAAAAAAGTCCCCCGTAAATTGAGGGACGGGTGTGTATATATATATATATATATATATATATATATATATATATATATATATAGTATATATAATATTTAATATAAATAGTGACTATTAAATTATAAAATTCCATTAATCATATTTCACTCACACACCGATCAAATATTCATCATAACATGTATCATGACTCGATACCGTTCGACGTATTTTTTTTTATTTGTGAAAGAAGCTGATAAATCCCCTGAGACAATATATTCATCACTTATTAAAATTTCCGCTTAATTTACCGGAACACAGGATAGAATGCCGAATGAAGACGAATTCTACATCGAAGCGGACGATGAGAAACGCGAGAGATGGAGTGAAAAAAATCAATATCATTTTTCTAAGAAGCAGTGACATTTTATAATATTTCATTGAACGAGCGACGAAATTTAATTTTAATATGTTTTTAGTATGTTTAATCCTATTTGTTCGTTGTTTGTAATTTCGATTCATTATTTATACAAAATAATCTAATTATCGTTTATAATTGTATAGAATTATTTTTATGGCATGGAAGTATTTATATTGTAAGGAAAATGTTTATATTATTCCTGAAGAAAAATGATTTTTAAAAAAATATATAATATACGTTTTCAATATTTAACTTTTATAAGGCCTTGACCTTAATAAGCTTTTTATCGTTTTTAAGCGAATTTTTTATTAATATTTTAAGAATAAAATAATATTTTTAAACCAAATATTTTTTTGAAATTTTCTACAATTTTTTATTATCTCTGTCTTTATGTTTGGTTACATTAAAAAAAATTTGTACAAATTTCATTTTTTAAAAAATCGAAATTATTGATCTAAAAAAACACGACTGTATGTATATTTTCGTACAATAGTATGGAAATTTTGCTAATAAAATCAAAATGTTCAAAATTTATTTTCTTATAATAAAAGCATAAATAAAAATATATTGTAAATGGAAATATCAATTTGTTTCTTGAAATGTTTAGTTTTTATTGAAGAAAATACATTTTTTTGAATTTTCGATTTAATATTTCTAAATATTTTATTTTTGTAAGTTGGTTTTTAAATTTAATTTATGGAAATTGTGACATACAATAAAGTAAAATATACACACATACATACGAGTATATACATATACATATACATATACATATATATATATATATATATATATATATATATATATATATATATATAATAGACATACAAATGATTTTAATTCAAAAACTAAATTATTTTTCATAAATTCCCTTCGTTATAAATCATAATTGAATTAACAGTTATTTACGATTTATAGATACCACCTACTTATTGTTATCTACAAAAAAAATCTATTTTTCAAAACATTTTAATTTTTTTTAGAATCATTCTCTTCATTTTTGTATCTGCAACCATGTTTCATATTTTCAAAATAATTTTTAAAATAAATTGAATGTAGAATAAATTAGTATTATTAATTAATTATATAGGATCATCCAAATGTAATGCCTAGATTTGTGTTTTATTAAAAAGAAACTATACACATGTTTCCCTATACACCACCATATACACATGTTTTTTTTTAAATAAAACACAAATCTAGAGACGTTACATTTGTATGAACCTATATTTGTTATTTAATTTGATAAACTATTTTTTATACAATTTATATCTTTATTTTGTATTATTCACAATTAATTTCAAACTTACTCTTATCTTTTAATTGAGATTAATTTACTTTTTGATTCAAATAGTTTTTCATAATCCTAATTATAATAAATGGCACATCAAAATATAATATTGTTGCTCAACCTAGATATCTCATTAAATAATTTATTTCATTTTTTCATTTGTTGACTTCTTTTACATTATATATATATATATATATATATATATATATATATATATATATATATATATATATATATATATATATAGGTAGTAAATCAAAACTGATCGATTTCATCAATGAAAAAAAGCTTTTCTGCGTTATAATTACGTATAGTTTAAAAACTTTACCAATTATTTCACTATACTTTATCTGACAGATTGATTTATTTTCGAAGTTTACTTAAAATTTGTTATTTCTTACAAGAAATATATTTTTATGTCGTTTCGAAGTTTTTATGTGAAAACATGAGAAGACAAATGTATATACATATTAATATTTATATGAATATATATATATATATATATATATATATATATATATATATATACACAATATATGTGTGTGTATAAACAGATTTTTCTAAAATATTATTCATCGGTTATAAAATGATAGATCATAAATAATAGCAATAATTTTTACTAGAAATGAAATATTTTTTTCATAAATAATCGTTATTTGAACAAACAAATTAATTATGTTCAGTTTAAAAAAAATGATATTTTTAACCTAAAAAATCATGACCTATAGTATGGAAATTTTGTCAAAAAATCCAAGTTTTTAAAAATGAATTATTTTGTACTAAATTCATAAATAATGATGTATAATTAACAAAAATATCATTTGTTTATAGAAATAACGATGTTCATTAGAAAAAAATGATTTTTTTCAATTTTTCGATTTTGAGGGACGAAAATTTCATTTTTTTAAATTTCATCATTCTTGATAGAAAAATTTATAATGCAAGTAAATGTTTTTCCCTTACATAAATATATGTATTTCTAAGTTAGCGTACATATTATAATTAATTAAAAGAGTTTTTAAAATTAAAATATGTCAATTCTACAATCGACTAAAAAAACGATTTTTCTGAAATATGATTTTTTGTCTATAAAAAGATAAATAATTAATAGTAGAAACAATTTTTACCAGAAATGCAATATCTCTGTCATAAATAATCGTTGTATAAACAAAAAATGGAATTATTTTTAGTTTCAAAAAAATCGAAATTTTTGAGCTAAAAAAACCACGACCTATAGTATGGAAATTTTGTCAAAAAATCAAAAGTTTCAAAAATGAATTATTTTGCACTAAAATCATAAATAATGACGTATCATTAACAAAAACAATTTTTTTTCGAAAGAAATAATAACATTAATTAGAAAAAAATTTTTTTTTGTATTTCAACTTCCAGTCCATGAAAAATTTATTTTTTATAATTTCATCATTGTTGAAGTACAAATTTATATAGTAAGTAAAAAATTATTTTTCTACATAAATATATGTGTTTCTCAATTAGTATACACATGTATTATTAATTAAAACAATTTTTAAATTAAAAATATGCCAATTCTACAATCGATTATAAAACCAATTTTCCTACAATATAGTTATTTGTGTATAAAATGATATATAATAAATAATAGCAACAATTTTTACTAGAAATGAAATATTTATAACATAAATAATCGTTATATACACAAAAAATTAAATTATTTTCAGTTTCAAAAAAATCGAAATTTTTGACCCAAAAAAAATCACGACCTATAGTATGGAAATTTTGTCAAAAAATCCAAAGTTTTAAAAATGATTTATTTTCCAATCAAATAATAACTAATAATCTATATTTTACGAAAACACTGATTGTTCATTTAAACAATGACATTTATTGAAGAAAAAACATTTATTTTTATTTTTCGATTTCCAAGGTACGAAAAATACCATTTTTTAGAATTTCGATAATTTCAATATATAAGAGAAAAAGCTGTATTTTTCGTATGAGAGATGTACTTATTTATATGTATTATAAATATAATCAAACAATTATAAAAATATTATTTTCAGAAAAAAACAACTATAGCTAATGTAGAGAGAAAGTCAGAGTGAAGTTTAATGTTAAAACCAAGAATAAAACGGTGACATTATTGACACTGGCTTGAACTGATAGGTCTACACACCACAGTGAGCTTACATAAGGTTATAGCTGGGTAAACAGGTGATAAGCGTCGTTCGATCGATCACACCTTGTAATTAGGTAGCCAGTTTGGATAAAGCGGTGACCGTACGTAGAATTAAATTTCACTCTTTCACTTTAACAAAGCTAATGTATTTCGTGAAATATTTTCAAACATGTGTTAATTTGGTTGAAAAAATATTTTTGTTTCCTCTAAATAGAATTTTATTAAAATAATATTTAAAAAAAATCAGAAAAAAATGTTTAAATCATTTTATATTTTATCAATAATTCACCTATATTCACATATTAATTTTTAATATTATTTTTAATTCCTCATCTTTTTTCAATAAATAAAAAATAATTAGAATAAGGATTTAATTCTTATTTATTTGAAATACGAATAAAATATACAGGCCAATTATTAATGTTTAGATAGGATTAAAAAATATACGATAAGTATTTCTGTTTTTATTTATTCGTTTTATCATCAGTGATAAGCCAATTAACTGACTGTTGTTATAAACAAAAAATGAACAATAAGTGATAATTGAACACTTAATAATCATTGTGGTGTTGGGAATGAAAATTCATTTGTGTTAAAGTGAATTTATTACAGCTCCAAAATAAACAATAACATTGATAAACTTGAATAAAAATTGATCCATTAAAAATCATTATTGATGTGATAGATATGAATAGGATGGTCCAAATGAGATTTAAGAATAGTAAATGATAGTAAGTAAGTAAAAATAAGTCTAAACTCTCCAATCTCATTTGGACCTCTCTATACTTAGTTTGGTTAAGAATAAGAGTAAATAAAACGTATATTTTCTATAGCATAATATTTTTAATTAATTCGAGTAAATTTACTATAAAAACCTCCAAAATCATTTATCAAATTTATGTTAATGATATTTTGTTATCACCACAAGTTTTATAGTTTAACAATTATTTTTTTTGTCAATGATACATCATTATTTATGATTTTAGAACGAAATAATTCATTTTTTTAATAAAATTTCCATACATTAGGAACTGAAAAATATTCAATTTTTGCTTACACAATGATTATTTATGATAGAAATATTGTATTTTTAGTGAAAATTGTAGCTAATATTTTTATTTATAAACGATAAACCATATTTTTAAAAAATCAATTTTCTAATCGATTGTAGGAAATGTATTTTCATTTTAAAAAAAATCAAAAAATCTCTTCATTAATTATGCATGTGTATACTTACTAATAAAAATGATATTTATACAGAAATTTCTATGATTTTTCCTTTAACAACGATGAAATTAAAAAATATATTTTTTTTATAGGCTAGAAGTCGAAAATTCAAAAAATAATAATTTTCTTTTAATGAATGCAATTATTTATATGAACAATTGATGTTTTCATCTATAATACATAATTATTTATGGTTTTTATGCAAAACAAATCATTTTTAAAACTTTATATTTTTTGACAAAATTTTCAAATTAAGGTCATGATTTTTTAGATTAAAAATATTGAATTTTTTATTTATATAATGATTATTAATGATAGAAATAGTGTATTTCTAGTAAAAATTGTTGTTATTATTTATTATATTTTATTTTATAAACAATACATCATATTTTAGAAAAATCGATTGTAGAAAATGGGGTGTGTTTTCATTTTAAAAATTATTTTAATCAATTATATATGTAAATACTAATCTCTAAAAATATATATTTATATAGAAAAAAATTGTACATTTATATGGATTGTTTTTCAACAACTATGAATTTATAAAAAAAATGATATTTTTGTATGTTAGAAATCGAAAAATAGAAGAAACGTTATTTTTTTAAATAATGTCATTATTTCTGTGAACAATTCAAGTTATTTTTAATAATACGTTATTGTTTATGATTTTAGTACAAAATAATTTATTTTTAAAACTTTAAATTATTTTCACAGATCATGATTTTCTAGTTCAAAAATATAGAATTTTTTAAAACTGAAAATTAGTGAATTTTTTGTTTATACAGAAATTATTTATGATATAAATATTGTATTTTTATTAGAAATTGTTATTTATTTTATATTTATTACATATACATATATACATGAAGTAAAAACAATAATAAATATTTTATATTGTATAAAATATTTAAAATTTTAAAATAAATTAATATGTAATAAATTCCATTATAAAGTAATGTCGTTAATAATAAATCATTTTATCAAAATAATAATTTGTAAATAAATATTACGAAATAAATTTAAATTTAAAATAATTACAGTAACTTATAAATTATAATGTGAGGTATTTTCAAAACTTCATTAATAATTCAAGATATTTTTCTGATAAAATTAAAAACTTAAAAATACTGTAAATTTGAAATTATGTAATAGAATAATACGGTTATAATTTTCATATTTCATAATAATAAAATATTAATGTATTTTTCTTTTAAAATATTTTCTTTTTAATTATGAAAAAGTATAATGACAAAGAAAAATAATTAAACAGCTTCTTTCATTTTTACAAATTTATATTTTAAATTACATTTCATTAAATTTTCTTAAGTACTTTAATCTATATCCACACTAATAATAATTATCGTAAAATTTAACTAGCAAAACAAGTACATTTTATTATTTACTACTCCACTAAAGTACATTTTCTTGCTACGGTTAAAACACTTTTAATGGTGTAAGTAAAGAATAACTTTAGAAGCAACATCAACAATAAAAACATTTCTCTCGGTGGATATTTTTTTAAACGCGTCACACGTTCTTGTTCACGAATTTGTGATTTTCCAGATGAAAAAAATATTTTATGTGAAACTCGGATTTCAGGTAAGATGTATAGACCGATAAATCAAATAAAAAGTTATGTACGAACTTTAAATACTTCTGAATAAAGCGTTTTAATATGCTATTTCTGGAAAAAAGAAATAAATTTTAAACTATGAACAAAAATCATAAATATACAATGAGTAACGAAAATTGTGGGACGTATATGTAATTTGGAAAAGAATAATAAAATTTAATGCAGAGACTGATATCCGAAAGGAGCTACATTTATTATTAAGTGCAAAACTAAAAGAATTTTATCGTTAGGGTACTGAAAATTGACGATTAAATGGAAAGAAATTGTGAATTAATGGAAAATATATTTTGGATTAAAATGAAAATGTAAATGAATTTTAACCCCAACACCACAATAATTTAAAGTGTTCAATAATCACTTATTATTTATAATTATATAATTTATAATTATATCGGCTGATGCATTTCGATAGCGACGCCATCATCGTCAAAGCCTTTTTTTAGAAATTGCTGTTGTAAATTGAAAGAAAAAAACATTGGTTCTTTGAAAGAGAAACAAATTTAGAAGAGATTTTAGAAAAAAAATGCTCTGACGATGATTAATATTCAGTAAAAAAATACACATTTTTTCACAATACACATTTGAATTTTATCCTTAAATTATGATTTTTATTAAGATTTGTATTAAAAAAAATTCTTTTTTTATAATACATTATTTTCATTTCATGGACATAAAAACGCGTTACTACCAAAGTAGCTTTATAGAGAATTCTAATGAGCATCTTTGATGTTGACGACGAATTATTTTTCTCGCGAATTTATAATTCCTCCACTTTATAACTCTATTCGCGCGAGATATTAATTTTTCATCAGGAACATTATTTTTCTACATCCTTAATTAGTATATTAATATTTTAATTGACTGCGTACTGTTCTTATTTCTATTTTTAGATCCTGGTAATTGAAAAAATGTCGTAGCATTGTACTGAGAAGATATAAAATTAAATTACATTTCTTAGAATGTTGAAATAATATTCTAATGTTATATTTAATCTTCTTTGAAAAATTTTTTCAATATTTTTAAACACAACACTCGGTAATATTAACATTGAAAATTGTTTTGGTAAAGTTTATAATTTATATTGAAAAATTGTGGTACTGAAGATGAAATTAAGTAAACACGATAGATTAAACAGATCATTTTTTAATGAATTTAAACAATTTCTGACACTTTAATATCCTTAGGGTAGAATTACTACGATATTGGTTAAATGTATTTATAAATATTTGATAACTTGTAAATTTTTAATGATGTAATAGATGTTTCGAATATACAGTTTGTCTCATGTCTTTTAGTATTTATGTATTAATGAGTAAATTGTCTTTAAAAATATCTTGAATTAAAATTATAGTAGAATTGAAAATATAAAATGACTTGAATAAGATTAACGTTTTTTAATACATTTACATATTACATCCTTCTATAAAAAGAAATTTTACTACTATTTGTTTTGTACTGTAATTAATTTATTTCTATGCAAATAAATTACTCATTCGAATTTTAAAAATATTTTATAATAACTTATTGTTTACTAGTATTTATAATATAGGGCTAATGCTGAAAGAATAGAGTTGATGTGAATAAGTAAAAAAAAATAAACAATAAGTGATTACTAAACACTTGTAAAATTTTATGGCGTTGGATGTGAAACAGTTTTAAATTTTTAACTTTTTTTATTTCCATATATTTGTGTGGAAATAAAAAAAGTTTAAACCGTATTATTGAAGGATGATCCAATAGTTAAACATTTTTTTTGTAATTTTTTCATTTACATATATATATATATATATATATATATATATACATAAATGTGTGTGTGTAGTAAACAATAAAGTGATTTCGTTTATTTAATCCAATTTTCTCCAAATACTGACGAACATTTTCTACCATCGTTTTTCAAATTTAAATCGAATTAACATATTTTTAAACTTGTATTTGTTCAATGTTATATTTTACACAGAAAGTACACGTGGCTCGTTCAAAAGGGTGAACCTGCCAAAGAACATAAGAACTGTTTATTTAACGGATATTGGTTTTACATTCATTTTCAGGCAACGGTTTTCTATTTACTTCTTAATTGAAAATTTCTATCATCTCACATACACACATATATCGATTCAATATCGAATACACATACACATACCTATATATATATATATATATATATATATATATATATATATATATATATATATATATATAATATTAATACTCTATAATAACTCGTCTAAATATAAATGTACAATAATTCAATTGCTCTTTCGAAGAATTTATTTATAAAATGAAAATTATTTTAGTCTATAAAGACTGTTATTTTAAGAGTGATAGAACTTTAAATTGAAATAAAATATATACTAAATAACCAGATGACCATTTATTTGGTACTATCCGAAAGATAATTTTATGGCATTTATATCTAAAAATGATTTTGGACAAATGTGCACTATGACACGTATGACATACCGTATTCTGTCAGTCCAATTTCGGGTCACTTTTTTCAAGAAACTGGGGCAACAGAACACATTTTTCAAATAATTTATTACAATTTAAAAACGTTGCACAATAATTTGAAAAAGTATATTAAATCCAAATTTTACTTATAATGCACAAACTGATAAATGATTTAACAGCTATCTCTATCGAAAGTTCTATCAATTCTAAAAAAACATTATATATATATATATATATATAATATTTTCATTTAAACTTCTGAACTGTTTATTGGAAAACCATATATATATATATATATATATATATATATATATATATATATATATATATATTTTATATATATATATATATATAATATTGTATTTTTAGTAGAAATTATAGCTAATATTTTTATTTATAAACGATAAACCATATTTTTAAAAAATCAATTTTCTAATCGATTATACAAAATGTATTTTCATTTTAAAAAATTCAAAAAATCTCTAATTAACTATGCATGTGTATTCTTACTAATAAAAACGTATATTTATACAGAAATGTTTATGATTTTTTAAATGAAAATATGATTCAAAATTTAGTCATAATTTTTCATTCACAAAAATAATTAAAAATCTAATCACTAAATTTTTATTCAATTAATTATCTGACTAAAATATTAATTATGTTATTTTAGTATTTTTTTCAATAAAAAATAAATTAAACAAAAATTTAGTAGGACAAAACATATAGAAAATCAAATAAAATCTCAAGTTAAATTTCTTTTCTTCCCTCACACATTTTCTTTTTTTATTGAATCAGATTTCTTTGTTAAATAGAAATCATTCCATTTCACCGCCTAAGCGATAAGATGAAAAATGTAATCGAAGCCCTTTTTAATTTTTTATTTTAACAGTTTTACATACTACCGTAAAAATAACTTAGAAATTTTTATATTTTCTCAATAATTATTTAAAATTAAATTTTATTAAAATTATTTAAAGTTTTTCAAACAAAACTATTTTATTTAAACATTTGATTTCTAAATTTTTATTAATTTTTCGTGATGATTTAATTAACAGTCGTATTCAACTAACATTGAATTTAACTAATATTACAAAATTTTAAATATTAAAATTAAACAGTTTATTAATTGATTAAAATGATTGATGACTAAAAAATCAATTATGGCCAATGATTAATTTATTAGTCGTTAGTCACAAATTGGTTTAAAAGTTATTAATTTCAAATCAATCATTTTATTAATTACTTAAAAAGACTTTTGACTAATAAATTAATCGTAACTAACGATTAATTCTACACAACTAAAATTTTAGTTGTTAATCGAATAATTTTTGATCCACTCTGATTAAAAAAACGACTTATTTTACGACTAAAATTTTAATCAGGATATTCTAACACAAATGAATTTTTACCCTACTCATATATATATATATATATATATATATATATATATATATATATATATAGAGAGAGAGAGAGAGAGAGAGAGAGAGAGAGAGAAAGCACTATTTTCTTTCAGAATAATAAATGATTGAAGAATGTTACTTTATAAATCGATGTTGATCAAATTAAAGCTACAAAATATTTCAAATATATATATAAAATATTTTGCATTGTGTACGTGCGACAAAAACCTCTAAACGAAATATTTTGAAACGAAGCTTTACGTACTTATCAGACCATTGATTGATTATCATTTTCGTACGAATATACAACAATACACATTCATTGAAAAATACTATTCATTTTAGTCCTATATTATTTCCTTTCATCTCGAATGCCGATCTGTTTCATTTCGTAATAAATTTATTTCGTCTCGGTTTCAGCCGAATGTTCAAAACCAACATAACAGTTAAAAATGAACTGACGGAATTCGTGAAATGAATCTTTTATAGGTGGGTCGATTGAATCATTTCACTCATCCGAATGATTTGTTCGCTTTAAACGATCTTACGCTTACCACTACTGAATACCATCGATGAAATTCGTTTCGAATTGAGTTCATTTTCTAAATAAAAGACGTCAATGAAGAGGAGAAGTCGTTTCGGTTATTTGGGAAAATAAATTTCGACTCAAACGTATTTAAAATATATTAGGAAAGTTCGTATTTAAACCAGAACTATTCAGATAAAAGTATATTTAATTTTGATTATACTTTTCATGCCAATTATACATACATGCATCTATTAATATATATATATATATATATATATATATATATATATATATATATAGAGAGAGAGAGAGAGAGAGGGGGAAAGGGAAGAAAAAGAAAAATATAAATAGCTAGATAGATATTATCTTTAAGATTTTTTTAAATAATTTTAATTAGAATAAAACACTAAGACCTACTATATCACAAATTTTTATTAACATATATTTTTTTATATAAACTGTAATGAAATTATATTTTTTTTAATGTTTTTTTAAATAATGTTATTTATTCAAATGATAAGATTTTTTATTTAATATATATATATATATATATATATATATATATATATATATATGTGTGATAGAATAACTGGAAAATTATAATTTAGATTTTCTATTTCAATAACTTTTTTATTTTTATTAAAATCATTTGGAAAATAATAGGATTTACTACATATTACTTGCCTAATTATTTCTCCACCTCTCTCTTATCTTTATATTTTAATATATATATATATATATATATATATATATATATATATATATATATATATATATATATATATATAGAGAGAGAGAGAGAGAGAGAGAGAGAGAGAGAGAAATAGCTAGATAGATAATATAGGATTTTTTATAGCGTGATAGAATTAAAAATTCAATCCCTATCGAAAGTTCTATCTAACATAAAAACACTCTTTATTTTTATGTTGTTTTTTTTTAATAATTTTAATAAGAATAAAAAAACTGAGTGAGAGAATTAATTTAGAATATAATTTTCAATTTTTTTTCATCACAAATTTCCATTAATTTCCTTTTTTTATAGACGATAACATATATTTTTTTAATTTCTTTTTAAATATATTATTTATTGAAAAGAATGATAAAAATGTTGGAAACAAATATAGTGAGAAGATACAACTTAACTTCCTTTTTTAGTGGCGTGAAGGTATAAATTGGATACTAAGAAGACATATAATACATTTAATATGAATACTACGAATAACCTAATATTTGGTTAACAAAATTGTTTATTGGTGATAAATTCCCCATTGTACTTTTTTATAATATCGATAAAAATATTAAATGAATGTATTACAAACAACCATATTTGCTATACTATGTAAATTCATTTTGTATCCAATTACAGTTTTGGAACTAAAAATAGTAATCATAATAATAGTACTTTATAATCGTGGGTGACAATGTTAAATTTACATTTACTCCCTATAGGCCAGTTTGTGTTGTTGATTCGCTGATAATTTTTAATTGTTTGTTGAAATCGGCCGTACTCCACTTACATTAATTAATTAGTTTGACTGTAACTATTCAGTTAATGATGAATAATGATTGCGTTCGGTGTTTTCTTGTTCATCGTATATAAATAATGGGGAAATTTATTATGTGTCTGATGTCAAAAATATGCTTTTCGATTATCGTTGAGTGTATATTATACAGTAATTATAATTGAAAATTTGACTACAATCTGAATGGTTGATGTTTTAAAAATTTATTGAGGGAGGGATACACAAATATGGCATATTTTTAATTAAAATTATTTTCAAGATTAATTCATTATAAAAAGAAGAGAATATTTTTTATTGTTTTTTGAAAAAACATTTTATATTTTACCAGGAGGCTCAATCACCCAACTTGCTTCTGTTTAACAATGCAAATGAGTTATAAAAAATAAAATGTTCCTAAAATAATATCGAAAAATTCAAACTTTAAGTTACCTCCAAAATCACCAGATTTAACAGCTCTTGAATTTTCTCTTTGAGACTATCTAAAAGATAAGACTTACGTTAATAAGCAGCAAACTTTAGCAAAACTGAAGGATAACATTCGAACTAAAAAAGCAGCAATATTAACATCAACATTACAGTCAGTAATGGAAAAAGTGTTAAAAAGAGCACACATTTTCGAACGCTCTAAAGGTCAACATTTAGAAGAAATTATTTTTAAAATTCAATCAAAAAATCATATTTTAACTAAAATTTCATTTAAGATCAATAAATTTTTTTCCTATATTTTGAGATTTTTTTTAAAAAAAACGTTACGAAATAATTTTTGGTCCACTCTGTAGATTGGTGGCCTAATGTACCACCAAAAATAAAACCTAAGGCCAATACAACTAAAATTTATTTTAGATGAAAAACTGTCCAAGAAATCTGTCAAAAAATCTATCTTTTTCCATTTTTTTATTAATTTTAATAAGTTATAAAATTTGTAATTTGATAATTCTTGGACAAAATGAAATTGAAGAATTTATTATTTTTACAATTTTATATTGAAAAATTTAATTTAATTAAATAATAAATAAATTCACTATACTTATCAAATGACCCCCGTGTATACCACCGATTTATTACAACTATTTTAAAGCTCTCAAAAAATCACAAACTGCAATTGGTATGAAAATTTAATCATAATTGAGCATAATTATGATTTTCAAACATGAACATTTATTTTATTATTGAATTTTTTGAATAAAATTTATTTTTTATATGTCTTCTTTTGACTACTTTATTAATTTTTAAAATGGTCTGCCATTTGAGATATTAAAAAAGCATATTTTGCCATACACTGTTCTTAAAATTTTAAAACTACGTAAAAAAATATTTTTCAAGAATAAATATACACTTACTTTTTCCGTTTTTCATCATTGAAGATTTTTTTTAAATGCGATATATATAAAATTTGTAATTTAATAAGTCTTGGCCTAAAAAAAATTGACGAATTTAGATACATATTTACTTGCTTACTATCAATTACTACCTTTACTATTTTTCAGTCTCATTTGGGCCACATTATATATATATATATATATATATATATATATATATATATATATATATATATATATATATGCATATGTAGAAAAAAATTAAAAAATGAATGTAGAAAAAACATTTTTATTTCTACATATATTTCATTTTTCAGTTAAGTTCATTTGCCTATTTGATTATTTTTAATTTTAACTAAGCAAGCAGATAAACTGAAATTGAAACGAAACAAGTCTATTATTTTTACAATTTTATATGGATTCAAACTAAGGATTATATTCGTTATACTTACTGCATAAGCTTTAATATGCTGTCTAGTGAAATGAAATGGATTTTAATAAATTAATCAGGATAGACTATAGTTTTTCCTTTTTTTTTAAAAAAAAAACATTAATTTAAATTTAAAACTCTATTATTATAAAAACTAAATATAACATTTCAAAAATCCGCATTTTTGAAAATAAACTTATTCACATTTTATAATTCTATTGACAATATTTTCGTCCATAATTATTATCGTAATGATTTCAAGTCGAAGAAAGTAAGATCAAAGCAATGTGTTATTGACAAAGTGGATTATCTGATGATTTGTAAACAAATCATTTTCGAATTTTGAATTGTTTGTTTACATCTCGAAACGTTCAGCTTGACCTACATATTAAATATATGTACATACACATATATAAAAAGTTTTCTGGACATTGACAGAAAATTCGTTTTAGGTAAAAGTTTGTGAAATTATCTCATACTTTTTTCATATATGTTTTCCTACAAATACAGTCGTGGTTAATATTTGTAATTAATTAGGATTACAGATTTAGAATTATTAACAGAAGCGTATAAAATCTAATTAAAATTTGAAATTAAATTTTGTGATTATACGTTTTTGCTTTTTAATTAATATTATAGTACCATTGCATTTTATCTAATGCTTATTTATGGAAATAAAAAATAGATCTTAAATACTAGAATAAATTAGTGTTTCAGAAAACACAAATAATCTTAGAAAGATGATTGTTGAACACTATTAGATGATGAAGTGGAATTTCATATTTTAGTTCTTACACACAAAAAAGCAAGACCAAAAATTATGGAAATATTTGGATAACCCTATATATCAATATCGTAAAAATATCTCTTTACAGTACATAGGATGACTTAGGAAGATTTTTTTATCAAAGAGTTAGAAAAAATCAATTACAAAACGAATGATAAATATTAATAGGAATCGTATTAACTGGTTATAAATAGAATGGATCTGTTTTTTTTTAAAAAAAACCCTATAAGAAATTTTATAAAACACTATTAGATGATGAAGTGGAATTTCATATTTTAGTTCTTACACCCAAAAATGTATGGAAATATTAAATTATTGCCATTATGTAAAAATTTCAGATCAGTGACGAAGGAAAAATAGCACGTTAGAAAAAAGAAACAAGTGGATTTGAAAGAAAACCAAAATTATGATAAAAGTGAAAAGTTTAAATTAAAACGAACCAGTTATGTAGTAAGAAGAGAAAATCATCGATGGACAAGAGAAATTACTGATTGGGAACTCAGAGATATAAAAAAGTTCAAAAAGATAAAGTAGATAGAATTAAGAGAGATATAAGAAAAACTTTGGAATACAAAAAGAGAAAATTATTAATAGAGAAGAGAAATTACTAATTGAGAATTCAAAGATATAAACAGATCTGTAATTAGATTGAATAGACATCAAAAAATTACTGTTGTAAATTGAAAAAAAAACATTGGTTCTTTGAAAGAGAAAAATTTTTAGAAGAGATTTTTATATAGTAGTGGACAGTAAGAAACTGATAACAGTATAATATGAATTTTATTACATTCCCCATTTATTGCGTTTTCCTCAAATTATTCATAAATATGAATAATTTATAAATATCAACAAATTTATTGTCGATCTCAATAGAGAAAAATATTAAAACATGTTTGTATTTTATGTCAATACATAAATTTTTTAATACACTATTGAATATATATATATATATATATATATATATATATATATATATATATATATATATATGTATGTATAAAACAGTGCTGTATGAATTTCATGAATTCTGTCAGAAAAAGTCATAAAAGTACCTTTATGAAAATTGCTCGTAAAAAGAATAAATCGTAAACGAAATAATTATCATAAATAAAACATAACAATACCTATTCGACGCAAACTGATTTCGTTGAAGTCTTCGAAAAAATACTGAGATGTTCTTTCCTGTAACAATAAAAATCCATTATTAGTAAATATATTTATTAATATTGTATGATTATAAGATTTTGAAATATATATATACAGGTATCCCTCGAATAACACGATCGTTAGGTTTCTAAAAATTGCCGTGTTACGAAACAAAGAATTAGTACAAAAAAACAGGGTTAAGTTCCAAAAATTAATAAAATTCTATTTTCTTTTTATAACTAAGAGATATATGTTTATTAAAACAATAATTAATATAAATTATCACATTAATATAAAATAATGTTTTCTTTTTTATCACTGCTAAGCATCATTAAACGAGGACGTTTTCTTTATGGCCAAATAACCTCATCTTATGATATTTCTTCTGCAACTCTTGATTTCTATGCTGTACTTTTTGCAAAAATCTGTTATTTTCGTTTGTTTGATTTTATCTTAAAAATCTTTATAAATTATAAAGCATTTTTAAAATATTTTTTTTCAATTTTGTGATTTATTTCAGTAAAAGTATCTGCATTTAGAAAATAGAACTCCAATAAACGAAAAATAAAATCACTAGAAAATCCAAAAGACTCTTTCATATTTTTATTTGACTTGTAAAAGGTATTTCCTTATCTAAACTTTCAATTTCACTGGCTTATTAAGATCGAAATACGAACGTCGTTTGATAAGTATGGTAAATTTATTTATTGTTTAATTTAATTAATTAATTAATTTAATTAAATTTATCAATTTACTTTTTTACCATACTTATCAAACGACCCTCGTATATACCATCGATTTATCACAACTATTTTAAAGCTCTCAAAAAACCACAAACTGCAATTGGTATGAAAATTTAACCATAACTAAGCATAATTATGATTTCCAGACATGAAAATTTATTTTTTTATTGGATTTTTTTATTAAAATCTATTTTTTTATATAAGTCTTCTTTTGAGTACTTTATTTATTTTTAAAATGATCTGCCATTTGAGATATTAAAAAAACATGTTTTGCCACACACTGTTCTTAAAATTTTAAAAATACATAAAAAAATATTTTTGAAGAATAAATACACTTTTTTTCTGTTTGTCATCATAGAAGATTTTTTTTAAAAAAATTCAAACGCAGAAATCAAAATATCTCAAAATGAAAATTATACGATTTAAACCATTTTCATAACCACCGGTTTATGTATGAATGTCTCTCTCTCTCTCTCTGTGTGTGTGTGTGTGTGTGTGTGTATAAAATTAACATCCACATTTTCGATCCGGTACTCTGTTTTTCAGGACCGCACATCAGTCGTGATTGAGGTTATTTTTTTCACGCATCCTCTACATCGGATGCGGGTTGTGGTGTCGGCGTATCTAATATTTTTAAGTGCTTACGCACGGTCTACACACTTCACACACGGATATTTTACGCGTTGCAGTATCTCTCCGGGGCTCGTAATTTTTCACCGACTCGATCTATCAGGTCGCTTTACTCCGTGACCTAGCTTGCGCATCTCTTTTCTATAAAATGTTTATTTACTTCGCAGATATAATGGTTACATATGAAAGGTCGACAGCGTATATTACATCCTATGTTTATATATGGAAGATAGTTCTCCACGAACGTAATTAATGTTGCTTTCTAAACGAATTTACGGAAACATTTTAAATTTACAAATACGTAGCTTGTGTGTTTCAGAAGAACTTGTGTGTTCGGTAAATTATAAATATTTATATGAATTAGTTATGTATAAAGTACATTCGCTGAATTAAATAATCATTTATTCATATCCGTAGTGGCTTGTAAATAGATTATCTACCGTTCTAGGTAGATACGTTCCATTTTTATGTGTTATTATTTTAAAGTAAAAGCGGTCAAGACAACCACAGTCGTTTATAATCTCAAAAATGTTTAAAAAAAATCTCGTGTATTTAAAATTTAATTTTTTATATTGTAGTCATATATTAAATTAAACGTTTGATTATTAATAGAGAAATTAATAAATTGTTACAAAATAAATATACGAAAAAAACATTCATTATGTTTTATATAAATTTATCTACATCTATAGGATTTTCCAATAAAAATGTCAAAACTTTGACAGCTAGTGGCAGCCATGTTTAAATTTTTTTTAACTTATTTTGACATTTCCATTCAGTATATTTTGAAAAATTATAATGGAACGTTTAACACTTCAACAACGCTTAGAAATTGTAAAAACTTATAAAAATCAATGTTTGGTTCCTAAAACTAATGGTCAACATTAAATACAGAAAATTCCAGAATTTGGAGAAAAATCAATTCACAAGTCATTGAAAAAAGAGCACTGTATCCACAAAAAGTCATCGGACCATATTTTTTTGAAAATGAAACTGGAAATCACGATACAATAAATGGAATGCAATCGAAACTCTTAACTGAGGTGAAAATAATCTCTCTAAGTTAGTGAATTCTAAATAAAAAACCTCTCCATACCATCTTACAATGTGGTATGACTAATTACCAGTGAATGGTAACATTTAATAAAAGCTAATAACATTTAATGAAAATTGCTTCCATTAGTAAGTAAAAGATAAAAAAATCTCCAAATCTTTATGAATTTCCTCCGAACCAAAGACGTTCATCATGGGATAAGCACTCTATCATTACCTACTCCTCGAATCCTTGAAATTTCAGTTATAATCTGGCGTGTGAATTAACCCTTCACGGTTGAAACGCGACACGTAATTACCTATCACATTTTTTTTTATAAAAAACGATAGGAAAAAATTTGTAAATAAATCGTTACTGAATTATGATTAATGATTTTTTTCCAAAAATGATTGAAAAGAGTTTGTACGATATCTGGTTTCAACAGGACAGTGTTATGTACTATGGAAGTAATAGACATATTGAAACAACAGTTTGAAGAGTCCATTATTTCACGAAATGGACCTATAAATTGGCCACCAGGATCATGTGATCTAATTCCATTGGATTATTTTTTGTATGGTTATGTTAAATCAATGGTTTATGCTGATAAACCACAAACAACAAAAGTGATAAAAATAAACATTGAATGTGTGATTCATGAAATTGGACTACAATTATGTGAAGGAATGATTAAAAATTGGATTAAACAAATGCACTATGACAAGAGATGTCTTGGTGGTAATATTAGTCAAATTACGATCCATCATTAATGCCATAGAATATGCTTTTTTTAAAAAATAAGCACTTTTCGAAAAATCCTGTATTTATAGATAAACAAATTATAAATAAAAAATATATAATTGTAAAAAAACAATTATTTTAATAAATTATTGAGATATCGCCTTGACGGACAATATCGATTGATTGGAACAGCGAAGCAAAAAAGCAAACCTTCATTCCCATCCACGACGAATTACGTTCCGTAAACGAGAACGGTTTTAAACAAAACTCGTCAGAAACACTCAAAAATTACAAAAGAATTCCTTGTGTAAACGACATAGTTCACTTTCGAACTTTTTCACTGGGAAAAGAAAATTGAAATCTCCAGATGAAATTTCAGAGGGTAAAGTTGAAGTGAACTCGCTTGTTTATTGAAAACTTATACTTTCGAATTAAACCTCAATTGGGGAAAAGATTTTTATTACTATTGCTTATTATTAGTATCGTTTATTTGTATCTCGAAGTGATTACACATTTTTTTTATTAAATTTTATCGTTGGAATATTTTATGTCCTTAAACGTAATTAAATTAATTATATTAATATTCAATTACTGATATATATATATATATATATATATATATATATATATATATATATATATATATATATATATATATATATATAAACAAGGGTCGTTTGATAAGTGTGGTAAATTTATTTATTATTTAATTAATTAATTTAATTAAATTTTTCAATTTAGTATTTCTTACATTTTTACCATACTTATCAAACGATCCTCGTACCATTCTGTACTGACAAATTTCCTAATGTTTCAATTCCATCTACCTATAATATTTTTATTTCTTAGAGTTTTAAATCAATAATTTATTTTGATAATTCATGATCTTCTCTTCTTATTATATGATCAACCAATTTCTAACATAGTTTTTTTTATTATTATTTTTTGTTATAACATCCATTGTTTGATTTTTCTTTCAAATTCACTCATTTTTATTTTCACATCTTTCCATATTATTTGTATTGAATTATTCTGATATTTAAAATCAATGTTTTATATTTTACACAAATGAATTTTAACCTCAACACCACAATAATTTAAAGTGTTTAATAATCACTTATTGTTCACTTATTATTTATAATTATATCGGCTGATGCATTTCGATGGCGATGCCATCATCGTCAGAGTCTTTCTGTTAAAATCTAGACTGTCTAGGATGCAGCTGGAGCCCGTTTGGGCCGTCAGAGCTAGAGTTCCAACTTTCTTGAGGGAAGTTTTTGACTCCTGTCGCTGAAAAACCTGGTTAGTCGCTTGGTTGAGAAATTAGCACATGGTGGAGCTTTTTCTGTGTCCCCATTAGGACCGATGCATGCGATTGGCCGACAGAGCTCCTGGCCATCTACGCGGGGGCGACCACTGAAGAAATCTAGACTAACTTTTTTATATATACATATACTAATTTGTGTTTTGTGTCCTTATTCAATCCATGTACAACTGACGATTGAATCTTTCTTTTCATTTCGTCATCTAGTCTACAAGCATGAAGTGTTTTCGTTTATTTATTATTTTTTGCAACATATTCTTTTTCATAGATTTGTGACCTTTTTTAATGACCTGAGTTGACTTATTTATTACTTGTGACGGTATTCGAAAATTTTTAACGATTTGTGAGGTCCGTTCTAGATGAATTGAATATCTGCATGCCTTAGTTTTGCGATTTAATTTTTTTTTAAATGTTTTATAACCATAACTGAGAACAGATAAGATGCATTAAAAAAACATTTTTTTCAAACACAAACTATTATTCAATTTTATATTACAAGAACTTTTTTCTAATGAAAACCACTGCATTTTTAATTTCTTATATATATATATATATATATATATATATATATATATATATATATATATATATATAAAATATTATATATATTTTAGGTGAAATTTTTTAAATTAATTGGTATTATTTAGTAACTGACAGCCAATGCATTATAATTTTAGTAAATATAAATTATGATTGGAATGCATTGTATTTTAATTACACATTAGTTATGATAATGTTAGTTTTAGTTATATATATATATATATATATATATATATATATATATTGTTATAGTTGTTTTACTTGGAAATGTAAAATTGAATATAAACACCACGCTATTTATAACATTTATTTATACCATTCTGAAATGAATTATTGTTATTCAATAATTAATTGAAAATGGATTATCAATTTACGTAAATTTTAATTATAACAATTTTAAATCTAGTTAAATAAAATATAAATAATGAATTATGCATTTACTTTTATCTCGATTATATTTCAATATTTTGAAATTGATAAAAAGTAAGTTTTTTAAATAAAATAAACGTTTTTTTTTTATTTAGAATTTGAACTAATTGTGAATTATTGTAACAATATATCCTAAAAAATAGATGAATATAATTCATTTTATTGTAAATTTGTAAAGATAAAAGTGTTTGGTAATTATTGTATTTAATAGCAAAAAGTAGAATTTCTTCATTTTTTAAAAAATCATAAGATTTTTTTGATCAAATTTTAATCTGTGACAAAAAATTGATTTTTTATTTTAAATTAATTATTTTTCCAATAAATGTATTAATTTTATTATCAAATTATCTTCTCTCACAGACATAACATGACTCATGTTGTCAGAAGGTTAAAAAATTCGATTTTTATATTTGGACATTTTCTGTAAGTAAAATATTTAAAAAATATTCTCTACAGGTTTCAAATTAATCCGACTGAAATTGATGCAGGTATAGGCATTTAAAAAAATAACATCATAGTTAAGTGTAAATTAGTTTTGAAACTTTAAACGCGTTTGTCTAAAAATCGCATTTTAAAAACCGGTTACTAAAATATCTCAAAAACGACTGCATCGTTTATTTAAAATTTTTCAGACTTATTATATATACAAAAAACTAGTTTTTAAATAAAGAATTTTTCAGTTGTATTATTTCTTTTTTATTGACTAAAAACGAGCGATTTTTTAATTGAAAATCGAAATTTCATTAAAATTCCTGCCACGTTCCAAATCAATATCTCGAAAAACTAAGATCAGTTTTTAGAGATTATAATTTACCTGTTACTAATCATTAACAGTGAAATTCTCATATTTTTTGAGTTATTACTTACTTAATTTTTTTTTGTTACTCGAAGTTACTTATTTTTTGTACGAACTTTCAATCTTCTTCGTTGATTTTGAGATTTGTGCAAAAATAATTATCAACTGTATCACACAAATAGTGATATAATTCTTAATATTAAAGCAATAAAATAATGAAATGAAATACACCTCTTAAAATTAAGTGATATTGAACATTTTTTTAAAAAAATTATAATTTTGAGATACATGATTTATTTATGCAAAAAATAATTATTTACTGTGTGAAACTAATAATGATATAGTTTTTAATATTAAAATAATAAAATTATCATTTTAATACATTTTATTTTTTCACTTTGTTAATCAATTTTTCATTTTCGTACAGAATTAAATTCATTTTACAAAAATTGTAACATGATTATATTCTAAATTAAGATTTATTTATTCACAATTTATAAATTTTTTTAATTGTTTCTTTTAATAAATCAACCCTTATTCTTAAACAAAAATAAATTTTTTTAATCATATATATTTTTGATTCGTACTTAAAAATATTGGCAAATAAATTAAGTTCGTTATATAAAAATAGGACAAAATATACAAAACGAGGTTATAAACAAATTTCCTGTTTTTATATTTTCTTCAAACACATATCTCAAAATAGGCCAAAGCGTACCAACTAGTGATAATAATAATAAAACTCAGAATGTTGCAAAAATGTAACTTAAATTTTGCTAAAAAGTAGTAAAGATATGAATAATTTAATTTATTCATTATATAAAATTACGTCTACGGCAATAATATTTTTAAGATGAAAACGTACAGTTAAGGCGAGAAAACTAAACGATATGCATTCGTACATCACGTAGAGATATATTCAGAATATTTAAGAAGTGAGTATCTAAAGATATATATATATATATATATAAAATGTGAATTTAGACATTTTGTATTCACTTCGTTTTCAGCATAAATGATAGCGTCATATTCCATTATATCATAATTTTATTTGCAGCAATACGACATACATACATTTCATTACTCATAAAAGTTTACAGCTACGACATTAACTATAACACATATCCAATACGAAAACTAGTAAATTGGCTCTCAAATGTAGTGGAAAATATGAAAAAGTCATTTGTACTATTTTACTGATGTCGATAAAATTCTAGAAGAGATTAATTAGTACGTAATTAAAATATGAAATGAAAAGATTTAACATTGTATAATTTTCCAATCTGCTATTAATAGTTTTATGTGAAATTCACGAACGGTTAAATATGATTCTTGGCATTTTATTGAAGAATATAAATTATTGAAATAAAAAAATGGTTAAACCAGGTTTGATTTGCTAAAATAAATCGATTTTAAAAAAAATTTAACAGATAAAATTCTATCACTTATGAGGTATTTTTACTTAAAATAAATTTATTCGATGATTATTTTTATTGTGCACTTTCTGTGGAAATTTAATATTATATAAAAATTCGCTGTGAGAGTTAAATCATCTTGTAATTTTTATAATGAAAAAAAATTGTTTGAAGCTCACCAAACACCGATAATTTTTCATTGTTACAATTTTATAGCGTCTTGTTCGATCAGAAGGTCGAAAAAAACGTGAGTTTTGGAAAAAAATTTTTCAACAAATGTTCAGGTATCTAAAAACGTACATATAAAAGAAGTTTAAATAGTTTTTTCAATAAAAAAATATTTAAAATTAAAACAAATATTAGTCGATTCTTTGAAAAAATAATGTTTGCCATAACAATTGTTGCTCAGATTTGAATTGTATGAAAAAAAAATTATTTTATACATTTATAAATATATATATATATATATATATATATATATATATATATATATATATATACCCATCCCTCAATTTACAAGGGACTTTTTTACCCAACAAATTATATCTCTATTTACGTTGGACTTTTTTTTACGCGGTATTGATTTACGCGGAACTTTTTATACGCGGTCAGATAGATTTTATTTTATATAATTTTTCATGGAATTTATTATATATCAGAGTGACGCAAATTCTTACTTGAACGTAAAAAAGCACGATATAAATATATAAAATGTTGATTGTTTTAAATTACAGTAGCGGTAGTGACACCGAAAATAAAATTTATCTACTTTCGTTTTCTAAAACGTCATTATTTTTTTGT
Organism: Neoneuromus ignobilis; assembly: GCA_029203775.1. Lineage (NCBI taxonomy): Eukaryota > Metazoa > Arthropoda > Insecta > Megaloptera > Corydalidae > Neoneuromus > Neoneuromus ignobilis. Next base: position 4,525,733 of record CP092087.1, on the reverse strand, counting down.
TAAGCTATGTGAAATGAATATGTGTTTCTAGAACTTTACTAGCTTTTATTTCCAATATTTTTTCTATTGTACTGACAGATTCAATTTACGCGATTTTCATTCGCGTAAAACAAATTCACGTGGAACGGATATATATATATATATATATATATATAAATATAAATATATATGTATATATAAACAATTTAGTTATTTATATTGATGAAATAAAATTTAAACACTTGGTACATTTGCACTCAAACAACATAAATCTATTTTTGGATTTATACTTTTCATCATCCTTGTACATTACACGCTGTTCCTAAATGCATACTCCCATGCACATGTCTCTAACGATGTAATTCTATCTCGGAGCTAAATTTTAGAAGCTAATATTTAGTAGCATCAAAACAAGATTATTTTCATCATAAAGTTTATGTTGTATCCAGTACATCGTACAAGCATTTCATTGTAGGTCACGATGCTTAGCGAAAATCCGTTAACGAACAAAATTTTATACTTCGCGCTTTACAAAATAACAAACATTGTTATAAACTGTTTTTACTATATTTCCTCTTGAGTGCTTTCATGTGTATTGAATCTATTTTTTTACTATATTGTCTTTGAAATATTTTATAGTTAAATGAACTTTAAAAACAGTTTCTTCTGTAAAATACTTTTTTTTATTAATAAAAGATCGATATTTCATTTTATTACATTTGATTTAATCGGCCAGTCTTATATGACAAATTACACATGAACAATATTTTTGCTTCGATTATAATCCGAAGTACTTAATTAAATTATATGCGCTAAATTAACGATTAAATAAACCTGAAAATGACTGTTTTTGTGAATAAAATTGGTTTTTCGCTAAAATACAATAATTTATTTAATATTGAAGTGGAAATTTAAGGAATTTTAAAAGCCTACAATTATACATTTATTATTATATATATATATATATATATATATATATATATATATATATATATATATATATATATATATATATATATATATTTATATATATAAATATATCGTTTTTTTATATATATACTTATTAAATAATATATACATTATATTGTAGATATATAATATATATATATATATATATATATATATATATATATATATATATGTAGAGAGAGAAAGAGAGAGAGAGAAAGAGAAAGTAACTCAAATAAAATTGAAGAATTTAGACATACATTTATTTGCCTATTATCATTTAATATTCTTTATTATCTTTTAGTCTATTCGATATATATATATATATATATATATATATATATATATATATATATATATATATATATTTTTATATAATATATATATTGCCATCTATATTATTAAATAATATATAAATACGACATTATATTGTAGGTAAACCTAATAAAAATATATATATATATATAAATATATATATATATATATATATGTAGAGAGAGAAATAGAAAGAGAGAGAGAGAGAAAGTAACTCAAATAAAATTGAAGAATTTAGACATACATTTATTTGCCTATTATCATTTAATATTCTTATATTATCTATATATATATTCATATATATATATATATATATATATATATATATATATATATATATATATATATATATATACATATATATATATATATATATATATATATATATATATATATATATACATATATATGAACATGGAAAAAATATATATGTATATATCTAAATGAAAAATATTTTGTTTTTCAAAATAATTTTATTGATGAATCATACTACGTATAAAAAGATAAGCTTCTTATATTCTCTAGAGATGTTTAAATTGAATGTATATATATATATATATATATATATATATATATATATATATATATATATATACCTTAGATGTTTCTTCTAAGCTTTATGATTGTAAAAAATCCATAACAGTATTGGTATTATTGTTGTACAGAATTTGTAAATATAAAAATTAATATTTATTACAGAAAAATAATACATATTTGTACACTCGCACACACCACACACACACACATATATATATATATATATATATATATATATATATATATATATATATATATAAATATATATATATATATATATATATATATATATATACATGTAAATAAAATTATTTATCAATGTACTTCTTTAGAAATGTTTTTTTAATTAATTATTTAATTAGAAGATATATTTTACAATAGAAAAACTAATATGATTTTTTAAAAGAAACTAATATAAAAATGTTTTTAATAATATTATAAAGAATAATCTCTATATTAATCATTAATTTACTTTTTTTGTACTCATATTTTGTTAAATTTTAATTTAAGTATATATTTTAAATGCGGTAAATATTTTGTGACGAATAATTAATACAGATGAAACTATTTAAGAAAAAATAACAAATATTCAAGAAATTTTTTAACATTAATTTAAATTTATGTTTTATATATATATATATATATATATATATATATATATATATATATATATATATATTAATATTTTTCAACACATATGTATATTTTCTATACAACAATTTTTCTTGTAAATCCTGATTTTTATGTTATTTATCCTTGTAAAGAATTCCCAATTAAAATTTACATACATAAACACATATATATATATATATATATATATATATATACATATATATATATATATATATCTATATATATATATATATATCGTTATAAAAAAAGTAGTATTAACTTTATATTACAGAATATCTTACAATAAATATATATTATGAAAATCTTATTTTACTGCTTATAACATCATCTTTTCAAGAGAAAACTAATCCGATTTCTGAACAATGAAAAATATATGATGTCACTTTAATTATCTATCGAGATTAATGTAAGTGGATGATTGAAAATCTCATCAGAAGTCATTATTGTGTTAGGAAATCTTTGAGTCCGTGTCATATCTCACTTATTTATATATATATATATTTATATATATATATATATATATATATATATATATATTTAATGAAATATAAAAATAGCTATATAATTGAGATAGATGTCCGTCTTAATTTCAAGTTCAACTTCTCACGGAATGTGACATCACGAAGCTAATACCGTATCTTAGAATCGTAGTAGCAAAAGAGAACCATTCAACCATCTCTTGTAATACAGCTTGCTAGTGTTCACGTGTTGCTCCGTGAACTGTGATTGTCTTAATGGACACGTTCTAGTATTAAATGTCTACAGAGAGAATATATTTAATTCAGTGGGGACTGTTGTGTTCACTATAAGCATACTTATGGTTATAAAATTAAGATGGAATTTATTGTAATGGGTTGTATCGGCTCTTTGTCTTCACAAAAATGTTTGTTGGCGTATTTAGTGCTGTGACAGGATTTGTTAATTGTAATCAAAATAAAATGTTTATATATATATATATATATATATATATATATATATATATATATATATATATATATATATATATATAAGGGTTTTTAATGAGAATGTCAGAATTTTGACATCTGGTGGTAGCTATGTTTGATTTTTTAAGCTCATTTTGATAGTTCAACTAGTTTGGGAAATTATAGAACGTTTGACATTTCAACAACATTTAGAAATTGTAAAAATTTCAATAGACTTATTTAAACAAAAGTTTAATGAGTTTATCATTTAAAAATAAATTCAAAATAAATAAATTGCAAAATAAATTACAATAAACATATAATTTTTTGTATTTAAGTTTTTGAAACTAGTATTGATATAATAATATATATATATATATATATATATATATATATATATATACTTTATTATATATAAGAATAATATATAATTAATTATATAAGGTTTTCTAATAAGAATGTCAGAAATTTGACAGCTAGTGACAGCCATGTTTAATTTTTTAAAACTAATTTTGACATTTCAGCTCAGTATAGTTTGGGAAATTATCATGGAAAGTTCAACACTTAGAAATTTATTGAAACAAAAATTTAATAAGTCCATTATTTCACGAAATGGACCCATCAATTGGCCATCAAGATCATGTGATCTAACTCAATTGGATTATTTTCTATGGAGTGATGTGAAATCATTGATTAATGCTGATAAACCACAAAAAACAGAAACATTTAAAATACACATTGAAAATGAAATTCATGAAACTGGACCACAATTATGCGAAAAAGTGACTAAAAATTGGACTAAACGAATGAGGAAGAGCAGTATTATTTTCTAATAAAAAGAATTTTTGAAACAATCATTGTGAGTAAAAATGTAAAAATTCCAAACAAATTTTGAAACAGGTAATAATAAGAATTTATTCTATTTTCTTCTAATCAAAAATTTTGTAATGAACATTTTTTTTTATATTGACTAAAATATAATTTATAATAAAAATATTACAGTATTAAAACTTTTCATTTTCAATCCGAAATTAAACAGGATAATAATTCATGAAGTCTCATTTAACTACACTCTTAATTCATCCCACAATTTATTCTATTCATGGAACTAATTCGTTGCATATGACAATAAAAAGCACATGACACTATCTCTTCATCTTACAGACGTATAATTCATGTGGCGCCAATTTAATTTCACAATTAAACTTAACACCGTCGACGACGACTGATTCTCTCATGTTCTTCATTTTCCGAATTTCGTAACAGAACAACGATTGTAAAATTGCACTCAGCTGTTTTCAATTGTAATGATTATTTTTAAATTACTTTTTAAATACGAATGTTCTCTTGTGCATCAGTAAAAAGATTTTTATTGCTTTTACCATTTTAGGGATATAAAAAAACGATTTTACAATCTCAACTGAATGAATGTTTGTATAATTCGAAATTTATTGCACTGAAACTTAGTGGCACGAATTCAGTGCTGTTTTATTTTTTCTTTTATATTGTTTTAACTATACAAACACATATAAAAATATTCATGAATATATATATATATATATATATATATATATATATATATATATATATATATATATTGAATATAAAAGTGGTATAAATCAAAAATTAAAATAATGAGTTTATTGGTAAATTAACATTGTAGTGATCTAAGTTATAATAAATAAATATATTTTTTAAACAAATAAAAAGTAATGGTTTTATTAAAGCGATAATTTTTAATGAAATTCAATTTATTCTTATTTTAATAGTGAGATAAATTACTTGTTTTATTAAAAAAAATATTTTATGAAAAAATAAGTACTGGTTAATCATTTTTGGGTAGTCGAGATGCAAATGAGAAAGACAAATTACCTGTATGTTTCTGAAGAATATTATGAGATAATATTTCAGTGTCGTAAAAAAGCTCTATTTAAACTATAGAGGATGACCCAGGAAGATATTTTTTAACCAAAAAGCTAAAAAAATTAATTATCAAACGATTAATTGGTTACAAATACAATGGATAATATTTTTAAAAAATTCTCCACATAAGATGTTTTATAAATCATTAGACGATGAAGTGGAATTTTATATTTTAGTTCTTAAACTCAAAAGAGAATGATAAAAATATATAAAAGCGTTAAATTATTGCCATTATTTGAAGATTTCAGGTCAGTGACGAAAGAAAAATACAAAGATGTAATGGATTTGTCACCATATATACCACTGATTTATTACAGCTTTTTTAAAGCTCTCAAAAAATCACAAACTGTAATTGGTATGGAAAACTAAGCATAATTAAGAATAATTATAATTTTCAAATGTGAAAATTTGTTTGTTATTATTTTTTTTAATAAAATCCATTCAATTTTTATATAAATATTCTTTTGACTTTTTCATTAATTTTTTAATGTCATTTGAGATATTAAAAAAAATGTTTTGTCACTTGCTATTTTTAAAATTATTTAGAAGAATTATTTTTCAAGAATAAATATTCTTACTTTTTCTGTTTGTCATCATAGAAAAATATTTTTTAAACAATTCAAACGCAGAAGTCAAAATATCTCAAAACGAAAAATATATGACCTAGACCAATTTTTTAATCACCGGTTTATATGTGTGTGTGTAAAACATATAACTAATGAGTATTATTTGTTTGTATTTATAAACCAGAAACTTGAATATTGAATGAATTGAAAAAATGAGTTTATTGGTAAATTAACATTGTAGTGATCTAAGTTATAATAAATAAGTATATTTTTTAAAAAAATAAGAAGTAATGGTTTTATTAAAGCGATAATTTTTATTGCAATTTATTGAAATTTTTTGCAAAAATGAAGCAAAAATTTTGAAGCGAAACAGAAAAAATAATGTTAGGAATTTCTAAACGCAATCAGAAAACCTATAAATTGAGATGAAAACAGATAAGAGTAACTGATATAACAGAACAAATAAAATAGGTATAAGGCATATAGCAAGAATAGAAGATAATGGATGAAAAAAATCATTATAAAGTTGTAATTAAGAGACAAAAAGAGACTTTATCAAAGATAGATGGATGATACTGTAAAATATTGTGGAGTGGATGAGATCGTGTGATCTATATTTAATAGATTTATAAAAAAAATGAATATATATTTAGACAGCCAATATTTAGAACAAGGGGATGAAATAAAATACCTCAGAACAGTTATATCATATGATGATGATTTATAACTAGAGATTTAATTGAGAAAGTAAGAAGAGGAGGCAATAGATGAAAAAAAATACTATGAAGTAGTGTTCAAGAGACAGAAAAAAGCCAAAGATGAGATCTTATCAAAGATGGAGGAATGATATTGTAAAATATTGTAGTGGTGAGGGGTGGTTGAGATTAGCTGTGGACAAGAAAGAGTGGAAGAATCTCGAGAAAACATTTAAGAGGAACTAATGACATTCTAGCAGTGGCTGATATAGTTATATATACACTCGTCGTTAAATTTACGCGGAGTATTCGATCCACGTGGATTTCTTTTACGCGAATGAAAATCGCGTAAATCGAGTCTGTCCAAAGACATCGATTTTCTGTTTCTTCGTGTTATTGAACGTTTGTTAAACATTTCTGTGTTAAAATTACATTTCTGGGTTAAAATTATTTTCTGACTGCGTAAATTAAGATCGCGAAGATGATTAGTAAGGCAATGCTGATGGCAACCATATTTACATTTTTTTAAGCTCATTTCGACATTTCAAATAATTATAGTTTGACAAATTATCATGGAACGTTTAAAACTTCAATAATGCTTAGATATTGTAAAAAAACTTCAATAAACTTATTGAAATAAAAGTTTAATGAATCTATTATTTCACGAAATGGATAAATAAATTTGCCATTAAGATCATGTGATTTAATTTCTCTTGATTATTTTCTATAGGATTATATGAAATCATTGATTTATGCTGATAAATCACAAACAAGAGAAGCATTAAAAAAACATTGAACGTGTAATTCATGAAATTGAAGTACAATTATGTGAAAGAATTACTAAAAATTGGACTAAACGAATGTACTATTTCAAGCGAAATAGTGGTGGTCATATGAGTGAAATTGTATTCCATCATTAATGCCATAGAATGTGTTTAAAAATAAAATAAATAAATATCCAATTAATTAAATACATTTTATTTAATTTTTATTTAAATTTCTGAAGCACTTATTGGAAAACCTTATATTTGTGCAATTCATGAAATTGGACTACAATTATGTGAAAGAATTACTAAAAATTGGACTAAACGAATGTACTATTTCAAGCGAAATGGTAGTGATCATATGAGTGAAATTCTATTCCATCATTAATGCCATAGAATTTGTTTAAAAATAAAATAAATAAATAGCCAATTAATTAAATACTTTTTATTTAAATTTCTGAAGCGCTTATTGGAAAACCCTATATTTGTTTAAAATGATAAAGATATTTTTGATAATAAATGTTGATGGATAAAATTGATCTATAAAAACTATTTAATAATAAAATATGGATAGTGTATTTTATAACGTAGATAGAAAACTTCTAAGCGCACGAAAATCCGTCTAGTATTAAATCCGTGTAGCAATAATCTTAAAAGTTTCGTCTGCTATTTGCAGAATCACGTCTAGCAGATATATCTTTCTCAGAAATAAGTCATACAGCCATAAATGTCATCCGTAGTTCAATTAAAAATAGAAATCTTTAATCCTGTACATTCAACACTCGACGAGACATCGCAACTCCGAAACGCTAATCTCGAGAACGCGTACAGAATTCGTCGGTTTTACGTGAGTTGTGCGGAACTGTGCTCGGCATGAACTCCCATCCCATTTCGTATAAGTTTCCAACATCACATGTTGCTGTAGTCTGTGACAACGCCACAACTATGGTTCACTTGTGTTCCAGCGTTTCGTGCGTCAATAATACCGACGTATGTGAATACATGGATACACATAGAACACGCGTCATGCACGTAGAGAGCGTTTTGTAATTTGAACAGTGGGAGTTTTGACAAGTTCGCTATTTTTTATTTGTCATCGTATTGTATTATTTCAATAGGTCTAGTATGTTGATCTATATGTTTTTTATTTTACATTACAAAATGAAATGCAGATGATTCGTTTCACATTCCTTTATTTATTACTGGTTTCATTTTAAATATTTAACATACAAATTTTGACACAGACGTGTTTCACTCACTTTTTAAACACATATAGCAAACATATATAGGGTCATCCGAATGTGACACTTAGATTTGTGTTTTATTACAAAGAAACAAAGGAAACTATACAGATGTTTCTCTATATACCAACATAGACACATGTTTATTTTTAATAAAATACCAATCTAGGCGTCACATTTGGATAGCACTATACTATTCATTCTTTTAAATGATGTTTATTTTTCTTTAATTCTCGGTCTAATCTCTGACCATAATTTACCATCATATAATTTCACTCAGGTATTTTATTTCATCTACTAATACACCACAGAAATGTATATTTTGTGTTTCATTTAAAAAATTCTTGGCACTTTTTGAACAGAATGTACATGCATATATACACACAAACAAATACATACATATATATATATGATTTTCCAATAATCCCTTCAGAAATTTAAATGAAAATAAAACAAAAAGTATTTAATATACACATTTTTTTTAATGAAACACAAATCTAGGCGTCATATTTGGATGACCATTTACTTTTATTTGATCTTCAGTTAAATTATCAACCTTTTTTTGATTCTCTATCTTCTATTTTCTCTGTTCTTAAATTTTAATTTTTATGTTTAATCTGTTATACTCCTATTTGATTTTCAGTTAAGTCTACTTGTCCTTTTTGAGATTTTTTTTTAAATTAATTAAAATATTTAATATCAGTTTTGATTTTTGTTACGATATTTTTTATGTGTGATTAATAAATTCAATTAATTTGAATATTTAAAATTGTGCAATATTGATTTTGAATACGACTATTAATTAAATGACCAAGAAAAATTAATTAAAATTTAAAAATCATATTTTTTAAAAAAATTCTAATTAATTTTTTATGAAATTTAGTGAGTGATTTCAATGAAATTGAATTTTAAATGATTATTAATGAAATATAATAATTTCTAAATTATTTTCACAGAAGTAAATAAAACAGTTAGAATGAAAAACATATAAGGACTTTGTTCACACTTTTCATTCCCTCTTTAGACGATGAAATGGCATGAATTCTGTTTAAGAAAAAAAATATTTTCGAAAAAGAAACGAACACTTAAGGAAAGAAAGAAATCTCAACTTGAGGTTTCAATTCGTTTTTTTTTATCTGACTAAATTTTTATTCGACTAAATTTTTCTTCCATTATTGTTTTAGTTTAGAGAACGACTGAAATGACATAGATAATTTTTTAGTCGGATAATTAATCGGATTTAATCATTGGATTTTTAATTATTTTCATGACTAAATTTTTGATCATATTTTTAATCGGATGAAAATTTAGTTGAATAACACCCTACTCTAATTCTCCCTATATTCGCACATAACCTCTATTTATTAAAAGTAACAGAATTTTTAATCACAGATAAATAAATACATGCAGATACGTACTGTATTATATTTTTTAAAAAAAATCCAATTAATGATGGAATTGAATTATTGGTGACCATATTAGTAGTAGTTAAGTGTAGTTAGCAATTTTGAGGGTAAGATTGTAAATATAATATAGGAAACAAAAAAATATAAAAAAAATAATAAATATATGTTTTGAATTGGAGATTCGAGTCAAAATAACAGAATGAGAGAAGAGAATGAAGAACATATTTTTAATTACTATAAAAATTTGAATATAAAAAATATGACATTGAATATAAAGAACATTTTTTTATAATAATAAAATGCTCCAACGATGCTGGAATCACTATTGAAATGTGTATTAGTTCATTGATGTGAATAGTAATTATTGAACACTATAACACATTGTGTTGTTGGGGGTGATAATTAATTTGTATTAAAAACATGATTTTAGCAGAAGATAGAAAATTAAGTACGTCTCAAGTGTAATATTTTTTTGTAAAAATATTTTTTAATGTTAAAAAACGAATAAAATTACTAGAAGAAGTAAAAACTTGCAGAAAATCAAAATGACACAATCGAATTTAATTTAAAAAACTATAAATAATAATAATTATTTTAATTTATTATTTCAATTTTTATTATAAAATAATTTTCTAGAAAAAATCTCAGATTTTTCAAAAAGTGTATTTGTCCGCAATGAATTTTTTTAATCTCCTCCAAGGTTTTATTAAAAATCGATTCATAAGTCAGGAATTTAATTCTACCAAATATGTACATGATATGACTTCTAAAGTTCGAAATATGAATTATTCATAACGCTAAATATGTTATATGAAAATTTAAATACCGTAAACGATTTTAAAAATGCACTGTTCTCGATTCAATACACATCTTAGTTGAAGAATACGAACTTTGGTGACCTATATTTATTTAATATGTTCAAAAATCGTTTACAATTTCATTTTTCATAATATGTTCTGATAATTTGTTCATATAAATTAGTACTATTAATCGTTTAAATTATCGCTTGGATTATTATTTATTTTTTTATCAATCAATTAATAACTCTGGAAAAATTCTCTATTTAATGGAATTAATCAGTTATATTTTACTTTTCAACTCGTAAATTAATCTTGCATTTATAATAATCAATTCAGCCCTAATAACAACATACAAACTATTCAAGCAGCTTAACATAATAGAACTTGAACCCTCGGTGAATAATCGCAGACCCAAATAAATTATAACTATCTCAATGTCATCTCCTCTAAATTGATTTTCATGATTAACGTTATAATTTACTTGTACTTTATTAAGAAATAACAACTTTCGAATTGTTAAAAAATTAATTGAAACGGAATTTATAATTTTTACGAAAATTTGTATGAAAAATGTTTATTATTTTTAAATAAGTATTTTTTTTCTTTTCTTACGAATTATAGATATAAAGAATTGAGATTTAAAAAAATCATTTAGTGTTAAGACTGTACGTAATTTTTTACAAAAATTTAAAAATTAATTTCAATTCGTATATTTTTAAATAATATAGAATTTTTTAATCATAATATCAGAATTTTGACAACCATGTTTGATTTTTTCCAAGATCATTTTAACATTTCCACTCAATATAGTTTGGAAAATAATCAAGGAACGTTTAACACTTCAACAACGTTTGGAAATTGTAAAAACTTTAATAGACTTATTGAAATAAAGATTTAATTAGTCCATTAATTCACGAAATGGACCCATCAATTGGCCACCAAGATCATGTAATCTAACTCCATTGGATTTTTTTCTGTAGGGTTATGTGAAATCATTGGTTTATGCTGATAAATCACAAACAACAGAAGCATTAAAAATAAACATTGAACGTGTAATTCATTAAATTGGATTGCAATCTGCGAAAGAGTGACTAGAAATTGAAATGAGTGAAATTGTATTAATGCCATAGAATATACTTAAAAATAAAAGAAATAAATAACTAATTATTTAAATACTTTTTATTTTATTTCCAATTAAACTTCTGAAGCGCTTATTAAAAATTCCTATATAAGACAGTATTTGTTTAAAATAATATGAAATTCCTCCCTATAGGAGTTTTGCTAGTCAATCCCTGAATTTTCTTCTATTTAGCAATGTAAATAAGTTTAAAAAAAATGTAAAAGTCATATTAATACTTCTATGTAAATAATGTTTATTATAATTTATATATATATATATATATATATATATATATATATATATATATATAAGGGTTGTTTGATAAGTTGGTTAAATTTATTTATTATTAAATTTTATTAACTAATTAATTTAATTAAATTTTTCAATTTAGTTTTTCTTACTTTTTTTACCATACTTATCAAACGACCTTCGTATATGTCATATAGTAGCAATAGAATTAAAATATTTTGTCTGAAAAGTCCATCAGAAAATATTTTTCAATTTTAATATTTCATAAAATTTGTACTTCGGCAATTCTTGGAAAATTTCGAGAAAGTTTAGAAACTAAATTTTCACATCGATACAGCGGCTAAGGCAGAGCACTATTATTTTTTTAATAAAAGGACAAAAATTTGGAGAGTATAAAAAATATTTAATTCTCTAAGTAATTTTTAACAATTCTATTGGATAAATTAAATATTAAAAGTTTCAATATATTTTTTTGTATTAGATCTTTTTTAAAATATATATACGAAATATATGTAATTTTAAAATATATATCTTTTTTAAAATTACATTTTTTTGAGTATTTAATAATTTTCATACTACCTAGATGATTACTAAAACAATATATTAGATCATCTCATAATTAATGACACTTTTGAAATGAAATACATAAATAAGTTTGTATAAAAGGATTGTATAGGGTTTTCCAATAAGCGCTTCAGAAATTTAAATAAAAATAAAACATAAATTATTTAATTAATTAGTTATTTCTTTTTTTTATTCTTAACCATATTCTATGGCATTAATGATGGAACACAATTTCACTCATATGACTAACATAACTTCGCTTGACAGTATATTCATTTAGTCCAATTTTTAGTCACTCTTTCACATAATTATGATCCAATTTCACGAATTTCAAGTTCAATATTTATTTTTAATACTTCTGTAATTTGTGGTTTATCATCATGACCATTGATTTCATATAACCCTACAGAAAATAATCCAATGGAATTAGATCACATGATCTTGATGGCCAATTGATGGGTCCATTTCGTGAAATAATGGACTAAATAAAATTTTGTTTTAATAACTTTAAATTTTCATAATTTCTAAACTTTGATTAAATGTTAAACGTTTCATGATATTTTGTCAAACTTTACTGAATTGAAATGTCAAAATGAGCTTGAAAATGAAATATGGCTGCCATCAGCTATCAAAGTTCTAACATTCTTATTGGAAAACCTTATATATATATATATATATATATATAAATATATATATATATATATATAAACAAAAAAAGTCATTAAGCAGAACAACCATTTTATCTACGCCTCTGTTTATCAGCAAATGTATACAATTATGTACAAACCAGTTTTAACTACCTTTGTATTTACTGGGTTTAGTAATTGTTAGTGACACATTCTCCGTAGAACATAATTTTACTAGAAACAATGGTAACGTCGTTGTTCTGTTTGTTTCCAGCTTAGATTTAATGTGAAATTTTAGTTTTCGTGTATTTAACTTAAATACATCCTCCAAGTGAAACTATTCTAATTTTAGTTCTATTGTTAGGGATTACTGAAAACATACTACGAAGAATAAAAATGCAGACTGGAACATTAAATCAAAATATTACTATTTAATCTGGTCACTGATTGTTTGAAAAAAATAGAATTGACGGTTATTATTATTTATCTACTTGATAGATTTGATAAATGTACTGAAATTCAAACAACAACTTCTAAGGGTTGAAAATCCGAAATAGTAACCGCAAGCTTTTAAAACTGAATACGCAGCAATAAATTCTGAGCTCGATTGTTCCGCACATGTAAAACTTTATCTCTGTTCTCTTGAAGTATTATCGGCTTGTCCTTTTCAACGTTACAAAAATGTCGATTCTTCAAATGGTTGAAGAAAAAAAATACTTTTTAACGATACTCGTGACATTGTTGGAACGACAAATATATTTCTATAGCGTACATCACATTTTTTTGAAATTTATGTAACTTATTTGTAATAATTTTTTGATACATATTTATGTATAAATAACGTTTAAAAATGTTTTTATATAAAATTAAAAATATTTCTATACCTATCATACTAAGCATATTTAACGTGATCAATTAGGTTTAGGGTAAAAAAATGTTTAAAAATATTTTCATTGTTGTTTATTGGTATACTTTAGAATATCATACAGGATCATCCAAATGTGACGCCTAGATTTGTGTTTTATTAAATAGAAACAAAATAAACTATACACATGTTTCTTTTGAATAAAACACAAATTTAGGCGTCACATTTAGATTACTCGATATTTTCAAATATGGAGTAAATGATTTATTTAAAATGTTTTTATTTAAAATGTAATATTTAAATCCACAAAATTTCCAGCCTTGTAATTTATTAGACATAAAAATGAGTAAATCCTTAAATATTTTCTATTTTAAATGATTGTAAAATTCTTCATTGTTATTAGATTCTTCGGTGGTGTTAATTGTTCTCTTTTGAAATTTTATAGTCTTTTATTATTCGAATAATATCGAAAAAACTTTAAACAAATATATTGAAGAGAAAACTATTTTTTTAAAAAATAAAAAAGTATATTTACAACGCAAAATTGCACATGAAACTGATATTTCATGTAATAAAGTCCAAGATATTGTTAGAAAATTCAAAACTAAGAATTTATTAACGAATAAAGACCGAACAAAAAGACTTAATATTCTAATTTCACGGGAAGAAAAACAATTTTTAAAGCTTATATGAATAAATTTTACAACAAGTGCTAAAAAAAATATTATCAATGATGAATAAGAAAATATAGGAAAAAATTTAAGTACTGAAAAAATTTATAGAATTATTAGAAAAAGTGGTTTCACGAAATAAGCCATGGATAAATGAACGCAATAGAAAAAAGGTTTGAATTTGCTAAAAAAAAATGTTAAAGTATCGCAAAACGTTTAAGATAAATGTTATTTTTAGTGATGAATGTACATTTGAAATATTTAATTTATTTAATAAAAAAATGATGTGAAGAAAATCGAGTACTAAATTCAATAAAGAAAACCTACAAACGACTGTAAAACATGGAGGTAGTTAAATAAAGATCTGGGGTTGCATATCGGTAGTTAGGGTTGGAAAACTTTATTTCATAAGAAAAAATGGAAAAGTTTTTTATATTCACATTTTGAAGCATAATTTAAACTCTAATGTAAAAAAGTTAGGATTAGAAAACAAATCTGTATTGTAATAAGACAATTATTTTAATCATTGTGCTAGGAAAGTTGAGGAATGTATTTTGTAACAATTCGAAACACCCCTTTAATTATCTGAAATAAATCCTATAGAAAATTTATGGAGAGAATTGAAAATATATATATTAGTCATTTTATTACTAGTAAATAAACAATAAAAGCCCATCTTCGAGGAAATGGAACAAAATCAGTCCAGTTTTAACAAAAAAAATGTACAATCTATGCATAATGGATTGAAATCTGTTCTGAAATTAAAAAGGTATCCTTACAAATATTAGTTTTAATCCTTTTAATTTTTTTTTAGATCGTACTGTTATTAGCTGGATATTTTTGGTTGTTTAAATATTACATGTTGAATAAAAAATGTTTTTTTCTAGAATTTATTATGGCTTCAAATTTGAAAAAATAATATCTTGAAATGCACTAAAAATGATAATAAAAATATTTTTACCGTAAAATTAATTTATAATGTAAAATAAACTTTGTATAACGGGTGGTTGGATTTTGTACCCTCCTGTACATAATATCGACATAAAATCTTTGTTTAACACACAATACATGCTAAAGAGAACAATGTTATTCTTCTGAACATTCGAGTACGAAGTATTAAGTAATAAAATTAGTTCATAAAAAATAAATTAAAACTTTCAACGTTAACAGTAGATTTTTCGAGTAACTTCTTTTAAATGAAGTATCCATTTTATGCATCCGTTTTATGTAAGTTACAAAACTAAACTAATATTTGAATTGAAAGTTTTACATGTTTTCTTGCACAACTAAATACATCTTTCAGTCACTAAACCATGCCAATTTAGAACCAAAACTTGATTTATTTTACTTCGCATGAACAAATATTTTTTTACCGGAACAGTTCATTAAAGTACTCGAAAAAAGCTCGTATTTCCAATATAACGTCCTCGTCGTACTGTTCAAACACTTAAACCGACTGTACAGTGGCAACGATTTCTTAGAAAGAAGTCGACATACGCACTAGGTACTCATTAAAGCTCGCGACTTGGTGAGATAAAGCGACTTGAAAGCTTGCGGTACTGGTGGTAATAGTGGTTATGGTGGTAGTTCGACATAGATGGGTCGATGTTGGTTGTATTGCCTGTGACAGTATTGTGGGAAACTCTCAAGTAAAGTTTCACGGTGAACATATCGACAGGTCATCGATATTCAGAGATGCTTCAGACTACGTTTTATTCAGGCAGTGAAATCAATCACGATTGAAATTAAACTACGCAGAATGAAATGAAAATTAGTTTACATACACGTGTTTGGTTTTATGTAAATTATAATCGATTTAGTTTAGAAAAAAAACACCTTTTGTTGAAATACTAAATATATATTTATTTTATAATGGACGAATATACAGGCTCATCCAAATGATGTATCTGATGTCAATTTCCAGCAAGTCGGTGCTACATGTCACTCGACTTGAAGAAATATTCATTTTTTGAGATCGAAATTTCGTCAACGTGAAATTTTATGAAATTCAGATTTAAATTGATCTCCAATATCGTGCGAATTAACACCATTAGATTTTTTTTTGAAAAGTCGAGTCTATGCTAACAAGTTACAAGCAATTAATGGCCTAAAAACAACAATCGAGTTGCAATTCGTGAAATAAATCCAGCAATATATCGAAAAGTCATTAAAAATTTCGATATTCGAATTGATGCCTGCAGATACAGTCATGGTAAACATTTGAACGATTTTCGTTCTACATATAATTGTAATGAATCATATTTTCAATTAAAAAATATAGCTTGAAAAATTTCCAAATAGTTTGTACTTTATTAAAAAGAAATATGTAGGCGTTTTTTTTGGATGAGTTTAAATAAGCATTTTAAAATTTACAAGAAAAAATACAGGTATGATATCTGATATAATAAAACGATAAATACATTTTTTTGATAGGAAATCTCTAAAAAATTAAGACAGGATATTGAATAAAAATTTACAAAAATCTCCAGAGAGCATAGACGAATATTTACAAATTAATTATTCAGAATGTCAGGAAATGAGTTTTAAAATTCCAGTTCATATGTTTATATTTTTAAATAATCACTCTGTAAAATTCATTTTCAGACTGGAATTAAATGAATAAAAAGGAAATGTATTAATCATTAATATGTTTCCTTCCAAGTGGAGCTTATAAGCTCTATCCAGAACTTTCAAATTCAAACCATTTATTATTTTCACTACTGTATGTAAAATTATCATGAATTATGTGAAAAATCATGTTTTTACTAGAAAATTATTTAGTAATTGAAAAATAATTAATTAATTAATACAGTTTTTATCCAAATAAAGTCTCAAAACAAAAATCATTCATTACGATTTTTTTGACTTTTTGTTTATAAAAAATCCATTAAATTTTTTAATGAAATTAATGTCGAGTGCTAAAATAGACATAAATGATTAATTGATTTTTCGTTTTTTCCAATAACTGTCAGGTATTTATGCTACTTTTATTTGTACATAAATTATAGACATACAATGAGTAGTATGAATAATTCAATACGAATAATATTTGTAGTATTTATTACATTTTCACGTCATAATTGTAATGAATAAAAGTTCATATATCATTTAAAATATAAATTGTTATTGTATTTAAAAATGTAATTATAAATGTTGTAATATAATTAAGAAATAAAAACAAATAAACTGTTTATTTTTGCAACTTATTAAAAATTTGACTGTCCACGAACGTGTTAAAAAAATATTTTCTAACAAGGTAAATTTTTTTTTAATAAAATCGTACGAATATTTAAGTTCTTTATATTTGTATATATTTTCAGGAAAAAAAACGTTTTATATGCTAAGAAGATAGAATTTTTAACCGATTTTTTTGTATTTTTAATTAAGAATAATTAAGCTATTTAAATAAATGTTTGTTTTCATTATGTTATTTTTTGGCTTTAAAATAAACCTTTGAATTTTCATAGCACAAGCGTACGAATATTTTTGTCCCTGACTGTGTATATTATACACATGCATACGTTCTGGAAACAGTGTAATAAACTAGTCAGTTACAGCATTAATGTTCTAACCTGCCTAACAAAAGAGTTCGTGTTGCAGGTAACTAGTCACGCACACACGTTGCGTTTTCGCAGCAGTGTGAGATAACAGGGAGAAAAATTGAAAAAATAAAGGCGCAGTATATCCGTTTCGTCGGTGCTAATGCCACGTCTAAAAGCTCGTAGCATCCGGTTTTCATTTTACATTGAAATTCCTTGAACGAGAATGATCAATAGCGGTGACGATGATGCGTATCTGCGACGATCATTCATTTACCTTCCATCGTCAACCGAGGCATTTCCACATCGATGCTCGTCAAACATTTTCATATTATTTGACGTACGTCTAATCAATAGACTGTCTTAAGAGATGATATGTTAATTTATATACTAATGTACCTCTAACATAATATGCTATTTCTGTCTACACATCATTTATATGTATGTGTATATATATATATAGATATATATATATATATATATATATATATATATATATATATATATATATATATATATATATATAATATAACATAGCATATACAGACTAGAGACTATGAATTACTGTCATCGTATAAAATTTTCAATTCCAATATTCAATGCAAATATTACTCCGTTTTTGTTGTTGTTTTGCCATTTTACCTACATAAGGTTTTAAACTAATTTGTATTTTAAAGTTTAAATTAAAAATAAAATTCGATGATATTTCAACATCTGTGTAAAATGTCATTTTTATAAAATAGACCAGTGTCAAGCAGTACTTTAATATATCTCAATTAGTGAATAACACTTTATTAGAAATGATTTTGTAAATTTATTTAAATTGGTGTATATTATTTTTTTATTTAATTACAAGGTAAGTAAATTTAAACATATTTTCAAATAGAAAGCACTTATTTTATTTTTAAAACTGTATTTATAGTGCAAAAAATTAAAATATATTTTTTTTAAAACGGGCAGAAGAAAAATCTTACAAGATGTTGAAAACAAAGTATTGTAAAGGTGATAATTTTCAAAGAGAAATTGGTGTTGGTCACGTTTCGGTACAAAAAATTGCAAAAGTTTTCAAAATTGGAAATGATCCAATAATAGATAAGAGAAAAATTGATAAGAAAAAATTACTTTTGGAAAAATAGAAAATTATTAAGAACGTAGAAAATAATCTATTTAAAATCTCAATTGAAAGCACATGAAATAAAAATGTCAACAAAAATTATTAAACATCGCCTTATGCCTCAAGCTGCTGATTTTATTTACCACCGGCCAACAAAAAAGTTATGTTTGATCGACAAAATAAAAATAATTCGTTTTAACAAGCAAAATATCATATAAAATTTTCAATAGAAAATTGTAAAATGATAAAATATATGTAAAGCAATTAAAAATTAAAATAAATATTAAATGAAAAACGTAACGATTATTTATCCTATTTTACAGATACATTTTTCAGATGAATCAATGATCCAGTACCTCTCAGAAGGATGTAAATTTATTACACGTGGACCTAGAGAGAAATTTAAGAATTTCTATCTCCAAAAAACAATAAAAGATTTATCACAAGTAATGGTTTGGGTATCAATTTTTGATAATGATCCAAAATCACTTTATTTTGTTCAGGACACAATGGGTAAAAATAATATTTACAAGTTTTTATTTTTTTACTATCAACTAATGCTATTTTTTAAAAAAATACAAAATTTATATTATATAAAATGATTCGCTATGTCACACGGAGAAATTAATTTCATTAAAGAAACAAAAATTCTTTATTGGACGAGCCTGGAAATTCACCAGACTTAAATCTAATCAAAAATCTGTAGAGGCTATTAAAAAGGACATTTTTTTAGGAAAAATGAAAATAAATCAATGTTAATGAAAAATATAGTGTTTTTTTAAGCGTGATAGAACTTTAAATAGAATTTCTATCGAAAGTTCTATCTAACCTAAAAAAATATTCTTTTTATACGAGGGTCATTTGATAAGTAAGGTAAAAAAGTAAGAAAAACTCAATTGAAAAATTTAATTTAATTAATTAATTAAATTAAACAATAAATAAATTTACCATACCTATCAAACGACCTTCGTATATACATGGTGCATGTATGTATATATAAAGGTATGATAAATGTGTTTTTTAGGTTAGATAGAACTTTTAATAGAAATTCAATTTAAAGTTCTATCGCGTTTAAAAAACACTCTATAGTATCATGATATCGAAATAAAATACAAAATTGAAACTTATATTTCAAATATGCCCCATTGTCTTATGTATGTAATTAAATCTAAAGGCCAGATAACTAAATATTAATCAATAATTATTGTTTTTATTATTTACTTTTTAATCAAATTGATTAAACTTTCATTTTATTAATTTTATTTCATTTTGTGTTCGCAAACTCAAAAATTTCTACTATAAAATAAAAAAAATTAGCAAGAATAATTTAGTGTCTGAAGTCTGTAATATTAAATTATATTAATAGTTTTTTATGTTTTAAAAATTAATTAGTAACTACGCAAATATATAAAAATCATAAACAAACATACGAAAATAATATCTTGATAAAACAACAAGATAATAAAGTTTTTTCGATATTTCTTATAAATAATACATCAAAAAAAACTTTTATAAAAAATGTACGTACTAAAAATTATACGAAATAATTCTAAGAACAACAACAGAGAAATCCAAACATCAAAGTACTGATATTTGATGGCTTTTAATAAGAACAATTCTCGAAATTCTATTATTAGAAATTAAAATTCTATTCTTCCAAAAGATATCTATATCAAACTTCTGCTTCTTTTCATTGCGAATAAGCCCTATTATATTGTGATAAATTCAACGAGAAATCATTATTCAATTCATAATTACTTTCAGTGTATTTAATATCAGATTATCGTCAATATACTAGAAAGACAAAACCAAATATTACATGTTTGGTCCACGTATTCCTTTCACATTTTTCATAAATGTGACAGGAAATTATATACATACGATGAGAATACACATTTGTATTATGCCATGTAATCAGCTTACTGTACAGATTTACAATGTCCCCAATTATCTTTTAAATCGCTTTTACAGTTCACTAAATTCAGTCCTCTTCATAAAATCGATGCATATGTAACATGAAACAACATATTTTTATAATACGATTATTTCATATGAATGTGTATGGAAAAGAACATAAATAAATATGCAAAAATTAATTTATTTGTCTAATTGCAAATTAAAGTAATTTATTGTTTCGATTATTGAACTTTTTTATAAAATATTGTGGCGTTGATATGATTCATTGATGTTGAAATGAATCTGCTTTAGTACGAAAATAAATACTGAACGTTTTTTTATGGAAATTATTCACACACACACAAATATATATATATATATATATATATATATATATATATATAAAATTATATATATATTTTTGGAATAATTTTCATTACTAGTGGATAAAAAGAAGTTAATAATGATAATATATATATATATATATATATATATATATATATATATATATATATATATATATATATATATATATATATATATATATATATATGGGAAAACCTCGCATAATCCGGCTAATCGGTTCCACTGATTAGAGGGACTATTTGAAACCGGACTAATCGAAACATTAAGTAAATATAAAAAAACGTTAATTGGTTCCAAACAAATATTTTTCCTGTTTTTCAGTAAATAAAACGAGGGTAATATATTCAAATGCTTGTATGTATCAAAAAAACAAAATTAGGGATTTATACATTCATTTTAAATTCATTTTCAAATGGGTTATTAAAATTTAATTATCAAAAAATCGACTTTATTCTAAAGTTGCGAATCAAAAACTAATAGAAAAAGAAAAGACCTCAAAACTAGAACTGCGCATGCGTAGCGCATAATATGTATATACAATTCCGGTTTGCTTTTTTATTATGTTTTCATAATAAAGGGGAAATTTTTAAAATTTGGGTATAAAAATAATTTTGTGTTAATTTTTTGGAATTTTTTCAAGAAAAACTTTTTAGTACGATTTTTTTCAAGTAAATTTTTTTTTGGATATTTCAAACTGGACTATACGAGGTATTACTATATAATGTATCCCAAATGAGACTGAAGGATAGTAAAGTAAAATATATAATAGTAAAAAATAAATCTATGTCTAAACTCATCATTCTGATTTAGGTCACTATATATATAAGATTTTCCAATAAGAATGTTAGAATTTTTGACAACTGTTGGCAGCCATGTTTGAATTTTTTTAAGCTCATTTTAAAATTTCAACTCAGTATCAATTGGAAAATTATCATGGAACGTTTAATACTTCAATAACGCTTAGAAATTATAAAAACTTCAATAGATTTATTGAAACACGAGTTTAATGAGTCCATTATTTCATGAAATGGACCTATCAATTGGCTACAAAGATCATATGATTTAACACCATTGGATTATTTTCTGTGGGTTTATGTGAAATAATTGGTTTATGCTAATAATAATAATTAGTTCGTAGTCATACTAGAAAATTATTTTATCGATTGGATAAGCACAAGTCAGGCAAGTAAATCTTTAGAATATCAAGATAATCTTTTTTCTTCATTGTTCTTTTAATTTTTATCCATGGACCTACATGCCACCATGTAAAATCCCTCTACAACATTATATGATTTCTTGATTTTTTTTATCCATGTCTGAATGTTCTTTTCATGTTGATCGATGTCAATAATATTCTTTTGGATCAGATTGAAGAATATTAACTTTTGTCTCATCAGAGCAAATAATTTATTTCCAGTCATAAAGAATCCAATATTTATATTCCTTGCATAATTCTAATCGAGCTTTTCTATTTTTTTTGTTATGCCTAAATTTTTTTGTTTTACTACCGACACTAAAGCAATCTTTCTTAATCCCTTTCTTGCAATTCATTCACTAACATTTTATGCAGAGCACTGGTAACTTGTTTAGATGTTTTAACCCTTTTAGTTTCCATTAATCGTCCCACTGATTGGACATCACCGTTTGATAAAAGTATATGACGTCCTCTGGCATTTATTTCAAGAGATCAATTTTTTCCTCTTACCAAAAGAAAATTTCTGTAGCATATCTTTACCAACTCAGCAATTATTCTCAAAGAATACACTAGATTACTCAAAAAAACGAAATTGTTTTCCAATTTGCTTCGTTTTTTTCTTCACATTTTAAAATATTATTAAGTTGAATATTAAAAAAACACTTCAAATGTATTGATCAGCTTTAAAATGACTAACAAAAAAATGTAGTGACATTTATAAAATATCGAAAATAAGGAATTCCATAAATAGAGCTACCAAAATTAAAAACATGTAAAAATGTAAAAATGAAATCAAAATGTTTTTTCTGTTAAATATATTTTTAGGAATGATTTTTTTATAAATAGGTGACTTAGTATATTAGCAATAAAAATATAAAATAATAATATAATATTTAATTTAATCTTATTAATTTTTTTTTTAATACTAACGAAATTCCTGTATCCAGTTTTGTTCATCAATATATATATAAATGGTTTTCCAGTAAGAATGTCAGAACTTTGACAGCTGGTGGTAGCCATATTTGAAATTTTTTAAGCTCATTTTGGCATTTCAACTCAGTATAGTGTAGCAAATAAACAAGGAATGTTTAACACTTCAATGATGCTTAGAAATTGTAAAAAAATCGATAGACTCATTGAATCAAAAGTTTAATAAATCCATTACTTTATGAAATTTACCCATTAATTAGCCACCAAGATCATGTGATTTAATTCCACTGGATTATTTTCAGTGGTTTTATATGAAATCATAGGTTTTTGCTAATAAACCATAATCAACAGAATTATTAAAAATAAACTTTGAACGTGTAATTCATGAAATTGGACCACAATTTGTAAAAAAGTGTCTAAAAATTGGAATTTCATTATTAATGCCATAGAATATGCTTAAAAATAAAAAAAAATAAACAATTAATTAATTAAATATTTTTTGTTTTATTTTCACTTAAACTTCTGAACCGTTTATTGGAAAACCCTATATATATATATATATATATATATATATATATATATATATATATATATATATATATATTTAATATTATCTTATGCCGTCGAATTTCATTGAACCAGAAGTTTAGACTGATGTTACAAAGCCGTTGACTATTTCGATGATTTTTAGTTTCGCCTTTGAACTCTCGTCGAACGATTGATGTTCTATGTAAAGTTTTGTGCACGATTTTAAATCCAGCTACGCTTTAAAGTGTTGAAATTGCGATTCTTTTGATAAAATCTTCTACGTTCCGAGTACTTCCTTTAATAAACGTTTAAATTTAAAAAATCGTACACCGTTTACGTTCCTCCGCTGTATTGTACGTAAAGAAATGCAGAAAGCACGAATATAAATATAGAAAACGTTGCTTAGGTACGTATGTATGTACATATACGATATACGATTTTCATTTCTTGTATCAGATGGAAATAATATTTTTAGAGTTGCTTTCGGTGAGATTGTAAAACCAACAGGTGATGCTAGGAAAATGTGAACGTTTTCTAGAATACATATATTTTTTTATTAAAAGTCTTAAATAATGAAAACGTGTTTTCTTTCTTCTTTACCAGAGAGTTTTTTCTATACATAATAACCAGTCTATATAAAAGCAAAAATAACTTTTTATTATTATGTTAAAAAATATAAAATGACAAATAGTAATTGAAGTCGAAAAAATATATTTTTTAACATCTTTCTGATCGAATTTCAATATTTATAAAAGCACGCATTAAACATTTTAATCAAATTAATGTTGGGTAATAAAAATAGGCTAGAGAAAAGCAAAAATAACTTTTATTATATACAAATAATAACCAGTCTATTATAGACATACAATGGTAGTATGAATATAAAAGCAAAAATAACTTTTTATTATTATGTTAAAAAATATAAAATGACAAATAGTAATTGAAGTCGAAAAAATATATTTTTTAACATCTTTCTGATCGAATTTCAATATTTATAAAAGCACGCATTAAACATTTTAATCAAATTAATGTTGGGTAATAAAAATAGGCTAACACGAGATGATTAATTGATTTTTTTAATTTTTTTCCAATAATTGCTGTCGGACATTTACGTTATTTTCATTTGTACATAAATTATAGACATACAATGGGTAGTATGAATAATTCAATACGAATTATATTTATAGTATTTGTTGCATTACACATCATAATTGTGATGAAAATTTCTAAACTGTGTATTTTATGTGTAGTTTGTTGAGAGAGATGTTGTTAATTTTTTAATATAATTAAATTTGAGACAAACATTGTATATCTAAATAAATTATCTTAATTTACTTTCCTTTCAGTTTTTAAAAAATAGAAAAATATCAGAATGACTGCAAATTATACAAATATTATAATGATACGAGAAGACATTTT
The DNA here is from genome assembly GCA_029203775.1 of Neoneuromus ignobilis. NCBI lineage: Eukaryota > Metazoa > Arthropoda > Insecta > Megaloptera > Corydalidae > Neoneuromus > Neoneuromus ignobilis. The sequence continues at coordinate 4,499,921 of CP092087.1, read as the reverse complement.
ATCTAAACCGAAACCAATGAATTTTTTAAAAAAATAAATTATCACACTCCTAATAACCTGTACGTGCATTTGACTTTCAATCAACTGCACATCTCTAAATAGTTTTCGAAGAATGTGTCTATCAATTAAACATAATAGATTTTAATTTAATTTCAACAACATTGTGAACAAGACATCACTTGCAGTCGAACTTATTGAGTTAGTTTTGTTTATCTGTCTTATTTCGCTTTGTTGAAACTTATTCGAACGTAGAGCAGCACTTCAAACGAGGTCACGAGTCAATTACGTGACGAAGACATGCTTTTTTTGCTTATACATTCAAAGAAGATATGATACATTCTATTATACATCATCTGTAGTTATAAAGGAAATATTCTAACAAGATGCTTCGAATTTTGTTCGATGTTATATTTATGTAACGCAAACAAAAATCCCTTTTTCAAATTTAAATCATGACAAATTTAAATGAGAGATACGCGAAATTAAATTATTTTTGAAGAGGAAATGTAAATAATTTATAAACAGACACCTTTGACAACACATACATATATACAGAATTATATATATATATATATATATATATATATATATATATATATATATATACATATATATGTATGTATGTATGTGTGTGTATATTTTTTTCTTTATTAAGTACTCTTTATTGGGTTTAATTTAATAATTTCAGTTGATATTTCATCTCGAAATTACTTTCAATCATTTGAGATACTTTTGTATCAAACTAAAATTTATTTTTGATAAAATTTCATTAAAGAAAAACTTAGAAATATAAAAATGAGATTATATAAAAATAATAATTATTTTTTCCAAATATTGTATGATTATACTTGTATTTATTTTTTAAAAAACCATTTTAGATTTATTTTTCCTGAAAGATGCAATAAGAAGAAAAGAGTGCATCAAATTGTAACAGCTGGCGTGGATAGGTTTTATGGAATGAATGAACAAGAAAAGAATTATGAATAAATATCAAGAAAGAAAAATTCAGAAATATAAAACTGAGACTATAGAAAAATAATTATTATTTTTTCCAAATATTGTACAATCATACTTGTATTTATTTTTTAAAAACGATTTTAGATTTCATTTCACTAAAAGATGTAATAAGAAGAGAAGAGTTCATCAAATTCTGACAGCTAGTGTGGAAAGAACTTTTGGATAAAAAATCATTGAAGAATAACTTACTTATATAAAAATGAGATTATATAAAAATAATTGTTATTTTTTCAGATATGATGTAATTATACTTATATCTATTTTTTGGAAACGATTTTGGATTTATAATTACTGAAAAATGTAATAAATGGAAAAAATTAATTCATCAAATCGTGACACCTGGCTTCGATAGATCGTATTAAATGAATAAGGAAAAAACAACGAATAAAAATTCATTAAAGAAAAACTAAAAATAAGAAACTGAGATTATATAAAGAAAACATTATTTTTCCAAATATTATATAGTAATTATGTCTAATTTTTTTAGAGGAGATTTTAGATTTATTATTACTGGAAAATACAATAAGAAAAGAAGAAATCATTAAATCCTGACAGCTGGTGTGAACAGACCTTATGGAATCAATAAACAACGAAAGAACTTTGGATAAAAATCATTTAAGAAAAATTTAGAAATATAAAAATAATAATTATTTTCTCAAATATTGTGTAGTTATATTTATGTATAAATTTTTTGGAAAAGATTTTAGATTTATTTTTGATGGAAAATGCCAAAAGAGGAGAAGAATTCATTAAATCCTAACAAATGACGTGGATAGACCTTATAGAATAAATGAAAAAGAAAACAATTTTGGATAAAAATTATTAAAGAAAAACTTAGAAATATAAAAGTAAGATTATATAAAAAAAATGTTAATTTTCTAAATATGGGTAGTTATATTGTGTCTAAATTCTTGACAAAATTAGGAAACGAAATTTTCACATCACTCCACAATTGCAATAGTTAATCTTCGGATGTAATCGTTTATACATATATATATATATATATATATATATATATATATATATATATATATATATATATATAAAGTTTTCTAATGCGAATGTCAAAACTAGGACAGTTGGTGGCAGACATGTTTGATTTTTTAAACTAGTTTTGATATTTCAATTCAATATAGTTTGGCAAATTACAATGGAATGTTTAACATTTAAATTGTAAAAAAATATCTATTATTTGACAAAATGGACCTATAAATTGGCCATCAAGATAATGTGATCTAACTCCATTGGATTATTTTCTTTGGGGTTATGTGAAATCATTGGCCTATGCTGATAACAGAAGCATTAAAAATAAACATGAAATTGGATCATAATTATGTGAAAGAGTGATTAAAATTTGGACTGAACGAATGTACTATGTCAAGAGAAGTCGTGGTGGTCATATGAGTGAAATTGTATTCCATCATTAATGCCATAAAATTTGCCTAAAAATAAAAATTAGTAAATAACTAATTAATTAAATACTTTTTGTTTTATTTCCATTTAAACTTCTGAAGCGCTTATTGGAAAACTTTACATGAGTTAAAAAATAACATATTTTTATTTTAAGTGATTCTAACAATAAGTGATGTTTTGTGAAGTAATTGATCAACATTAATGCTCGTTAAACTCCTATAGTCATAAATCTGACTCAACTTCCTCATATATAGTTTCTTGGTAATAAATAATGAACATTCATACATTAAATCACTGCTCTCTTGTTGAATATTTGTCGAAGGAAATATCCATCGAACGAGCAACTATTTCGAAGACATTGTCAATCACTATAATATAAAACACAAGACATTATCAGCATAGTAAGTGCAAACTCCAGAACTTTGATAACCATGTTCACATGTTTATGTGGAACCTCCATCAAAGTCTACATTCGTTGTAATTACAAGACATGTTTGTTTTAGCTTACAACCAGGTGTCAGTTGAATCACAACGCTGCTATCAGCGTCGGCAGCTAACTTATCAAGGAAATGCAAATTTATTTTGTAGCGTTCAGTGAACGATAGAACGACGCGTGCGTATTTCCGCCAGTCCTCTAATTAAGCTCGGCTATGGCAGAGCGGTAACGAGTTTGTTATGACTACGAGACAATTATTCAGGTTCGACGGATCTGCGAATTCGACGGTTTCGTACAACAGGAGGCCGAATCTCGCAACGGCTTGCGAAAATGATTAAAGCGAGTCGTACTATCATTCTTCGTCTCTTTCGATGACGACCGGCCATCGGAAAAATCGTTGGAGAATACGCCGATTTCAATCACAACGCTGTCAAATGCGATTATGTGGACCGAACGATGTCATAAACGATTATCGTCGGCCGATGTTGATCGAAATTCGTAAAACTAATTAATCAGAAAAGAAATTCTATTCTGAAACTCGGTCGCGCATACTCGGGATTATATAAATTCCGTTTCATGGAATTTTTAAACAGCTGGTTTTAATTTCTTAATACGATTTAATCTACAGTAATACGAGATTAAAACTTATAATTTGTTCATCTTGCAAAATTATTTCATTTTGTTATTTTTAAATATAGAGAGGCATCCAGATATGACGCCTAGATTTGTGTGTTATTCAAAAAGGAACAAAAGAAACTAAACACATGTTTCTTTTCAATAAAACACAAATCTAGGTATCATATTTGGATGATCCTATATTTATATAAAGGATCATCCAAACATGATCAAACGTAATGGTTTTAATTTTAAAAAATTGCTGTTTTTTAAATTAATTTATTTATCAATAAATTACTTATCAATTAAATTTCAATTTTTATTTATCACTTATTCAATTTATTAATTTATTAATATTTCAATTTTTATTTATCAATAACTAGTGTTAAATTAAAAGTATTAAAAATCTATTAAGAAGTCAAGTTCATTCAGAAGGTCGAAAAATTCGATTTTTGGATTTTGATATTTTCTGTAAGTATATCTGAAGAATATTTCCTGAAAGTTTCAAATTAAATTAGACTAAAATTGATTAAAATATAGGCTTTCAAGTTTTTTTTACAAATACTTGTGTAAACTAGTTTTGAAACTTGAAACGCGTTTTTCCAAAAATCACATTTCCAAAACCAGTGACAAAAATATTTCGAAAACGACTGCATCGATTTATTTCAAATTTTTCAAGCTCATTATAGATACAAAGAAATAGTACTCGAACAAAGGATTTTTTCGTAGAAGAGTTTCTTTTTTAGTGATATTTTCATCGAAAATCGAAATTTTAAATCATTGTTTTTAATATTTTTAAATTTTAAAATATTCTGAAAAATTATTGTTTAACCCTTTCGCCACTAACTGGACTTATGTGTCCCATAAAATTTGTTGTTACTATTAGAACAAATATGCCCAACTTAAACTACTGATAAGACATATGTGTCCGTAATTTAAATTTGAAAATAAAAATCAATTTTTTTGCCCAAAAATAGATTACTTAAGTAACTCAAAAGATCATCAAACAAAACAGAGTTTTAAAATTAAAAATATTTAATCCGTAGTAAAAGGGTTAAGGAGTACATAATTTAATGAATAAAATAAATCTTCTTCATTTTTTGATTTTATACGATTCAAATTTGAACAGTAGTTCTTTTTTCAAAATACCTACGAAAAAATTACTGTATCTCTATTATTTTTAAATATTTTTTATTGAAAAAATTATCTAATTTTTTTTAAATATACATTTTTATATACACAAACATTTGTTGTGAAATGTGTAATAGTTGTTGAAAAAAATTCCCAAGAGTCACGTTTTATTTGACCTCTTGATTGATCATGACCATTTAATAAACAATAAATGTTCATAATATTAACATTACATTTTTTATAGAATATGAAATACAATTCCAATTCCCATACAATAAAATAGAATTCTAAAAACCAATAATTTTCATTTATAATACAGTATATGATTACATACATATATATTTTTATATAATTCATAAAAACTTTATTCTAAAGATGTTTGTGTCGATATAAAAAGAAATATTTTCGTAATCGATCTAAACAATTTCAAATATTGGATATTCCATTCGAATTTTGCGGTTTCGTACACGTAAAATTATCGATTCGAACCATACATAAATTATTCATTTAATTAACATTATAAGGATCTTTACTTGAAATATGTAATAATTTAAAATAGAATCGTTTAAATGTAAATTGCGCAGAAATTATATAATTGCCAATTGAAAAAGTAATTTTCTTTCGATTTATCTCGCTTGATTTATTCAAAAGAACCGAATAAAAAATTTAAATTATATTTTCAAAGGCTACGAAATTATTCGGAAAATATATATGAATCATTATATATAATCTTCGAGAATATTTAACATTATTATATAATTTGTTATAGTTAATTTTTCGTTTGAGATAATAAAAGATTATCAAAGGTCTGAATGTTGGAATTTAATAGTTGTATTTACATAGCTAATACCAAAATCTAACTAATCTAATAATAATTCAGTTCATTATTAATTAATTTACGATAGTGTTTCAGTAATTATGTGTTTAAATTGTAATCATTGTAAAATAAACCTCGAACGATCAATAACTGTTTCAATATTTTCAAAGATTAATTGATATTTGATTATGGTTTGAATTTTTTCTACTATTTAATCAGTCTGTCCATTATCAATAATAATACAAAAATTGAAAATATTGACAATACTACTTTTTACATTCCACTAAATTAGCAATATATAAAAAATGTTATAAAAATAATTATTTTTTGTATTATTTGTCAATATTTACATTTTTCCACATTTTTTTTATTATTACTGTATATTTTCAAAAAATAATTATCAAATTTTATAAAAATGTTTAGTAATTATTTACTGTTCATTTTATTTAAAAAATATATTTCGACAGCTATATATAGGGTTTTCCAATAAGCATATTGACCATACTACTTTTTACATTCCACTAAATTGACAACATTATATAAAAAATGTTATAAAAATAAACTTTTCTTTTGTATTATTTATCAAGATTTATATTTTTCCACATTTTTTATTATTACTGTATATTTTAAAAAAATAATTATCAAATTTTATAAAAATGTTTAGTAATTATTTACTGTTCATTTTATTTAAAAAAATATATTTCGACAGCTATATATACGGTTTTCCAATAAGCGCTTCAGAAGTTTAAATAGAAATTAAACAAAAAGTATTTAATTAATTAATTATTTATTTTTTTTACTTTTAAGCATATTCTATGGCATTAATGTTGGAATACAATTTTACTCTTATGACCACCATGACTTCACTTGATATAGTGCATTCCTTTAGCCCAATTTTTAGTCACTTTTTCATATAATTGTGGTCCAATTTCATGAATTACACTTTCAATATTTATTTTTAATACTTCTGTTGTTTGTGGTTTATCAGCATAAACCAATGATTTCACATAACCCCTACAAAAAATAATCTAATGGAATTAGATCACATGATCTTAGTGGCAATTTGATAGGTCCATTTCGTGAAATAATGGATTTATTAAACTTTTCTTTCAATAGTCTATTAAAGTGTTTATAATTTCTAAGGGTTATTGAAGTATTAAACGTTCTTCGATAATTTGATAAACTATATTGAGTTGATATGTCAAAATGAGCTTAAAAAAATCAAACATGACTGCCACCAGCTGTTAAAAGTCTAAAATTCTTATTGGAAAATCCTATACTATTAAAATTTCTTATGAAATATTTCAAATAAATTATCAGCTCCAACACTACAGAATATTAAAAAAGTATTTAATAATAATTTATTGTACACTTTGTTTCTTTACATTAACAATAAGCTGATGTTTATTTCGATGGTAATTCAATGTCATCAAAAAGTTGTGTCATAAAATTTTGTAAATTCGTAGTGAAAACTATTTATATATTTTCTTGTTTTTATCAAAGACATTTTCAACTAGTGATCAAATCTTTTTTTTTATATATATATGCATACGAAAATTTATAATTATCACGATAAAATATTACTTATGTATTTTGAAAAAATCCTAGAGGTTATAAATTCTGCTAGTTTTAAATTATATAGAGTCATCCAAATGAAACGCCTAGATTTATGTTTCAATAAAAAAAATTTATACACATGTTTATTTTTAATAAAACACAAATCTAGATGTCACATTTGGCTGACCCTACATGTAAAATCAACCAAATGTTACGCTTAGATTTGTGTTATATTTTTATTTTATTTTAATTTATATATTTTTTGTGTTGTTTTTATTGATTATATATATATATATATATATATATATATATATATATATATATATAAAGGACCATCCAAATGTGACTCCTAAATTTGTGTTTTATTAAAAATAAACATGTTTCTTTCTAATAAAACACAAATGTAGGTGTCACATTTGATTGGCCCTATATACAATAATTAGACACGAAAAAATGGGATTATGGAAAATTAATCTAATAAAATTACTCTGAACAAAAGTATTAATTTACTAATATTACATTTATGTTGTTACCAATTTCTTCGAATATAATAATATATCATTTAATAAATTATACTGGTTTTTCAAGAAAAAAACATGCACAGTAATAACATACATTTTGTAAAATAATGATGTATTATTTGTGTTTATATTTCATGATAATGATGTGTGTATTTATATTATAAAGGAACAATATTGGACAAACAAATATAAGTTAATGATATGATATTATAAAAAATATGTAGTCGATTGAATTAATCGATCAAATAATATGTTGTGTTATACATAAAGCAGACTAAAGTAATAAAATGTCGTTTATTTTTCTGTGGCCCATTTTTGTTAAATATTATTTCTAGTTAAACTGAATTTTAATTTAATTTTTGAAATATTATTATATTTTACTAGCGGGTTATGCCCTCTAGTCGAAAATTTGCTTCTTTTTAACAATGTACAAAAAATAAAATTTTCAGAAAGTTTTGTTAACGTGTTTATTATATTATGTAGATGATGACTTATTATTTTATGTAGACGATATTTATTATAGATTCATGGTCTGATGAACATTCAAATCTAATGCCAATACAAATAAAATTTATTTTACCCAAAAATCCGTCCGAAAAGTTTAATATCTTTTTCTATTTTTTGTTAATTTTAATATTTCAAACATTTATACTTTGACAATTCTTGGAAAAGTTCAGAAACAAAATTCCATATCACTCTGCAAAGTCTTACTTCACGTTGGAGACGAAACCCTATTTTTTTCAAATAGATAAATATTTATATTTATGAATATGCAATTTTTTGATTTAATTTTTTTTTATAATTAATAATGAATATTACAAATATATAATTTATATATAATAAATTAGTCTCTCTATCTACTGCTAAATAAATCTTTTTCCCAAAATTTTCCACTTGGACTGATCCAATGCCTTTCCTTTCCAGTCCATACCGACAAATTTCCTTGTATTTCTGTTCTATTTATCCATATGTCTCTTTGTGTATTTTTTATACATATATATATATATATATATATATATATATATATATATATATATATATATATACACATTTTAAATTTAGTCAAATGTTAAAATTTGTTAATATATTTTTTAAGAAAAATCACACTCATTTAATTAACATGATTTTTATATTTTTCACTGAAGTAACAAAACGAAATTCAAAATGAAATCGAAATTATTAGCTTTATTATTATAACAATTCACTTTAATACAACCATATCATTCACTCCAACATATTTAATATCGTATTGTTCATTTTATTCGTTGATATGCATTTCAATAACAATGCAATTACCATCAAAACGCTATTTTACAAAACCACATTAATCAAGTAATTATAAGATATCATAATACAATATTTTATCGATGATTGTACGGCTATCGAAATGTATATCGATTAATAAAGTGAACTGTAAATAATTATCGAACACGAAGGTAATTTGCATTAAACTATATTGCAGCAATATTAATCGATAAATGTGTAGATAAATTTAAATATTGACAAATTAATCAAAAAAAAAATATTTTCATTATAAAAAGATGATGTCAATTTAATGGAATTTGGTGCGATTGATTTATTTATGTTAAATTAAATAAAAAATTATTAGAAGTTTACTAAAGAAAATATTATGATTTTCATGATTTATACTAAGTGATAAAATTTAATTATTAAAGAAAATGAAAAAGCAATAAAATATTAATTCAATAAATATGGTGAATGCAATGAGACAAAGGATATAAAACTCAGTTTCAATTAACATCCTTCAGTTTCATTTAAGATACTCTATGGAATCATAATTTTACATTTATCAAATACATAAAAAAATATAGCATCATACAAATGTGACGCCTGGATTTGTGTTTTATTAAAAAGAAGTATGTGTATAGGGAAATATATGTATAATTTCTATTGTATCTTTTTATTAAAATACAAATCTAGACGTCACATTTGGATGATTATATATATATATATATATATATATATATATATATAGAGAGAGAGAGAGAGAGAGAGAGAGAGAGATATTCATTAGGAAATATAATTTATTCTCAAATTTATTACAATACTGACGAAGAATAAAATGAAAACTTTATTTAAATAAAAAAGAATGAAACCTGTATAATCGAGGAATATTTTCAAGTCAACATATAAATACGTTTCTACGAAAAAACTCTATACAAAAAATATATATTGAAGTCGTGGTGTAGAATACAACGATTATTCAATTATTGATATACTTTTATATATCGTGAAAGCTTTAAAAGTTACCAAGTGATAATGGCAGGCAGTATAATGCGGTACGCATTTTAGTTATTAATATTCGAAAATGGGTTTTTAATGTGAAGTAGTAAACGGAATTTCAATTTCTACAATAAAAACGTATAATCAATTTTAATAAATCTTGACAGGATCCATAGTGAATGTCTGATCGGCGTTGAATATCGACAAAACGATTTTTTCGTCATACATTGAAATAGTTTATGTTTAAGGATCATTATTGAACGATAAAATGTCATTGGTCGATATGGATTTATTATTTTCAAGGTAAATGTTATTTATATCAATCAGTGTGTTTTAAGTTTATGTGAAATATTGAAACATATGATACAAATATTTGTTTTCTTCAAATTACTTAAAATTCAAATAATATTAATTAAGTAAATTGTGTTTTTTTTTTAAATTTACAATTTGATAATTACTGTTTTTAGAAGGAATGAAATAATTTCTGAACAATATCTGCATTTTTTTATAGATATATAACCTTTTTACAATTGATATATATATATATTATTTTTTCTAAAAAAAGTCATTAAATATTTTAAAAAATATTGCTAAATAACTTTGGAAAATGTACATCTTTTATAAATAAATGAACTTTTTACGATTTATATTTACTTTACATTTTTCTAGAAAAATCAATAAATATTGAGAAATAATTTTTGAACATTGTTTATTTTTTATAGATAAATCAACTTTTTACAATTTCTATTTACTTTACATTTTTCTCAAAAAATCAATTAATACTTAAAAAAATATTGCGAATTGATTTTTGAAAAATGTTTATTTTTTATAATTATATCAACTTTTACAATTTATATTTACTTTGTATTTTTCTCAAAAATCATTAAATAATTTAAAAATATTGTAAAATAATTTTTAAACAATTTTCATTTTTTATAAATAAATCAACTTTTTACAATCTATATTTACTTTATATTTTTCTAGAAAAATCAATAAATGTATTAAAAATATTGGGAAATAATTTCTGAACATTGTTTATTTTTTATAAATAAATCAACTTTTTACAATTTCTATTCACTTTACATTTTTCTCAAAAAAATCAATTAATACTATAAAAAGATACTGCAAAATAATTTTTGAAAAATGTTAATTTTTTATAATTATATCAACTTTTTATAATTTATATTTTCTTTACTGTTTTCTAGAAAACTCATTAAATATTTTAAAAATATTACTGAATAATTTTTGAACAATTTTATTTTTTTATAAATATATCGACTTTTTACAATTAATATTCGTTTTAATTTTTCTAGAAAAATTATTAAATATTTTCAAAATATTTCGAAATAATTGTTGAACAATTATTCATTTTTAATAAATATATCGACTTTATACAATTTATATTTTCTTTATATTTTTCTAGAAAAATCATTAAAATTTAGATGATTACAATTTTTTATATATTTTTTTATTAACTTAAATAATAGATTATTTGATTATAGAAATTTAATACCATACCAAATTATTTCAATAGTTAGTACATCAAATAAAATTCCATTTGATACAAAGAAAATTAAGCGACTAAATCCGTCTTATAAATCACTTAAGACATTTTTTCAAGACAAAAAACAAGATAATCCTTAAAAGCTTCTACGTACTATTCAGAATATTAACACTCATGTATTAACATGACAATAGGTTGTTGTAAATACTAATGACGGTGCTTACTAAATACAATACATATAATAGAAGGACTTCAATGCATAAAACAGGACGATCTATTTTGTGCTTACTGTGCTATTCTGATACTCATTCGAAATAGTTGTACGAAATTTAACGCCAATTTCACGGATTTACAAGAAGTCGACATTGAAGATATTTTATAAGATCCATTCACAGGGTGCAAGTAGTGAATTTCCTACACAAAAGTAATTTGACAGAATGTTTGTCACATTTATTTAACAAAAACTTTGATATTGTATGCCATTATCAATAAGTGGTGAATACTTTTTCTCAGCAAAAATGTAACTTACTGTATTTATTTTAACAATTTCTACTATATAATAAAATTAATTATTGTTTGTTGTATTTTTTTTCTAATGAATATTATTTTTTTAATAATGAAATAAAAAAAAATTCTAATTGAACGACTTTATTGAATTATATCAATAAATTGCTTATGTTACACATACGGCGAATTCTTATACACGTCAGTGTATATATATATATATATATATATATATATATATATATATATATATATATATATATATATATATATATATATTTATATAAACGAATTGAAATATTACTTGATATCCACTTATCGTACAAAAATTACAATAAGAACTCTTGAAATATGAATTTTCCATTGAAAACTCTATTTATATAGTCAATATTCTAATAATGAAATCAGTAAGTGGATGTTGTATAGTACAAAACAACTATATTGAATACGAAAATAATGAAACTTCATAATTTGAAAGTTAAATTAGTACTATGTATAAAGGATGCTTTCAGCTGCAGTACTTTCAGAGAATCTTGTATACACATTACGTTTTACTCTGCATGTAAATGCACCTTTTGTTCTGATAAGTTTCTGAAGATGTGCGAAAGTAAATGTTTGTTATATCCATTATATGAACAGTGCTAGATGAATACGTAGTCAGAATCTGGTTAATGCTCATATGGTTGTAATTAAGATACGTACTTGAACATTTTAGTTCGTGGTGGATTTTTGACGGCACTTGAGAATCTTTTCATTAATTTTTTTGTTCTATTCGGAATAGAAAATCGAGTATTTGTAAAAGATAAAAACTGTATAATTAATCAACTTGGTAAGATGATTTTTTCAAGCATATTTTTTACATTTAAACAGTTTTACGATCATGTTTTTATTTATTATAATATAAATAACAATTATATTATTATTATTGAGAAAGCAAATTATAAATATCTGAAATATTTTCAGCAAATTCATTTAGAATTTGATTATATGTTATGGAAATATTATGTAAAAGAAAAATATCAATCAAAAAATAATCTATTTACCTAATGGTGTATAAAACTAAAACCGATTTTGAAAAAAAATCCAAAATACTTTAATTTTTATTTAATGATTTTAGTCACATATAGTCTTGTATTTCTTTGGCGAAAAACATCTTCACTGTTTACCAATTGTGATCTTTTGATATATAGTATTTTATTAACTTAAGTATTTATTTAAGATAATTAATAGACAGATTTACGATTTCCATGATTTGTTTTTTTGTCAAAAGAATTAATTAAATATAATAAAATATGACAAATCGATTTAATTAAGTAATATAGTGAGGAAAAAACATTGGTCATTAAAAAGTACCTCATTTGAAATTGCAAAAACCGAAATACATCTAAAAATATTTTGCTATTGGTGGAATTACATGAAATACAAATGGTGACTAGAAAAAAATATAAAAAGTTAAAGTAAAAAGATAAATAATATTTATTTTAAAACAAGACAATATTAAGAAATAAGAAAAAGTTAAGTCATAAATATTTAGTTTAATCCTGTTTATATTTAACTATTATTTGTTATTTGTAAAAAAATATACATAATAAAATTTCCGTTTAGACTTATTTAATTATTTATATCTTTGATTGAAAAATATTTTAATCCGGAATTTAATCCTGTTTATATTTAACTATTATTTTTTATATGTTAAAAAATATACATAATAAAATTTTCGTTTAGACATTTAATTATTTATATCTTTGATTAAAAAATGTTTTAAAAAATTCAGAGTGTTGTTCCAAATATTTCCAACAATAACATTTTTTATTCATTTATAAAGTAAGATTATTTTACTTTACTTATTAAATACATTTTAAGTGTTCACCAATTAATAAAAGAAATAAATAGTATATTTGTAAAAATTATACTACAAAAATAGAATAATTAATCGAAACAAAATACAGGCATACCTCGCATAGTCCGGCTAATCGGTTCCACTGATTAACCGGACTAATCGAAACATTAACTGAATACAAAAAACGTTAATTGGTTCCAAACAAATTTTTTGTGTGTTTTTCAGTAAATAAAACGAGGGTAATATATTTAAATGTTTGTATGTATCAACAAAATAAAATCACGGGTTTATACATTCATTTTAAATACATTTTAAATTCATTTTCAAATGGGTTATTAAAATTTAATTATTAAAAAATTGACTTTATTCTAGAGTTTCGAATCGAAAACTAATAGAAAAAGGAAAAAAAACACAAAACTAGAACTGCGCTTGTGTTACGCATAATGTGCATATACGATTTCGGTTTTATTTTTTATTATGTTTTCATAATAAAGGGGAAAACTTGAAAATTTGCATATAAAAATCATTTTAAGTATTAATTTTTTTGGGATTTTTCCAAAAAAAACTTTTTAGTAGGATTTTTTCAAGTAAAAATTTTTTTGGAAATTTCAAACAGGACTATAGTGAAACCAGACTAATCGAAGTATTACTGTAATTTCAAACAGATGAACAAAAAGAAAATTAAATAAAAACCGAATATTTTCAGTTTCATAAAAACATTAATTATTATAAGGTAAAAAAGTTATTTGAACAAATAATAAGTATATATGGTAGTACATACTACATATGGCACAAAATAAACATACATATATGTTGAAAAAACGAGTATAAACATTGAAAAATTAAACACACATTTTCATCTTTCAACGAATTTCTTCATTTAACTATGTAAATATTCTTAAATCACATTCAATATCGACAAAAATGTACAGAACAAAAAAAGGCATCCATAAAAGTTTCAACCGTTATACAAACTAAACGAGAAAATTCCACTTAAAAAAATGAAACATACTGTTCAGTTCTATGTAAAAATAGAATCAAAACGTTATTATGAACGGCTGAAAAAATCTATAAACGTGAACGAAAGTTACTTTATTTAATATCAGTCAACTTTCCCATAGCGCGTTTACGAAAATAACTTTTTTGCGTCGGAAACGATTTTCATATTCATTTTTTTCCTCATTTACGCTATCGACATTATTCAAACATCAAGACAAAGAAATGTGTGCTGTAAAAACCACCTAATTCATTAGGCGCTCTTTATTCAGTAAATGGGTTGTCTAATGTATTCAAGGAATAATGTAAAACAAAGGATATAAAAGGGTTACAATGGAAGTTGAACAATGTCTAGTAAGAACTATGCAACGAGATTCTGAAAATTAAATGATGTCTGCAAACACTAGACCGTGCGGATGTCAGGCGTGGATTCAGTCGATAAGATAGAAAAAATTCATTACTGGAGTGCGAAAAAATTTTTTTCTTAAATTATTAATGATTTCGTTTATATTTTAATCCTTATCGGACGTTAGCATTTTGTACTTAACTTTCCGCTAGGTAGGAGATATATCTGAGTGCTTATTGTAAGAGAAGAGTAACTAACGTTACTTGATATAAAAAGATAGTTTTATGCATAAAAATATTTATATTTACACTTTAAATGTTTACATTTTATTAAACGTGTAATCTTCAAGCTTAAATGTTATTTATATTTTTTCAATATGTAGTATTTTTTGAAACATTTTCCTACATGAAGGAATAGTTTTCTGTTACAAGTTTCGCAGAAGTATATAATCGTCTTTCTTCCTCCAGGCAACTTTCGATTGAAACATACAATGATAGTCATTATGCTTCCCTTGGGAATGAGGTTGCAAGATATGCAACTTCATCTCAAGAATTAAAATCACTTACCGAATATTCAAAATGTTCACATATTTCACTGCAACTATCACTGTTACTTTCCATATTGCTATAGTCTTTATTCATTTGGGAGGAATAAAATATTATAATATAAGTAAAATAATTGCTGAAATATGACAGAAATTGTTGTCTGCTATCTAGTAAGAATTAAACTGTAAAAACATATAGTGTGTACATTCAGCAATGAGGACGTTGTTACTTGTTCAGTCTTGTCACCTCGCACGTGACATACGACTGATAGAGAAAAGTTGTAATGTCAAGTCAGAGGTGACATACGACCGATAAGGCTTAACAGAAAAATCTCTTTTATTTCTTTTATATTTAACTTGTTTTTTTTAAAAAAATATCTCTATCATCAATATAAGTTATTAATTTTTATTTTATATAGGGTTTTCCAGTAAGAATATCAGAATTTTGACAGTTAGTGGCAGCCATGTTTGATTTTTTTAAAGCTTATTTTGACATTTCAACTCAGTACAGTTTGGTAAATTATCATTGAACGTTTAACACTTCCACAATGCTTAGAAATTGTAAAAACTTCAGAGAGTTTAATAAGTCGATTACTTCACGAAATGGTCACCAAGATCATATGATCCAACTCCATTGGATTATTTTCTGTGAGGTTATGTGAAATCATTGATTAATGCTGATAAACAACAAACAATAGAAATATTAAAAATTAACATTGAACGTATATTTCATGAAATTGGACCACAATTATGTGAAATAGTGACTAAATATTGGATTAAACAAATACACTATGTCAGTCAAATTCGTGTTGATTATATAAGTGAAATTGTATTCTGTCATTAATGCCATAGAATTTGCTTAAAAATGAAATAAATAATGAATTAAATACTTTTTATTTCATTTCCATTTAAATTTCTGAAACGCTTATTGAAAAACCCTATATAAGCTAATTATGCTAAGTAATGTTATACTTGTTATACAAATTGCCAATTTTATATATGAGAATAAAGATATTGTATTTTTAACAAAACATTTTTTTTCAAATCTTCCTTAATATGATTTTATCACAATAGAATAATAACAGAAATACGGTCTTTTTATAAAACGTCACATTTTCACAACTAGTGTAATAAATTGCTGAAAAGCTTCGACTTCTGTCGCCTGATTCTGAAATATTTCATTTTAGAATTTTTTGATAAAAAGTTCTGTGAATAAAATGAATACAGAATTACTGTATAATCAGATTATTTTAATTTTGACATGATGGTTTTTCGTATGTAAGTAGCACAATCAATCTTCATTTTTTATAGAAATGAATTACTTATCCTTACAATTAAATTAAAAAAAAATGTTGACTCTTACAGAAATAAACTATCACTCTAAAATCATAAAATATTGGAAAAAAATGTTAAATAATTATCTATTATTCATTTTTTATTCACATTTCGATAGCAATTTCATAATCATGATGATGATGGTATTGTCATAGAAATGGTCATCAGTTTATAAATAAAAAAATTAATAATAAATAATTATTAAACATTTTTTCAATATCTTATGGTGCTGGGATGAAAATTACAATCTAGTATTTTGTGATAAAAAGCTCTCACAGAAAAATTCGTATTAGTCTATAAAGAAAAAAAAATTATTGAAGAAATTTCAATATCTCGTGTTGTTCGAGTGATAGTCACTTCAACATTACAAGATATCGAAATAAAGTTCAATAATTATTCATTTTCTTTGTTTATAAGCTAATAAACATTTCAATAGCAATGTCATAATTATGACGACGATGCTATTAAAAACAGCCATCAACTTATAAATAAAAAAAATTAACAATAAATAATTATTAAACTTTTTTTTATATCTTATAGTATTGAGATAATAGTTCAAATTTATAATTTTATAACGCAGAGCATTATCAGAAAAACGCATATTAGTTTATAAAAAAAGAAAATGGACAATAAATATTGTAATTATTGAAAACATTTTCAATTTCTTATGCTATTCAAGTGAGAGTTGATTTGCTTGAAAGTGAATTTTCTGCAACTTCAAAACAAATAGTGAAAGTTTTTATTAATAACCCATTATTCACTTTAAACAAGTGCATTTGAAATGTTGAAAAATATTTATAGATCTATTTATGATATAAATTCAATATTAAATAAATACAGAAATAAAATCAGTTAAATTTCATTTTAAATAGCTTGGCCAAATTTGTTAAAATAATACAACATTAAGACTAATAAAAAATTAAAATTAGTTTCAAATAATCAATGCTCTATCCAAAAATTAAATTGAAAAAATGAACAATAAATAATAACTGAATACATTTTCAATTTCTCGTGCTATTCAAATGATAATCACCCTAACACCACAAGATATTGAAAATATATGTTTAATAATTATTTGTTTATTTAATTGTTTATAAGCTGATATACATTTCGACAGCAATGTCATAATCATGATAATGAAATTTCCATAAAATGGTCATCAGTTTATAAATAAAAAAATGAACTGTAAATGATTGAACATTTTTTTTCAATATTTTTTGGTATTGGGATGATAGTTAAATATAATATTTTATAACGCAGAGATGTGACTGAAAAATCCATATTAGTTTATAAAAAAAATTATTAATAAATAATTATTGAACACATTTTCAATTTCTTGTGCTACTTGAGTGAGAGTTCATTTGCTTGAAAGCGAATTCTCTGTAATTCCAAAATAATTAGTGAAAGTGTTTATTAATAACTCATTCACTTTTAAGAGTATATTTAAAATGTTAACAAATATTTATACACCTATTTATTATATCAATTCAATAATTAATAAGTACAGAAATAAAATCATAAATTTTATTTCAAATAGCTCTGTAAAATTTGGTAAAAAAATACAAAAGTAAGACTGATATAAAATAATTAATTTCAAATAATCAATGCTCTATCCAACATAAAATTATAGTTTATACATAGTTGAAATACGAAGAAAGTTTGAAAATCTACTATCACTTTTAAATAACTTATTTCACACAATATTTGAAAACATTGATGAAGTTCAATAATTCTGTTTTATAATTAAAATATTTTCATGTTTGTAATTCACAGACATTTACACGTTTAATTATACCAAAATGTTTTTTCAATTAAAATCAAGGTTTATAAAATCATTAAGATTTCAAAACCATATTTTTGGTTAAATATCTGTATATTAAAATTTAAATACAAAAAATTCGCAAATATATATAAAAAATATTTAATGAACTGAAAATTTAACGTTAAAATAATTTGACCACGTTTAATTACACCAAAATATGATTTTTCAATTAATATCAAAGTTCATAAAATCATTAAGATTTGAAAATAGTATTTGTAATTAAATAATGTCCGTATATGAAAATTTAAATATAAAAAATTGTTTAAAAAATTGCAAATATTTAAAAAAAATATTTAACTGAAAATTTAACGTTAATATAATTTGACCAAGTTTAATTAAACTAAAATATGTTTTTTCAATTAATATCAAAGTTCATAAAATCAATAAGATTTGAAAACGGTATTTGTGATTAAATAATGTCTGTATATGAAAATTTAAATATAAAAAAATCCTCACACAAATTCGCAAATATAAAAAAAATATTAAACTTAAAATATAACGTTAATATACATTGACAGTTCGCTTTCTATCGAAATAAAAGTTAAAAGTGCGAGATAAAAAAAATATTAACAATTCCATTCAGATAACCTTTTGAAATATATATATTTGAGCTAGCGATGATGCTGAGACATGAAAGAGTTTTGTCGAGATTTCTTTGCGAATCTATTCAAATATTGCCGTTATATTCTGTTTGTTGATATTTTCAATCGATTTGAAATAGTATTCTTTTGAATATTCCTTGCACAGACAAAAACATTCGAAGTTGTTTTAATCATTTTGAATATTCATTCGATTTTTTAAATACTTATTTAACCCTACAACGCGTTATTTTTATTTTAAATAATAAATTATGTATATTAATAGAAAATAGTAGACAAAAAATGAGAAAAATAATAAACAAAATTTATTTTACTTACTTATTTTTCTCAAAAAGAAAAAATAATACTATATTACATTTTTCACTAAATACATATGTTTAGACTACGAAGCTAAGATTTTTAAACCTCAATCAAATGGAATTTTAAACTGAAAAACGGTTTTTACTATTGAATCACACTTCTGTAGACTCTACAGTGCGCAACCCTTAAAGAGTCGCAGAAAAATTGTTAGGAATCGTGAAATTCTTAAACCAAACGTTCAGAAAATAGGATGGTAATAACAAATAAGGGGTCGCGTAAAATTTAAAATTTCAGAGAATGGGGGTCGCAAGAGTAATAGCAAAAACAACATGATTTATAAAGTCAAAGATTGAACAATTTTTCCAAGTGTCAGTTACTGTTATTGACAAATTTTCTAGTTTATCCAATATAAATTGAAAAGTGAGTTTATTAACGTAATGTTGTTAAAATTTACCTTGATCTAATGGTTGAATAATGCTTTTTGTATTACGTAGAAAAAAATAATCTTCACATTTGGATGTTCTAAACATGGATGACCTGGTGCATGGTTATTAACAAGTAATAAAATTTTGAAATCGAGATTTTTTTGCTTCATATACGTTTTTTTTCATCAGCATTAAATACTCGATGTGAACAATATCCACCATCTTTAATAATTTTGGCTAACTCTTCTAGAGAATTTTTGGCAGCTTCTTCATCTATCGATGCAACCGCGTCCGTAATCTTCACGTTATGTAGTGCATTCCTTTTTAAAAACCTGGTTAACCATCCTTTGCTAGCCGAAAATAACTTATCAGTTTGAGAAGCGGAAGTAAATGGCCCTGATTCCTTCATTTGTTCATAAAACTGAAGAGCTTTTCGTTGAATTAAATAACCGCTTAAAAGAATTCTTAAAAAAAATTCATATAAAAATATACTAAGAAGAAATATAAATCGCATAACTACAAAATCGCATAAAAAGATATTAAGAAGAAATATGAATCGCATAACTTCAAAATCGCATTAAAGTAATCCGCACAAAAACAGACCGCTGTATATATAACTTTCCAATTATTTTATAAAAAAATTAATCATTTTATGTTTTGATTGATTAAGGGGTTCAACATTTTTAATACTATTTATAAATAAATAAAAATGAAATTTTTTATTGCAATGAGAATAATTCATACAACAAATTAGTGTTTTTAATTGAAACCTTTCATTTAGAGAAAAACTATTTTAGTAAATATTTAACACAAATGAATTGTTATCCACAATACAATGATAGTTAAGAAGTCACAGTTTCAAAACAAACAAGCAGTAAATATTTTTTATAAAAAAAAACTATTTTTTTTGTAAGGTGTATTTTATACTGTTTGTTTTGAAACTGTGGCATATATATATATATATATATATATATATATATATATATATATATATATATATATAATGTATATGTAGAATAACTAGAGACAAAATAAAACTACATCACGTTTCTGTCTTAAAAAAAGTAGCAAATAAACTACAATAGTACGCACTAGCACAAAACTCGCATATGAATATGCTAGAAGGTTAGAAAAATATAATAAAAAAAGTATGAATTATTTGAATCGGTGAACTATTTAATTTCTAAATGTACTAGTCGTATATACAAGGTAAAATCGTACGATAATTTTGAAATATATTTACATAAATTTTTATTAACATCGCAATATTTTATTAGAAAAAAAACGAAAAAATATATTGAATATATTTTTTACTTTGAGAGAGAAAGCGTTTTTCAATTATTATAGGTTTTTCAATAATTATGTCAGAACTTTGACAACTGGTTGAAGTCATGTTTGATTTTTTTTAACCTCACTTTGTCATTTCAACTTGTTTGGCAAATTATCAAGGAATTTTTAATACTTTAACACTTAGAAATTGAGAAAACTTTAATAGACTTATTGAAATAAAAATTTAATGAGTCTATTATTTCATGAAATGGGTCCATCAATTGACTACCAAGATTATGTGATCTAACTCTATTGAATTATTTTCTGTGGGATTATGTGAAATCATTGTTCTATGCTGATAAACCACAAAGAACAGAAGCATTAAAAATACACATTGAAAGTGAAATTCATGAAACTGGACCACAATTATATGAAAAATTAAATAAAAATTGGATTAAACGAATGAGGCGGAGCAATATTATTTTCTAATAAAAAGAATTTTTGAAACAATCATTGTGTCCAAAAATGTAAAAATTCCAAACAAATTTTGAAACAGGTAATAATAAGAATTTATTCTATTTTCTTCTAATTAAAAATTTTGTAATGAACATTTTTTAAGATCAATTTTTTATGCTGACTAAAATATAATTTATAATAAAAATATTACAGTATTAAAACTTTTCATTTTCAAACTTAAACACGATAATAATTCATGAAGTCTCATCTAACTACACTCTTAATTCATCCCAGAATTCATCTCACAATAGAAGCATTCAAAATAAACATTGAACATGTAATTCATGAAATTGGACTACAATTATGTGAAAGAGAGACTAAAAATTGGACTAAACGAATATAATGTGTCTAACGATTTCGTAATGGTCATATGAGTGAAATTGTGTCTCATCATTAATGCCATAGAATATGGTTAAAAATAAAAAAAATATAACTAATTAATTAAATACTTTTTTTTATTTCTATTCAAACTTCTGAAGCGCTTATTAGAAAATTCTATACAATATCAAAATATATAATAAATTTAAATTGTCAAAATCATTAAAAAAGTAATATTTAAAATAAACAACAAAAATTAAATGAACGAATAAAAACTGCCGTATCTCATTTATATTATTTTCTCACGTGCAAGAAATAAATTGAAATTATAAATTTATTTAAATCTTCCCATCTCGTCCCATCCCATCGATACATCCCGACAATTCTAAATATAGCTACTATTATCACAGACGATTTAAATTCATAGATTACGTTTTCATATTAATTAAATATTCGTCTGGTTTTGGGTAAATAAATACGTTTTACGTAAAGAACGCAATACTTGTTTTAATTATTTACTGTACATCAAATAAATTAATCAGTTTGCAAATATGATCTTATCTGCGCGTTGCTAGGTTCATCGCCAGTCTATTAGATTGTCTTTTTCTTAATTTACAGTTGGAGTTACTGTAAGTGAAAAGCACGAACTTATTTAATGGGTTCCTGATGAGATATTCATTGTCTTCAAACTGTTTGTGTACGACGTGCTGTCTATTTTATATAACAATATACACAAATTACGTTCTGATGATAGAACTATTTTTAGATTGATATATCTAATTAAATACAGATCAATTACGAAACAATCAAGCAATTAATGTATATCTTGTTAAATGTTTCTCATACTTCACAATTTTCGATATTAATAAATTACTGATTTTTTTTTTAAAAAAAACAAAATCGAATATAAGAAGTATTTAAAAAATATCTGAGAGAATTGATAAATATTTTAATATTTTTTTAAAAAAAAATCCTTATATGTACACCTTGTTTGACGTTTTTTTATACATCACAATTTTCAATGTAAATATATTACTGATTTTTTCAAAAAAAACAAAATAGAACACAAGAAACATTTAAAAAATATCTAAGAGGATAAAATTTCCAATATATTAGAGAACTGATTATTATTTTATTATTTTTTAAAAAATCTTTACACATAGTTTTTTAAACATTTTTTTATCTATATCACAATTTTTATTGTAAAAATATTACTGATTTTTTTAAACAAATATATGAAATCGAATACAAGAAGGATTTAAAAAATATCTAAGAGATACAATTTTGAAAATATTGGAGAACTGATTTATATTCTATTATTTTTTTAAAAATCTTTACATGTATACTTTGTGAAACGTTGTTTTTTTACATCACAATTTTCAATATAAATATATTACTGATTTTTTTAAAAAAAAAATACAAAATCGAATATAAAAAGCATTTAAAGAAATATTTATGTGAATATACAATTTTAAATATATTAGAAAACTGATTTATATTTTATTATTTCTTACAAAAATCTTCATATATACACCTTGTAGAACGTTTTTTTTATATATAACAATTTTCAATGTAAATATTTTGATTTTTTTTGGAAAAAATTACAAAATCGAATATAAGAAGCTTCTAAAAACATATTTATGTGAATACAATTTCAAATTTATTAGAAAACTGATTTATATTTTATTATTTTCTAAAAAAATCTTCACATATATATCTTGTAAAACGTCTTTTTTTAGATCACAATTTTCAATAAAAATACATTACTAATTTTTTCAATAAAAATACATTACTATTTTTTTCAAAAAAAATATAAAATCAAATATAAGAAGAATTTAAAAAATATTTATATGAATACAATTTCACATATAGTAGAAAACTGATTGATATTTAAATATTTCCTAAAAAAAAATTTAACATATTCAACCTTGTTAAATGTTCTTTTTTATATGACACAATTTTCAATATAAATACAATACTGATTTTTTTTAAAAAAATACAAAATCGGATATAAGAAACATTTAAAAATAACTAATGAGATAAAATTTTCAATACATTAAAAAACTGATTTAATTTATATATTTTTTTTAAAAAAAATCGTAACATATACACCAAGTAAAATTTTTTTTATACCACAATTTTCAATGTAAATATATTACTATTTTTATAAAAAAATATAATATAAAACACATTTATAAATCATAGATACAATTTTTAATATATAACAGAGTTTAATTATCTTTCGTTGCTTTTTTTAGAAAAAACAACACATGTAAATAAAACATAGTTGTTAATTAAGAAAAAAAATGTTGCAAAAAATTAAAATAATTTTATATTAATTTTTAAAAATGCACAGTTTAGATATATATATATATATATATATATATATATATATATATATATATATATATATATATATATATATATATATATATATATATGAGTATAAAACATACTATGTTTATATGAAATTCACAACTGACAAATATAATTAAAAGCTATATCAAAGCAAATATAAATTTAGAGAGTTGAACAACTAAATTGACTGATCTGTCGATGTCGACGACACGTTCCGAAAAAATTCAATTAAAAAACCAAACGAAAATATCTCGTAACTATTTAAAAACTTTCATGTACATTTAACAATATTTTAATATAAAAATAATCATTGATTTTCAACGACCGTCGATTAAACCGATATTTTTCAATATTCAATCTGAACATGTCTCCGTCCTACGCAACACTTTTCTACATAAATATTAATCTAAAGAGAATGTCTTTTTCCGTTTGAATACGTTTTGAAACTCATATATCGAGATAATTTCAACAAAATTCCTATTTATTTACGCACTTAGTGTACTATTTATGTCGCCTAACATTATTTCAGACATTTCGTTCACACTTTTCTTAACATCTACAACAGAGAATTTCATAAAAAAATATTTTCATATAATATATATTGTACTCGTTTATAATAGAAAAATATTTATTTGTCTCTATTTTTTAACCTATATTATTATGTTTTGTTTTTAATTTTATATATATATATAGAAAAAAAATAATATTTTTCATTTTTTTTAAACTATATTAATAATTATTAGTTGTTTTGGAACTGTGGCTGATTCACTTTACATAAATGAATTTAAACCCCAACACCACAATAATTTAAACTGTTCAATAATCACTTATTGTTCATTTATTATTTCTAATTATATAATCTATAATTATATCGGCTGATGCATTTCGATGGCGACGCCGTCATCGTCAGAGCTTTTCTGTTAAAATCTAGACTAACTTTTTTATATATACATATACTAATTTGTCTTTTGTGTCCTTATTCAATCCATCTACAATTTGGGGTTGAATCTTTCTTTTCATTTCGTCATTTGGTCTGCAAGTATGAAGTGTTTTCGGTTATTTATTGTTTTTTGCAACATGTTCTTTTTCATAGATTTGTGACCTTTTTTGATGATCTGAATTAACTTATTTATTACTTGTGACGATATTCGAAAAATTTTACGATTTGTGAGGTCTGTTCTAGATGAATTAAATATCTGCATGCGTTAGTTTTGTAATTTAATTTTTTTTAAATTAAATCTCTCTCTCTCTCTCTCTATATATATATATATATATATATATATATATATATATATATATATATATGTTTGTGTGTGTGCATGTTCTTTCGTCCCATTACAAATAAAAACCATATTTTTGTGTCAGTCCACACAATAATTTCTAAAATATGACATTTGTAGTTCAAATGGGTCTATGTGTCGTATATGAAAATTAATCAATGTTTTCATATTAAACATACATACATTGATAACAATGATAAATGAGCAGAATAAATCTCTTGATGTTTATTTCGTAAATTGATAGATTACCAATAGTAATTTAAGTATGAATACATGAAAATAAACTAACAATGTACATTTTTGTTCATTTATTCGATTGATCTATAAGTGAACACGAGTGATGTTATATAGGGTTTTCCAATAAGCTCTTCAGAAGTTTAAATCAAAATAAAATAAAAAGTATTTAATTAGTTAGTTAGTTATTTCTGCAATTTTTAAGTTAATTCTATGGCATTAATGATAGAATTTAATTTCACTCATTTTATTAGCTTAAACCAATGATTTCACATACCCTTACAGAAAATAATCCAATGAAATTTTAATAAAAATCTATAAAAAGAATTACACATTTGAATTTGTCTATTATAAAATATTTCTTATAAACAATAAAATTATTTTTTATGAATAAAAATGTTCAATTTTTTTCACAAATAGTAGTACTTGAAAATAAAACATCTTTTAAATAGCTTAAAAAATAAAATCAGTAAATATTAGTTTTTTAAGAACAATTTTCAATATTTAAATAATACATAATTTTCCAAACAGCGATGAACTGTATTTTAAAAATTAAATAAAGCGTTTTATAAAAATCGATTGAAAGAAAAAACTTGCTTCTTTTATTCCAGTATGCAAGATGAAAGCGCTAATTGAGATAAATTAAGTTCAATTATAGGGCTATTAGTTTAAAACGCTGATATAAAAATGGATTTGAAACGCAGTAAACTTAAAATGTAATTAAGAACTGTCAAACTGTTTTAATTGGACGGACTTTGATATAAATGTATTTTATTATATAAAAACGAAACATATTCTAGACGTATATTTAATCAAGTCATTAGTATACAATCCTCATACTTATTGTCGATTTAAAACAAAGTTTTGTAAATTTCAACGAAAAAAAATTCAACAATTTAATTTAGTTTCAATTAAAGTTTATTTCAGTTTCATATATTTTTAATATAAATTAATTATGAATTTTCTTTATACCGAGTTTGATCGGAAATTAAATTATAGATTTTTTAATCACTTTAGTCTGAATATATGTAGTAATTTCAATTACAACAATTACAATAAAGCTCTTTCAAGTTCACTGATTTTAAATTCTTGCTCGAATAGTAAAAAATATAGATCGTGAACACAAACAATAGACTAAATCTCCTTAATGACGGTTTTAATGTTAGACTTAGATGTTAAATTATATATCATTAACCGTCGTTAAGTTATTCAGTCTTTTAATAACCCACATCTGTTTCAATTATCGGTGGGTTGAATAATTATAACAAGAAATTTAACACACACACACACACACACATATATATATATATATATATACTTCTCTCTCTCTCTCTCTCTATATATATATATATATATATATATATATATATATATATATATATACGTAAAATGTATTGAAAAAATACTCGTTTGAAAATAGTAATTAACTGGTACAATTTTAAACTAAAAATATACTCTTATGACAGATTGATTGAAACATACACAATTTTCGCAGTTAGTAACTGCACGTACATACAATATCTATTTCGAGATTCTTTGTTGAGTTTTATAAACAGCAACTGTAAAAGTTTCTAGCAAAGACATAAATATTACACAGTTTGAGCAGTAGCTAAGTAGCTTCTGAACCGTACGCTCTGCTGAAAATTCAGATTGATATATTACATTGCGCTAACGTATACTTTTCCGGTGTTTTTCTTAATCGGTCCAGACAAACGTTCCAACATTTCCTTTCAGTCTAAAACAAAGATTCTTTTTATCTATCAGATAAGATTCATTGTTCAGCTGCAATATATTCTTTTTGATACATTTTCTTTGCTTTTTTTCTACCGTAAACGCTCGATCTACCGTATTTATCTTGTATTGTTTCTGAAATTTTTCTCTTTCTGAGAATTGTTTACAAATAAAATCCTTTGTACTTCCTAAATGTTTCTAATATAAAAATCAAAATCGTTGTGTTCAAAACTAGAACAAGTAGTGTAAGTCAAGAAGATTACAATATTTTATCAAGATTAAATTAATAATTTAAATCATATAAATGAATTATCACCCCTCAACACTACAAGATAAGTAAAAGGGTTTAATAATTACTTATTAATAATTTTATTTACTTATAATAATAATAAACTAATCAAATCATTGTATTATAAAATCTAGACGAATTTTTAATTGAAACTACCTGTATAGAGTTTTCCAATAAGCATTTCAGAAGTTTAAATGGAAATAGAACAAAAAAGTATTTATTTAATTAGTTAATTTATTTTTTTATTTTGAAGCATATTCTATGGCAATGATGGAATATAATTTTACTTATACAACCACCACGACTTCTCTTGACATAGTGCATTCGTTTAGTCCAATTTTTAATCACTTTTTCAATTCCAATTTCATTAATTGCACGTTCAATGTTTATTTTTAATGCTTCTGTTGTTTGTGGTTTATCAGCATAAACCAATAATCTCACATAACCCCTCAGAAAATAATCCAATGGAGTTAAATCACATGATCTTGGTGGTCAATTTATGGGTCCTTTTCGTAAAATAATGGACTCATTAAACTTTTGTATTAATAAATCTATTGAAGTTGTTACAATTTCTAAACGTTGTTGAAATGTTAAATATTCCATGATAATTTGAGAGGGTGATTTTGAAGTAAAATATTTTTCGAGATCAGTTTTGATACTGAAAAAACGACATTACTTATGGGTACATCTAATATTTTATGAATATTGTTTTTAATTATTTTCTTCATTGTTGTACTGATATTATTTTTCATTTGTTGATTCCAAAATTTCATACCATTTACAATCCATTCAATTATACGAGTATATGGCGATTTAAATGAGACTGAAAGATATTAGAGGATAATGAATGAAAATAGGGAAGTAAGTATATGTCTAAACCTTCTATTCTCATTTGGGTCGTATCTATATTTTCCATTAGAGTTTTTAAATTCAAAATTTAAATTTAAACTTTTATCTTATATGATAGTAAAGAATAATGAATGAAAATAGGAAAGTAAATGTATGTCTAAACATTTTATTCTCATTTGAGTTTTACCTTTATTTTCTATTAGAATTTTTTAAATTCAAAATTGAAATTCAATTTTTTCCCCAATATTTTAATCACTGTATTGTGAAAATTCTCAGTCAACTGGTTAATAACTAAGGTCTTTTCTTTACAACTATTTTTATACTTGCTGGTCAGTTAAAATTCCTTCATCATACGTCTTACATTTTTTTCACTTGTCTGTGTATCATTTTTCACTACCTTAACTCCCATAACATCACATAGCGAATGTGCATTTTTGATCCTTCCATTTTACAACCAATAATAAATTATTTGAATATGATGTAAACAATACCACTGTCGTAACAAGACTGAACATTACTCACTTGATTCAAACAAGCAAAAACTTGTCATTTGTGATGAGTCATTAAAATTAATAATAAGTCATTATCAGAAAGTATTTATGACTAACCCAATAATTTAATTTTTTTATTCGAAAATGTTTAAAGGAATATTTGATCAATCAAATATAAATACTGAGTATATCATTTATTTTCATATTATTGCTCTTAAAAAAAATAAAAATAATGTATAAGGTCATCCAAATATGACGCCTAGATTTTTTATTTTATTAAAAAGAAACTCTACATATATTTTCCATATACCACCCTATACACATGGTTATTTTTAATAGAACACAAATCTAGGCGTTACATTTAGATGACCGTATATAATTTTAAACTATCAAATAATTTCATAAAACCGTACTATTTTAAGCTAGTAATTATTTTTTTAAAGGTACTTTTTTAAACAATAATAAATACAAAATTTATACGAATCTAAACAATTTAAACACATTTTATTTTCTTTTTGGTAAACGTTGTCATATATATATAAAGATACCGTTCGCAATAAAAAGTAGATTCTTTATATATTTACATATTTCGATTGTTTGTTTTTTATGTACCATTCGTAATAAAATACAAGCAGGAAAAAAGAATAAACGTTAGAAACGTATCAAATAAAATACATAAAGTTTTAAGGCTGCAAAGAAATATTGCATCTGGTTATATTTCAATATTAGAATTTAATATTTTTATATTTCTTTAGTACTTGTTTCTCGATTTTGTATTCTTTACTAAATAACTTTTATATAGTAATATCAACTTTATGATACATAACCTGTTTTATGAAAATGTTATCATGTTTCATTATTAATTAAAGTAGTTTGATATTTCTTTTGAAAACTGTTTATTATTCTGAAATAAATTGTATTTTTATGGTTTTATTACTTCGGATGAATACCAAAAAGCATACGAGGAGTAAAAACATAATATAAATTTAAATATTCATAAACTGGAAATTTATTCTAAAACTAGTTCCATGTAGACTATATAAAAAGTTAAACATTTAAATATTTGATGGCTTATTAGAACTGAAGTTTCTGTTTAATATCACTTCCTAAATGTAATATCAAATTATACCGTTTTACTGACCGTTACTTCAAAGTTCCATCGTACATATATATGTACATTCTGCTTTATGCTCTATTTACTATGGTACTTTCGTGAATTATTGTAACATAACTTTCAAGTAATAACATGACAAAGTAAAGCACATTGCTTATATCTACGAGGATTACAGTCCTTTATATCTATATGTATTTATTACATTATCATAGACTGAATAAGATGGTTTATTAAATAGAAAATGTATATAAATTATTCTACTCTATCTCTATTAAATTATATTTATATAAACGGTTTTTATTAGATAATATATAAATGAAATGCTGTATGAATTAGAATATATTAGAAAAAAATTAATATTCGAGTTAAAATCATTTTTTTATTAAAATGATTTAATTTTTGTAATTTAGGAAAATCAAAACATATTGATTAAAAATATTTTTTAATGCCAGGAAGCTTCGACCCTTATTCGCTTTGCTCATCGGCCTTCCAACTCACTTCTATTTATCAATGTAAATAAGTTATGAAAAATAAAATTTTTAGAAAAATATATTAATGTTTTTGTATAGATGATGTTTATTGAAGACTGGTTGTGTATTTAAAAATAATGTCAATACAATTAAAATTTATTTTGTCTAAAAATCTATCTTTTTCCATTTTTGTTAATTTCAATATTTTATAAAATGTGTACTTCAGTAAATCTAGAAAAAGTTCTGAAACCAAATTTTCGCATCACTCCGCAAATTTTTACATAAAGATGAAGTATTATTCTTTTTTAAATAGAAATATAAGGGATAAAGGTATTGAAAATCTAGCGAAAAAATATAAACGTGATTTTAAGAACAGGTACTGCAATATTCTTTGAATATTTTCATATTTAACCAAGTAGAGAAAGCTTTGAAAATATTCTTGACCACAATGAAGAGGTACTCACGAACATATGAGTCAAGATTAAAAATTTTCTAAAAATGGTCCTCATTTTTCAAAAATCTAACACTGGTCAGGATAAAAACAGGAGGATAGAGGATGTTAAAAATCCTCAGAGTCTAAACACCTACTGTCATTCTTTCAATATCATACTCAATTAATTTACTCTACATATTTCTACTTACAACTGAAAGTCATTATCAAATGAAAAAAGATTTCAGGTATTTCAAGAGAAAATATTATTGGATTAAAAGAAGTAAAAAAAATCTTATAAAACTTAAAGATGAAAATATTATCTTACAATTTTTTACCTAAAATTACTGGTCTTTATCAAATAAAGCAAGGTTTGAATAACTTTAAGAAAAATTAAAAACAATCAAGTTGGATATCATCGGATTAAGTGAAATAAGAAAAATAATAACAATTTAATAGAACTTAAATATGAGAATATTGTTATTACCATGAAAGATAAACAGGAAACAGAGAAAGTTTGATTTTTAACAATTAAAAAACTAAAAAAAATATATAACAGAAATAGAAAGTGTATCAGTAAAAACAGCAAGGATAATCGATCAAATATAAAAAAATAACAATTAATTAAAATATATATAATTGAGATTAAAAATTAAAAATAATTTAAAATAGCTTTACTTAAAACTTATATTTTTTTCTAATTGAAAAATAATATATATATATATATATATATATATATAATAAAAAAAAGTTTATTTAACTTTTTTAGAAAAAAATTAAATTGTTTAAAATTTTTAAAATATGTTTAAAATTCTCTTTTCAAAAAATAAGTTAATTTAATCTTTCTAATATTCTATTAATTTTTATTAACTAATTTGATTACACACATCGATTATCAGACTGTAAATAATTTCTTTAAAACTACAATAGTAAAAAAATACTAAAAATACAATATTTACCCTTATATTGAGATATTAAAAGTGAAAATTAAAATCAATTAAGCGGAATTTTATTATAAAAATAAATAAATTACCATAATTAAAGCTATAAGTAGAAAATTACATTTTATATAAAATAATCAAAACAGAAAATTTGAAAAATGTTTTATAAATAAAATAATAAGATTTTTTTAATTACCTGCAAATTCCAACTGAATTTTAGTTATACAGCTTCTGAAACAAAACATTTTTTATATTATTAAACAGAAAAAATATTTCTCTGCATTAAAAAAAATAAATTTGACATAAAGATCCCTAATACAAACAATATAATCTACAAGAAAACATTTATTAATTTTATTTACCTAAATGATTAAGTCTATATGATTACAAATAAAAAGATTTGTTCTTACAACAATCTGAAGAACATTTGTGTATATTTTAAACGTCAACTTATTACCGCAAAACAAAGTTAATGAACCAGTTTTGAATGTCACAAATCGGCGGATTGAATTATTCAAAAATGTTATCAAGTTTTGATACTGCAACGATAATATAACTGTCACGAATTTATCTATTAAATTAGTGTAAGCTTTTGTGTGGTGCAGAGTTTTATATTTGATTACGCTTGAGATTCTGGAATGTACATTTTGTAAGTCGTTGTTTGAATACTAATGTCAGCATTATTTTAACAGAAATTTAAAATTCAAAAACGTTCTTGACAATTAGGAACATCATATATATATAGCCTTTAACTTTTGAAAATTACATAAATTTGATTTTTTTAAAAAAATAATTTAAACTCATTTCAGGAGCAGATAGATGTCTTCATTTTATATAAAGGTCATCCAAATGTAACGCTTAGAATGATGTTTTATTGAAAAAAATGTGTATAGAGTGGTGTATAGACAAACATGTGTATAGTTTCTTTTTAATAAAACCCAAATCTAGAGGTTGCAATTGGATGACTATATATTTATAAAAACAAAATCAATACAGTTCAATATTCACATTAATTAATTACAAGAAATTTGTCTGTTAAAACTAATTGCATATGTACTATATCAAGAAAATTCGTGGTAGTTATATAAGAGAAATTGTGTTCCATCATTAATGCAATAGAATGTGCTTAAGAATAAAAAAAAGAAATAACCAATCAATTGAATCCTTTTCGTTTAATTTCTATTTTAACTTCTGAAGAACTTATTGGAAAACCATATATATAAATATATAGCTGGGTCTGTTTTTGTGCGGATTATTTTAATGCGATTTTGAAGTTATGCGGTTCATATTTCTTCTTAATATTTTTTATGCGAATTTTTAATGCGATTTTTAAGTATACGATTCATATTTCTTCTTAGTACCTTTTTATGCCGATTTTTTTAAAGAATTCCTTTAAGCGGTTATTTAATTCAATGAAAAGCTCTTCAGTTTTATGAACAAATGAAAGAATCAGAGCCATTTATTTCTGCTTCTCAAACTGATAAGGAATTTTCGGCTAACAAAGGATGGTTAATCGGGTTTTTAAAACATAACGTGAAGATTACGGAAGCGGTTGGATCGGTAGATGAAGAAACTGTCAAAAATTTTCCAGAAGAGTTAGCCAAAATTATTAAAGATAGTGAATATTGTTCACACCGAGTATTTAATACCGATAAAAAATCGTATATGAAGCAAAAAGATCTCGATTTCAAAATTTTATTACTTGTTAACAACGCACCAGGTCATCTATGTTTAGAATATTCAAATGTAAAGATGATGTTTTTTCCACCCAATACAACAAGCATTATTCAGCCATTAGATTAAGGCATAATTGAAACTTTTAACAATATTACGTTAAATGCACTTTTCAATTTATATTGAATAAATAAGTCAATAGCAGTAACTGACGCTTGGATTTTTTTTTAATCTTTGACTTTATAAATCATGTTGTTTTTGCTATTACTCAAATAAAACCACACACTTTAAATGCCTGTTAGAAAAAGGTTTGGCCTGCATGTCTTGAAAACAGTGCAGCTATTCATTTTCATTTTTCTTTTTTTTATTCTAAACAGAGCAGCTACTATTGCGATGATGATTAAAATATGTATGAAAAATTCTAAAATAAATTACACATATGTAAATAATGCTTTGAATAAAATTAAATAGTTAATTAAAAAATAAAGTAAAAAAGCTTTCTTTTGTATTAATTTTCTCCAGATATTTGAAAATTTTTTTTTGGCATTCTTTATTTCCTGATTTTTTATGCGAATTTTAGAGTAATTTCACTTTGTAGCTTTGGTTTTTGCGGCTTTTGAAAATTACGGAACGTATCACTAATTTTTCAATGTAAGTTAAGTCTATTTTTGTGCGATTTTTTTAATGCGGTTTTCTGCGGAACGTATCTACCGCATAAAAACAGACTCAGGTGTATATGTAAAATCGTAAATACTGGAAATAATTTGTACAAAATCTTAGAGGAAAAAATATATTTTATAATAACATTTTCTGAAAAAATGACAAAACCATTAAACTACACATTTTTTTAAAAAAATAAAAAATATTGATTGATGAATAATTTCATACTTTTTTTAAAAAATGACCTTAGAATTAAAAATATGATTCTATTGATTTATTGACATAGTTTTTTTACTTTCGTTTAATATAGATAAATAATATCATCTTATTTAAAAAATGGTTATAAAATAAAGAATTTTTCCTGAATAAAATATTTTATAGTCAAGTTAAATTTCATTTCTAAAATAATACATTTCTTAAATTCAAAAATACATCACTCGTTTTACTCTTTACTGCATAAATGTAATAAAATTGTTTATGCTTGAAGAATATATCATTACACACACATATATATATATATATATATATATATATATATATATATATATATATGCAATATCTATTCTTTTCAGAATCCTGCACTTGAATAAATAAAGTGACGTTGTATACAGGACGATATTGCAGAATATCTTGAAACCGTTGTGCCACGCGACGGATGTAAAACTCAAAAGCATACTGACGCTTTATTATAATAAAAGCACGACGCTACACGTATAGCATAATAAATTACCCTGGCTATATTAAAATTTCAATTCAAAACGATAGACAAAAGGCTTGGTATCATGTCAGGATAATGTACGTTGGCGAAGTTTCTGTGATGTTTGTTAAAAAAAAGACGTTAAGTCAGTGTCGACAAGCACGTCATTGTCATCGTACGGTTCAGAAAACTTGGCAAGTTCGTACGAATAGAAAAAATACGATTATGTCAGATCGTTGTTCGGTGCGAGAAAATCATATTGTATCATGTTTACGTACCTGGTATTAAAAAAAAATGATCAGATGAAAAAATGAACACATATATAATAATTAAAGATATTTATCTGGGTTTTTGTAATGTGTTAATAACAGTTTATAATCTAAACGTTTATGATAATTTTTTTAGTTAATCTTCTCTTTTATTTCTTTAATATAAATATTTTCATTTGCATATCCATTGAGAAAAAAATCGTTTAAAAATGTATATACAAAATCTGAAAATATTTAAGATATCTGTTAAATGTTACTTATCTCTATTCACCGAGTTATTTTTTTAGTGTTAAAAAATCATTTAAGCTTCAATGCAAATATAAAATCTTTTTAATAACTTCTATAACGTTCTTTTTTGAAAATCTACAATTGACACTATAAGCAAAATATTATATTATTTAAACCAATTCTGGTTTTATTCCATTCGTCCTATATATAAATGTACAAATCTATATATAAATACGAATAGAATCGATTTTAATATAAAATTCTTATGTACCTAACTGATCAAGTAATGTACAAGTGGTATTATTTACTTTTAATCAAAACACTTGTGTTTATTTTAAAATTGAAATTTGTATTCAAGAAAGAATATTATTCTGACAAGAGCACTTTTAATGAAATATTATTTCTGTCATGTTATAGAATTACAATGCTAAATTAAAATAAGAAAAGGGCGTACTTGAAATATACAGTTTCTTAACTTTTTTATAGCAGTGATTATGAAATTTTGTAATAGAGATTTTTAAAAATATTAAATAAATCTCTGCGTTGTGTATATATTATTTTGGATTAAAATAAGGATTTTGTTATCGTTTATTTGGGAATTAAATATATAAATAGTGCTTAAATACACCTCGGTATTATTTGTTTGATTCTGTGTGTAAAAAAAATAAAATTCATGAATGATTGTCAATAACATATTTAAGATTGAACACTAATATATGAATCATTTATGTTTTGTGTTAGTAACTCTATATTAAATTTTTTAAAAGTACTAAATGTATGACAGTTAGTGTATAAAATATCTATCTGACAAAATAAGATATTATTTTTTATCAAAATTCACAAATTTAACAATTTGTATTGACATTTTGTCAGACAAGTATTAGAAGTAATTTCATCCTGTTTTAATATGAAATAATTAAAAAAAATAAAATGTGATTTCATTTCCTCCACATGTATTAAAAACAATTTTCTAATCTGGAATTTCATTCGATTTAGATGTAAAAATCTTATGTAGTTTGTAAAAAATACAACACATTAGGTTTTCTTTTCAAGAAAAATTAATGAAAAACTAAAAAAAATTATCACTCTTCCCATTTTTAGTCTATTATTTTGTGTTAATACACATAGTTTATTTTTTAAAATAGAAAATTAAACATTGTAGAATAAAAATATATTTTTTCAGAATAAAGATATTTTTTTATTCTTTACACATTTTCATCCTTATTAACTGTGACCCCCTTCTAAGATGTTTTTGTAAAACATCAGGGGGTCGTGACCTATAATTTAAGAAATGCTATTCTTAGAATTATTGTGTAACAAGTTCAACTTTAATGTCAAAAGTTACAAGTTCTCGAAAATTATAAAGATGAAAAGTTGTTTTTGTTATGGTTATATAAGAAAAATAAGTTCAGTCATATTTCAAACTACAATATAATGAAAAAAAGTTTGTATATTTTGATAAAGTTTTTAATTAGTCATTGTATTTAAAGTCTGAATTTTTGAATTTTTGTTTAAATGTTATGATGAAAAAAAATGCTACACTTAATATGATTTTTTAAGTGTACAAACTCGAGACAACAAATTTTTGTATAAAATTTTCAATTTCAATATTCAATACAAATATTACTCAGTTTTTGTTGTTGTTTTGTCGTTTTGCCTACTTGTAGTTATGAACCAGTTTATATTTTACAAATTCAGTAAAAAATAGAAATTGGGGATGTATTAAAATCTGTATAAATTGTCATTTTTAAAAATGGGCCAGCATCAAATAATAGTTGTTTATATCTCAGTGAATGAACAATACATTATTATAAGTGATTTAGTAAATTTATTTAAATTAAAATATATTATTTTTTTATTTCATTATAAGTAAATTTCAGCATATTTTAAAATAAAAAAGGATTTATTTTATTTTTAAAACTGTATGTGGTTTTGAACTAGAGGCATCATTAGTCCATATTTCTTTGAAAAAAAGCAAGGTGTTCATGTTACAGTTTACTCAATGCGTTACCAAAACAAGCAAACAGATTTTTTGTGACTGGAACTTGAAGATATTGATATCAGTGACATGTGGTTTCAACAGGATAATGCCACAAGCCATACAACTTGTGCGACAATCGATTTACTCACAACTAAATTCAATGGACGTTTAATTTCTCGTAATAGTGATGTTAATTGACCGCTTAGATCTTGTGATTTAACACCGTTAAACTTCTTCTTACGTGGTTATTTGAAAGATAGGGTTTAAACCAACAAACCAACAACGATTCAAGAACTGAAGGACGAAATTCGTGCAGCTTTAGCTGAAATACAACCTCATTTATTGTAAAGCGTGCTTGAAATTTTCGTTAAAAGATTGGATGTCTTCCGCCATGGTAGAAGAAATCATTTGGATGATATTGTATATCATTTATATTTTGTATGTTCCTACTTTACATTGATACTAATAAATATGAATTTTTCTTTTAAAAACTGTATTTTATTGATAAATTACTTCCTAACCTCAAATTTGGACACTTATTATAATATATACGAACTATACGGCGATTATATCATTTAAATCGTTTTAATTAAACTGATAATCTATCAATCCGTGAATAATCGAAATGTAGATATTCGAATATGTGAAAGTGATGGCAAATATCTCCCCGCAAATATGCGAAACATGTTAATACAGAACGGGTGAATAGAGAAAGAGAGACCGTGTTGCGTTACAATGTTTATTGAATTATATTAGTTGAATTGATTCTAGTATTGAATGAAATCGAATCGGATTCAGTAAATAATTAATCGGAATAAATTCAAAGATAATCTATTAATTTCAAAGAGAGGCCTTCCTGTTTTATTACTCGACTAGTAAACAAGCTTACAATAGCTTCTGATCAATTGCTTAATTGGCACAGTTACTATTCGCCGTAGCGTCGTTACAGTAACTTCTAAGAATCGCGAATTACTACACAGTCTCTATTTATATTGAGTTGTTTGGAGTTTGTAATTGAGTTAAGCGACTCAATCGTTTTTCACACGGATTAACCTTGTTTGTTATCACTTTTCATTTTAAACAGAAAAAGTACGATTTAATATCAAATCGTAACTGAAGAGAAGATATTATTTTAATTGTAAATGTTTTGTAACTTTTAGTGTAAATAAAAAATGGGTTTTGATTATTATTCACTAATTCAGAATAAATAACAAAAAATATAATTAAATAAATTATTATGAATTAAAAACTATTTACTTCTCGTTAAAACAATTTTAAAGTCGTTACAACTACAAAAATATATTCTTAAGATACCTACATTTCTTCATATTATCTTTAATTATTTTTTATACTAATATAGAATCAAATTTCAATTTACGTTCATTAAAATTAATTTATAGGGTCTATACGATTAATTTTCAATCGAAATTTAATAATGTAATATAGATTTTTTTTTGATTTTTTGAATTTCGAAGAAAAAGAGAAAATTATCAAAAATCGATTTATGGCTACAGAAATCGTATTTCATAATAATAAATGTATTTTTTTCTAGAATACGATTATTTTTTTACTTATATCATCGATTTTTAATAAAACAGAACGACTTATAATGATTTCAAAAAATTTCAATTTTTTTTCTCAAAAAAACCACGACCTATAGTATGGAAAATTTCATAAAAAATCAACGTTTTCAGAAATCAATTTTTTTCGTTTGAAATCAAAGCTTGGTTATAAAATTTCAAGAATCAATGATTAAAATCTCATCTTTGAACGAAGGGGAAATTTTATTTAGAAAAAACCCTAAATAACGCCCATTCTATGTCATTTATGTCTCAATCGAATGAAAATAAATGATTTTCATTTTAGATCACTAATATAGAATCAAATTCCTATTATTATTGATTGAAAATACTTCTTAGGTTCTATGCGATTAAATTTTATTGCAAATTTGGTTATGTAATGTACATACATATTTTTTAAAATTTTTTGAATTTCAAAGAAAAAAACGAAAATTATCAAAAATTGATTTTCGGCTACAAAAATCGTATTTCATAATAATAAATGTATTTTTTTCTGGAATGCAATTATTTTTTACTTACTTAATCGATTTTTAATAAAATAGAACGACTTTCAGTGATTTTTAAAATTTTCAATTTTTTGCCTCAAAAAAACCACGACCTATAGTATGGAAAATTTCATGAAAAATTTACATTTTCAAAAATCGATTTTTTTCATTTAAAATCAAAGGTTGGCTATAAAATATAATGAATCAATTATTAAAATTCTATTTTTGAACGTAGGACGAATTTTATTTAGAAAAAACCCTTAATTATGCTTATTCAATGCCATTTATATCTCAATGGAATCAAAATTAATAATTTTCATTTTAGAGTACTAATATAAAATGAAATTTCTAATATTTTTCATTAAAAATAATTTCTAGGATATATACAATTAATTTTTAATCGAAATTGGATGATGTAGTGTAAATATATATATTTTTTGAATTTTTGAATTTTGATGAAAAAAATGAAAATGATCAAAAATTGATTTTTGGATACAAAAATCATATTTCTTAATCATGAATATAATTTTTGATGGAAAAATATTATTTTTTACTTACCTAATCGATTTTTAATGAAATACAACGACTTTCAGTGATTTTTAAAATTTTCAATTTTTTGCCTCAAAAAAACCACGACCTATAGTATGGAAAATTTCATGAAAATTCAACATTTTCTAAAATCAATTTTTTTATTTAAAATCAAAGCTCGGCTATAAAATATCACGAATCAATGATTAAAATTTCATTTTTCGACGTGAGACATATTTTATATAAAAAAAACCCTGAACTATACTCATTCCATATCATTTATGTCTCAATCGAATGACAATTAATAATTTTCATTTTAGAGCACTAATATAGAATCAAGGTTCTATTATTGTTTACTGAAAATATTTTACAAGCCCTATACAATTATTTATTAATCGAAATTTGATGATGTAGTGCAAA
Organism: Neoneuromus ignobilis; assembly: GCA_029203775.1. Lineage (NCBI taxonomy): Eukaryota > Metazoa > Arthropoda > Insecta > Megaloptera > Corydalidae > Neoneuromus > Neoneuromus ignobilis. The sequence continues at coordinate 4,459,143 of CP092087.1, read as the reverse complement.
TAAATATTTTTTTCGATTATTTTAAATTTCAAAAAAAACGAATATCCGTAAAAAAATTAAAAAGCAATAACACATCTTGAATTTGTAAAACTCCTATTTATTTAAAAAGTAGTAGATGATTTTTAAATTGTAAAGAAATCTAAGGACGAGGATAATGAGAAAAGCCTATAACGACTAGAATATAAAACTTCATATCATTCTTAGTAGAATTAAGAAAAAATGCATATTATTTTCAGATAGGAAAATTCGAGGAAGGAGACAAAAATTTGTTTTTATTGCGATACTTGCACCTGCAAACCAGATATACGTATTGAGGATTGCTTCGAAAAGTATCATCCTAAAAATTAAATCATGTTATTATAAATTATTATTTTGGAAAATATCTTCAGTTTACAAGTACACCTGAAAAAGTTTCATCCGCAAAGAGTTAATTATTATTCTAAGGTATAGACAAATCACTGTACACACAAACATACACACATTTATTAGGGTCATCCAAATGTGACCCCTAGATTTGTGTTTTATTAAAAAAAATAACTATACGCATGTTTTCCCATACACCACCCTATACAAATGTTTCTTTTTAATAAAACAAATCTAGACGTCACATTTGGAAGACCCTATATATATATATATATATATATATATATATATATATATATGTGTGTGTGTGTGTGTGTGTGTGTGTGTGTAAATATAAACATTTATATGTATGTGACTACTCATTAATTGAAACCTTAGAATACAAATCGTACTTGAAAAATAAGTATTCATAAAATTGCAATTCAAGATAAATTTCAGTGAGATTTATTCAATAAAACGAAAATATATTCGAATTTGTAGTACTCTCGGTGATAATTTTCTACGAAAAGTAATCTCAAAAAATTGATATTGCTTACATTCCGTTAATTTCAATGAAATGCTATGAATATGGACGAGGGATTATTTTATGTAAGCGACATAACATTTCTTATTCCATTTTTTGAAAAATAATTAAATTAAATATTTCTTTTGAACATTGATTTACTTTTATTTTCATTCATTATACGCAACAGTAGAAATATATAAAGTTTCATTTGAATTTTTTCCAATATTTTTATATACAATTATATATATATATATATATATATATATATATATATATATAATTCATTCTTTTAATCATATTGTCATTGTACTTTGTTCATTAATTATTCTTTCTTGAAGAGACGCTTAATATTTTTTTATCTAATTTTTTATTTTCATTAAAATAAATATTTAGTATATATGTAAATGTAATTTTATAGTAACTTTTTATATATAGGGTTTTCCAGTAAGCGTTTCAGAAGTTTAAATGGAAATAAAACAAAGAGTATTTAATTAATTGATTATTTATTTTTTCTATTTTAATCCAAATTCTATGGCATTAATATTAAAATACAATTTCACTCATACAACCACCACAAAATCGTTTGACATAATACATTCGTTTAGTCCAAATTTTAATCACTCTTTCACATAATTATGGTCCAATTTCATGTTTTATTGTTTATGTTTTTTCAGCATAAATCAATGATTTTACATAACCCCGCAGAAAATAATCAAATGAAGTTAGATCACATGATCTTGATGGCAAATTGATGGGTCCATTTCGTGAAATAATGGACTCATTAAATTTTTGTTTCAATAAATTTCCAAGTGTTCAACTTTCCATGATAATTTCCCAAACTATACTGAGCTGAAATATTAAAAAGAGCTTAAAAAAATTAAACATGGCTGCCACCAGCTGTCAAATTCTGACATTCTTTTTAGAAAACCCTATATAATTAATTATATATTATTTTTATATATAATAGAGTATATATATTATTATATCAATACTAGTTTCAAAAACTTAAATACAAAAATAATATTTTTATTGTAATTTATTTTGAAATTTTGACAAACTGAATTTAGTAATTTTTTATATAGATATAATTAATTACATCGATACTAGTTTCAAAAGGTGGTATACAACAATAATATTTTTTTACTTCTGTTTATCAAATTCACTTTTACACAAATGAATTATCAACCCTAACACCATAAGATATAAAAACAAGTGTGTGTTAACAACAGTGTTCAATAGTTATTTACTGTACACCTGATTGGTTTAAAAGTAATTCTAGATTTTTTAAAATTTTTCTTAGTCCATCAAAACTAAGAAATAACCAAGATAAAAACAAATCGACTAAGAAAAAAATATCAGTTTAAGAAAAATGCCCCCAAGAATGATAAATCAATTGAAAAAGAATATAAATAACAAAGAATAACTCAAGGTAAAAAAAAATACTCAAAAAAAAATTTGAAAACTAATGTGCATTTCGATGCCAGTACTACTTTATCTCCAGTACATTGTGGTATAAAATGTATATTAAATCACTTTAGATAAGTCTAAAAATCAATCTAATGAATATAATCCCGACAATACGTCGTGAGATTCCAGTTGAATAATCAATCTAGATTTTATAATACAACGCTGATAATAACGCCATCGAAATGTATATTAGCTTTTTGCTGTTATAAAGATATAAAGTGAACAATAAATAATTATTGAACACTTTTAATATCTTGTGGTTTTAGAGATAATAATTCATTTTTATGTTTTTTGTATTATTTTTAAATTTGCAATTTTTAACAAGAACCATTTAACTTAAAAAAACTTCCTTTAAATATATATATATATATAAATATATACATTCGAGGGTCGTTTGATAAATATGGTAAAAAAGAAAGAAAAACTAAATTGAAAAATTTAATTAAATTAAACAAAAAATAAATTTACCATACTTATCAAACGACTCTCGTTTATATATACACATACATATAGAGGGTTGTTTTTTTAACTCACATAGAACTTTTGATAGTAATTTAAAGTTCAATCATGCTTAAAAAAGCACCAATACATATTTTATGAATTTAAATAATGTATTAATATTTTTTTAAAAGTAATTACGAGTGTTAATTATGAACTACGATTTAATAAATTACTGTTTTACACACTGTCTCGTTAATTTTTATTATTTTTCGACAGTTAATTAAGATTCCATGTAAAAATCAAGAATTTTCGTTTATAAACTTCATAAAAAAATTCGCAGGAAAAAATATTAACACTGCACAGCATATTTATGGAAATTTGTTCGCTACAAGCGATAAGTCAAGCGAGTTATGACAACAAAAATAATTATAGTAAAATATGATGAAAGCGACGTCCCTAACGAATTAATATTTATATCATGTTTAAACTTTATAAAACATACCTCACACTGATCCATTCATGCAACCTGCGCACCATTTTAATGACCAATTTTATGGTATTTTATTATGAATACAAAAATAGCTCGTTCAACGATGCGTCGTTGAACAACACACGAACTTTTCGTACGGAAAGTTTAGTTCTGATGTACTCAGTGTTTGGAACAACACAAACGATACAATTTTTTTTGCTCCTGAGTAATAATTTACGTACAATGAAAATACCTACACACATTGTACAGAATTTGAATATTTTATAATCAATTTATTCAAACTATAAAATATTAAAAACGTATTTTGAATAAAAATATCTAACATTTCACTGCCATATAAAATAAATATTTTATATGAGAATTTTAATATGAAAAATATTAATTTACCTTTTGACATTTAGATTTATTTTAGTTTATCAATAAATAATATAATTTATTTGTTCAATTATTGATTAATATATATAGTCAATAATATTTTAACAATGTTCAAAATTCAAATTTATAAAAATATACAAACAAATACAGATTTTTCTTGTTTTCAAAACATCATCTTTAAAAGATTTTAAACAGAAATGGGAATTAAAAGAAATTAAAAACTTCAAGGAACTTTCAAAGAAGATATTTCTGAAAAAGGGATTACGTAAAAAAAATTTTAAGTGTTCTCGAAGAAATAAGAGCAAATTTACAGGTACTTAGATGTCTGAGTTTCGATAAAATAAGCAATCATCGCAAATGTATCGATGTTAATGGTCAAAGTTTTTGCAACGATCAAGATTAATTTTCAGTTATATTCTCATCTTTTTAATTTGATGATGTTTGTTTGAAGTACAATATAGAAAAAAATAATAATGAACAGAAAACTTTTCAAATTCAAGAAAAAAATAATAGAAGTAAATGAACAAAATTGGATTTTTTTATTAAAAATATATTTCAAAATCTCAACTATAAAACTTCAAATTTTACATAACATAACCTAACATTTTATAACATACTTAATTAAATTATATTCAATAGCATATACTATTGAATTATGATTAATTTTTAATTTAAATTCTCATGTTTTTTTTAAATTTAATTGATTTTAGTTTGATGTAACTTATCTGAAATACGATATTAAAAAAAAAATAATGAACAGAATTTTTTTCACACATTTATTAAATTTCAGAAAAAAAATATTTAATGTAAAACAAGAAAATTTCGTTTAATTTTTTATTAAAAATATATAATCTTAAAAATCCACCTGCAAAATATCAAATTTTATATAACATAACCTAACAATTTATAATATCTTTTATTATATTGTATCGATATTTATGGTCAAAGATTTAAATCATTATGACTAATTTTTAATTTAAGTTCTAAATTTTTTTTAATTAAATTGATTTTGAAGTTCTTTATCTCAAGCACAATATTCAAAAACAATAATTAACATGAAACTTCTTTCAAATGTATTAAATTAAAAAATACTTGAAGTAAATGAAGAAAATTTATTTTTTATTAAAAACATATCTTAAAATTTCACTAGCAAATTATCAAATTTTATATAACATAACCTCACATTTTATAATATTCTTTATTACATTTTATCCATATTAATAGTCAAAGTTTTAAAAACCATTATATTCGATTTTTAAATATATTTATGTTTTTTAACTTAATTTATTGTAATATCAAGCTATTTATCTAAAATACTATATTCAAAAAAAAGTACAGAAAACTTTTCACAAATCCATCAAATTTAAGAAAAAAATAATTGAAGTAAACGAACAAATCTGATTGATTTTTTTAATTAAAAATATATCATCTTAAAATCCATCTAAAAATATGAAACTTTATATAACATAACTTCATATTTTATAATATTCTTTATTACATTTTATCGATATTAATGGTCGGAGTTTTCAATACTCATAACTAATTTTTTTATATGTTATTATCTTTTTTAATTTGATTGATTATAGTTTAAAGTTGTTTATCTGAAGTTTGAAACTGTTTATCAATTCAAAAACAAAATAATGAACATGAAACTTTTGAAAAAATTACAATAAAAATAATTACAACACATGAAGAAATTTTGATTATTTTTTTTAATTAAAAATACATCATATTAAAATTTCACCTGCAATCAAATTTCATATTACATAACCTCACATGCACACAAATGATTTTTCACCCTTACAGGACTGAAATTTGTTATAAAATGTTCAATAATCACTTATTGTTCACTTTGTTGTTTATAACAATAGGATAATGTGTATGTCGATGATGATGATGCAATCATTGCCAGAGCCTTTTTGTTAATATTGTATTGTTGGGGGAGAAAATTCATTTGTGTTAAAATGAATTCGCCACAGTTCCAAAACAAACAATATCCTGGCATTTTATAATATATTTTAATACAATGTTTTTTCTAAAAAAATGTTCATTTAAAAAACTGTCATACTGATTTTAATTGAAAATTAAGTTAAATATATTAAAATAACTAACGCAAACTGAATTGGTGAAATGTCAAAATGAGCTTAAAAAATTCAAACATGGCTGCCACTAACTGCTAAAATTCTAATATTCTTATTGGAAAATCCTATATAATAAAAAATTGAAAATAATCTGTACGATGTAGGTGTTATTTTATTCAGTTTTGAAGAAATATATATGATGCTTTATTAAAAAAAGGAACGAAGTAAAAGCAGTAAATGCATATACATATTGTAAATACATTATATAAATATATATAAATGTGAATATTTGTGTATGTACAACTCCAAGTATAAAAGAAAATATGATTTACGTATACGCGTTGAAAAACATCAAAGTGCAATATTATTATGTCAGCATGCGATAAAAATAGTATTTCAAATTCTTAGTGAAATGATATCCAAGCATAGTGACGTCTGAACACACATACAGACAGCAACATGATACAGAATAAAATGTGCAGAAATATAAAAGGTTTGTGAGTGTTCTTGCGAAAGTATTGTTGACATTGAGTATCGAACAATGACAGAACGTTTCAAACATCGAGTATCATCGTCGAAGATAAAAATCAATACGTTGATATTCAAATAAAAGAACTAACGATCCAAATGTCCTCGTTTCAGTTTAATGAAGAGCCGTAATTGTTGTCAGATCAATTAATAGACAGACACAGAAAACATCTAATGTCTGTCATGATATTATAATAAAGGAATTGTGTCGTATCATAATAAAGGGAGATGCTTTTCTAAGCTGGATAATCACTGGAGATGAAACGTGAGTGCATCATTATGAATCCTATAGAGAACGTCTGAGCTTTATGTGAAAACAAATAGTATGATACTTAGCAGAGAAATCAAAATTGTTCTTTGTACACAAAGAACTAATACAGTTCGGAATTATCATCGAGAATTTACTTACTGCAAATGGAGAAATAATGTAGTAACAGATATATTTCTGTGTTTTGTGGAAAAAATATATATTTGTTCATTAAAATATTAAACAGTTTTTATTTTGATTTAATTATCCGTATTTTAATGATGATGGAATTATATAAAAAAAAACAGGGATGGAAATAATATGTTTTTTGATTTTCATTGCATTAAGTTTAAAGTTGTTGCTATCAACAGTGAAGCACGAACAATTCCGAGTAAATTTTCAGCAATAAAAAATATTTTATAAAAAATATCAAGTTTGGATTGGAAAAAATTGTACAATCGTTATATATCAAATTTTAAAACAGTTATCTTTGTAGTTTATATATATATATATATATATATATATATATATATATATAAATATTATCTATCAAATAGTCTGTCCACTTAATGTCAATTATTTTAAGCACAAAGAAAAGTGTTTTAATGAGAGATGACATCTTTTTACTATTATATTCTATCATTATAGTCCTTCAATACATGCTGAAATAAATGTTTTATCATCAATATTTATCAAGGAATAGTGAAGCAAAAATATCTGTCAATAAAGTTCATTAATAGTATTGTACACTTTACGAATATCAGTAAAGAAAAAAGTCCACAAAAGTATACAGAAATTTGATGGAAGTTTTGGAGAAATCGCAGTATCTACAAACCTGTGCAAAAGATAGTTTGAGAAATTTAAGAACAGAAAAATTACTCTTGAGGATGAACCAAAATTCGAAAGATCTTCTGTGATTTATAATATTCTTTGCAATATTCTAGAAAGTCAGTTTTTGTTTACATGAGAGAAATCAGAAATGTGTTTCACATGAATTAACTGCTGGAAACTATCACAATTGTGTAACTCGTCTCTTTTTTTAAGCAATAAGAATAAAACATTTTAAATATCTCATAGTTAGAGATTAAAAAAAAAGTTGCATAAAAAAATCTAGTGAGGTAAAAGGTATACTGAAAACTAAACAACCTGCTCCATCAAATCTTAACAGAGTTTAAGTCTGAAAAATAAAATGTTGGTTATATAGTGAGATATGAGAAGACTAATTTATTATAAACTTCTACAACCAAAATAAATGATCAATTCTGAAAAATATTGTCAATAGTTGGATAATTTCAACAATGAACTTAAAAAAGCTATCAACTCTTGTTAATAAAAAAAAGTTATCTTATAACTTGACAACTTAAGATTACATGTTTATTCAGCAATCCAGAAAAAATATGGAATTTAGTTGAAAAGTTATAAATCGCCTAGTATATTCTCCAGATATAATCCTTTCCAATTACCATTTATTTTTGGCTCTATAAACCTTTTTAAATAGAAAAAAAATAACGAAGATGAAGATGTGAAAAATACACAGATAAATTGAACTTCCAAGGACAAGTATTTTATCAGAGAGAAATTCAAAAAAATCCATCAAAATTGGAAAAGTTGTTAATAAAAATGAAAATTAGATTGTTAATTAAATATTAATAAACAGTATAAAAAATATTATTTTCTTTTACTTATAAAACGGATAAAACATTTCAGTAGACCTAATATTTGGAGTCCAATTGAAACTGGATAGTTTAGACATATATTCACTTATTTTTTATCATTTAATAACCTTCAGTCTCATTTAGGCTACCCTACAATAACAGTTCATATGAAATCAGTGATTAAGTTCGAAATTTTTACTTATTATTAAAAATATTGACAGAGTTAAAAAAAGACTAATTTACAATATTTTCCATTGTTAAATAATGAGTTCTTTCATAAAATTTCAACATTCTCCATATTTTATCTCTAAAACCAACAAAATGTTACTTGAACAAAAAAATTAGAGTCAACTGCACCAAAGTTTTCTCGTAAAAAAGTTTCATTTTATTACTTCGAGTCTAAATTATATTAACTCTTTTCACAACTCAAATAAAATTTCTAATGCGAATCGAATCGATTTTACAACATATTTTTAACAAAATCTATATAAATCTGTCATGACTGCTGGTTTACTAATAATATCATAAAAAAGTCACATTTATAATAACAGTTTTTATCTGAATATAAATCACTTCAGATAACAATAGGATTAATAACGTATCTATCAACTGATTTAGAGAATTAAATGATTAATCATATTTTTATCTAATAGTACTAAATTAATAATCAATATTATTATAAAAATGTTTTCTTAAAAAAATATATCAATATTAAATACGTTCCACAATAATAATAAATAAAATATATTTATAAAAATTAAATTATATAAAATATATTTAATGTCATACAGATGAAATATTACCAAAAAAGTAAGTGATTACTACAAAAAATCTATTCATTTCAACAATAAGACAACCTGTTTTCCAGAGCAAATATATCACAATAGATGATGTCAAAGTTTTTTAAGGAACAGCCAGCCAGTGAACGAATAATACGAGATTCACTAGACTTTTTTGCACGTCGTACAAGTTTCGAAGAAGTGCATTTTACTTGTAACAAAACAAATATACTGATTTATATATATATATATATATATATATATATATATATATATATAATCTATCCATTTAATTTGATCAATTCTTAAGATTTTCTCAGTCCATCTTAATTTTAAAATAATCATATAAAGTACTATTTCCATATTATATAAGAAAATGAAAAAATCTAACTTCATACAAAATATTTCGATTGATAATACACATTATAATAAAAATCTAAATTATAAATATTTTCAATTTTATGTATTTTATGTGTAGAATAAAATTGATACAAATAATAAGTATTTTTTTCAAAAAAATTCTATAATATAGTCCTTATGTGTATTTCTCTAATAAATGACCATATCAAAATATAAAATGTTTTTTTAAGCGTGATAAAACTTTAAATTGAATCCCTATAGAAAGTTCTATCTAACCTAAACAGTGTTTATCATACCTTTATATATACATACATACATACACAATCATGTATATATAAAGGTGTTTTTTTCAGTTGAATAGAACTTTCAATAGAGATTCAATTTAAAGTTCTATCACGCTTAAAAAACACCTATATAAATCAGCAAACAAATTGAACAATAAGTAATTGTAGAACATAAAAATCATATAACTCTAATTATTTTTTAACTCAAAAAATATTATTTTTAAATAAAGGTTGCAAATGTTATCTATGAGAAAAATATTTATTTACTTTCTTGTAAATAAGAAATTCTCATATACATATTTTTAACTATCCTTAAATATTCGAAATTAATATCTATAATATTTTGAATATTCTCAGATACTCTATGAAAAAAATGATATATTTTATATTTGACAAATTTTATATTATTAGTTCAAAAAAATACTATGATACAAAATTTATGATTTCATTAAAATCTGAAATTTATGAAAATACACAAGAAAATTATTTTTTATAAAAACGTTTTTTGTTGAAATAATTGTTTATGATTTTTTTGAAATAAAGAGATTTTATAGAGATAACTCATAACTTATTACTAAATAAAACTATGTAAAAACCACGTTCCACTTTTTAACTATTCATGGCTATTTGTCAATAATAAAAAAACATTTTCTTTATTTAAATCTACAAAAAATTTATGAAAATACGCAAGAAAACTATTTTTTCACAGAAATCTTAACAAAATAATTTTCTAGCGTTTTTTTCTAAAATGAACAATGAATCAAAGAGATTTCATATAGATAAATCTTAATTTATTATTAAACTAAATTAAAAAAATATGATTACACTTTTTAGCTATTCTTCATTATTTTTCAATAATAAAAAACATAAAAACTTTTTCAACAAAATAATTTTCTAGGATTTTTTTCATATCAACAATGAAACAAAGAGATTTTATAAAGATACTCGTGAATCTTAATTTATCACTAGATGAAATTAAAAAAAATATGAGTACAGTTCTTAACTATTCATCGTTATTTTTTAATGATATAAAAAAAATCTAGCTCAATTTTTGACTCTATACAAATTTTTGACATGTAGTAGTAAGCAACAAGTAAACATCTTTTTTCTTTATAAAAAGATTTTTCAATTTACCACTTTATTGACATAATTAAAAATATGAATACATTTTTATCTTGACATATATTTTTATATCTTGTTATTTAAAAAATACTCATCTATGAAATTAAGGAGTGTATTAAATTAATTATTTTTTTTACTTCAAGAATTATTAAATAAAAACACAAATAGTATCTATTGTGTGTTTTTTAATCACATTTGAAACAAACAAAAATTATCTTTATCACCTCAAAACATTCAAAAATGTATTAAGTTTAAATAAACCAACACTAGACCACAGTTCAAAAAATATCCAACGCAATTTTTTCCCATATATATTTTTCACAATAATTACATTTTAGAAAAAAATCGTATTTTCAAGACAGTTCGCATCTTTAAACATACCGCACACGTTTTTCAGTGAAATGAAATTAGGATCGTATTCGACAACCAGAACATTTTCCACTAAGAACAACTTTTTACATGTGCTAGCAAGAGATCAACACGAAAACCGCAGTTCTTTGTTGTTGAATTTAACTCCTCCAGTATATTGTTTTTACACGAGACATGTGTAACATTCTACATGTAATTACAGTTTCAGTAACATTCCAACAAAAGGATAACATAATCATCGTGTCGTTTATAAACCAATATTGTTTTTCGCTAGTGAATTTACATTTTCTCAGAATATTCGATGAATAATAGCAAGTTCTTTGTTCTTAAAATTATATTCAGTAGATAAATAGGTTACACTTAATGTCCCGTTTCAGTAATTCTTGAAAATGAATTACACTAATCGTATTAGTTTCGCAAAATTCCTACAAACAACACATGTGAAATTTAAGGTAAATATAAATTTTATATAAATATATAATATGTATAACTGAATTAATTAAATAATATTAAATTATTGTAGATCCGTTATCAATTATTAACTGATATATTATTTTTCTTAATAATCAATTTATGAATTGAAATAAGGCAACAATAAAACATAAAATTTTATAGTAAAATGAAACACAAATCTGCCATTTTACAACAAATAATGGAATTATTGAGCGCTAATTTTGAATATTTCAATTTTACCATAAAATATTTATAATTAACCACAAAAATGTAACTCTTATATTTAATGATGAAATTTAAAATAATATACAATATATGTGTGTGTATATATATTGTCATATGAATATTTTTAAGTACCATAATACTCAAAAAAAAATTTTTCAGTTTCATATATTTTTAATTTATGTTGATTATAATTTTAGAAACTAAATTATAGATTTACTAATCCTTTTAAACTGAGCATATATAGTAATTTTAATTTTAACAATTACAATAAAAAAATTTTAAGTTCACTTATTTTAAACTCAAATAGTAAAAAAATATAAGTTATGAACACAAATAATTAACTAAACCTTATAAATGACAGTTTTAATATTTGTCTTAGACATTAAATGACATATCATTAATCGTTGTTAAGTTATTCAGCCTTTTAATAACTCATATCTGTTTCAATTATCGGTTGGTTAAATAATTATAGCAAGAAATTTAACATATTTGTATACATATTTATAAAGTATTTTTTAAACTAGCTTAAAAATTTTGTAATACGAGTATATTTTGTATTTTAGTCACACAAAAAATTATATTTATATTTCTTTCAATTTTTAAAATAATATTAAATAAACATTGCTGTTATTTCAGAACTGAAATAAAAAATAATACGATTTTTTATTATAAATAGTTTTTGTACAAAAAATCTGTTTTATATGAAAACAAAATAAATGATATTTTTCAATATTCATTTAAGTAAATAAATAATCTATGGTTTACAGTTTTTCAATATTGTTTTAAATTCTTCTTTATATATTGTATAACTAAATGGAATTTATATATATGGTTATTTATATGTATCGTCTAGCTTTGTGTTTTATTAAAAAGAAACTATACACATGTTTCCCTATACAGATGTTTTTTTTCAATAAAACACAAATATATAATACAACTATAAAAAATATTTCAATAATTGATAATTCAACTACAATAATTAAATTTCAAATAACAATTATTAAAAAATAATATAAATGATTTATATTTCATTTAATTAATTTTTATTTCATTTCATTTATTCTTCTTCAAAGTAATTTATTATAATTGGTCGAAAAACATTTCATTATAAACAACATTTGTAATTGGAAGAATACAAGACAATTTATCAAATTCAAAGTAAATTAGACGTGGATATGAATTGACTGATTCTCTGACACCGTGTAAAAATATCATCCATAACAACAATGTCCCCGATGTTATTGTAGGTCGTAAGTTCAATGTTGGTCATCGTTGTTCGCCTAACAAATTTATATTACAAGTTTCCATTGTAAAGGTCGCAGGTCATGTGAAATGTTCACCCATGACATCAAACACTATCGTACGTACCAGTTAATTAAATTAAAACTATTTCGCGGAATTTAGGTCTGTACGATAAAAGTTACAGATTTATTATTTCCAATGCTATGAAATATTGAAAATTGTAATATATATATATGAGTTGGTGATTATGAAAGTGGTTTAAATCATATATTTTTCATTTTGAAATATTTTGATTTCTGCGTTTGAATTATTTAAAAAATATTTTTCCATAATGGTAAACAGAAAAAGTAACTGAATCAATTATTAAAAAAAATGTAATGATTTTAAAATTTTTAGAATAGCGAGTGATAAAACATGCTTTCTAATATCTCATGACATTTTAAAAATTAATGAAAAAGTCAAAAGAAAACTTGTATAAAAAAATAATAGATTTTATTTAAATAAATGCAATAACAAAATAGATTTTCATGTTTAAAAATGGAAATTATTCATAATTATGCTTATATTTCCATATAATTTGCAGTTTATAATGTTTAAGAGTTTTAAAATAGTTGTGATAAATCGATGGTATATATACTAATAAATATATTACATTTTTATATTTTTTCTTCCTCACTGGTTTGAAATCTAATAATTTAAATCTAGTAATTTTTATTGATTGTTTTGGAACTGTGGCTGATTCACTATACACAAATGAATTTTAACCCCAACACCACAATAATTTAAAGTGTTCAATAATCACTTATTGTTCACTTATTATTTATAATTATATCGGCTGATGCATTTCAATCTCGACGCCATCATCGTCAGAGCCTTTCTTCTAGTAATTTTTCTTTTTAATTTGCATCTTGACTACCCTTAAAATGACCTATTAGTACTTAATTTTTCAAAAAACTAAAATTTTTAATAAAACAACTGACTTGGACAACTATGAATATAAGAATCATTTAAAAGAAAAAATGGCTTCACTAAAATGGTTATTTTTAAATTTGTTTAAAAAAGTGTTTTTATTTATCATAACTTAGATCACTGAATAGCTGCCACCAGCTGTCAAAGTTTTGGCATTCTTATAGGAAAACCCCATATAATAGTTTTTTTTTAAAAAAAAATAACTTTTGTGTAAATTTGTAACATTATTTATAATTAAAATAGCAATATATTTAAATAATTAAAATATTTATATAAATTAATTAAAATATTTTTACATGGTGTAAGTAGAAAACAAATATTTACCTATTCATTTTTTAAAAACAAACTTAAAGTTTAGTACCAATTAGAATATAATTAAAAAATAACAAATCAAAGTAAAGAATAGTATTTCTATGTTTATTTAAAACTTTTAATTGCACTACAGTAGTACTTTTTACACAGCATAAATATAAAATTAAATATTTATCTCTTAATAAAATATGTAGACTGAAAAATATAAGTAGATTGAAAAAAATATGAAAAATGAAATACTGATTTATAAATAAAGTAATAAATACTTTTTTGAGTTTTCTTCGAATTGAATTAAATTACTTACCATTTCTCAGTTCTCAAAGAATGATCATATGCATTAAAATTGATATGAAAAAATAAAATTTATTGCCAGTAAATGTCAATAAAATTGATTTAATATTTTATATATGTACAATAACTCATACTTTCACAGATGTATGAGTTTTTTATGAGACTTAAAACCTTAATATTGATACACATTTATATTTATATATATATATATATATATATATATATATATATATATGTGTGTGTGTGTGTGTGTGTGTGTAAAGATATATTTTATGTTTTTCTATGTGTATCAAAAATATTTATAAATTATTTCACGATTAACCTGTCAATATTTCACTTTATGGCCAGATTTCTAAAATATGCGCATCTGTTCTACAGAGAGAACATATTTTTACGTGAAAGAATATATAGGTGTCGATATAAATCGTGAGTTTATTTTTTTTAGTTTATGTATAAATGACAAAGTTAAAATATATGTATATTTTTCTATGCACAGTAACATGAATGTACACACATATACATACATACATATATATATATATATATATATATATATATATATGTGTGTGTGTGTGTGTGTGTGTGTGTATGTATGTATGCATGTATGTATGTATAAGGTTTTCCAATAAAAAACTTTGACAACGGTGGCAGCCATTTTTGAATTTTTTTAAGCTCATTTTGACATTTTAACTCAGCAGATTTTAGCAAATTATCATGAAAAACGTTTAATACTTCAACAATGCTTAGAAATTGTGAAAAATCAATAAATTTATTGAAAAAAAGTTTAATGAGTCCATTATTTCACCCATCAATTGGAACCACGAAATTTATCCATAATTTATCACCAAGATCATATGATCTAACTTCATTGGATTATTTTCTGTGCGGTTATGTGAAATCATAGGTTTATACTGATAAACCACAAACAACAGAAGCATTAAAAATAAACATTGAAAGTATAATTTATGAAATTGGACCTTATTTATGTGAAAGAGTAACTAAAAATTGGACTAAGCAAATGAACTATGTCAAACGAAGTCTTGGTGGTTATATGAGTGAAATTATGTTCCATCATTAATGCCATAGAATATGCTTAGAGATAAAAAAATTAAAAAACTAGTTTGTTAGATACTTTGTGTTTTATTTCCATTTAAAATTCAGAAGCGCTTATTGGAAAACCCTATATTTATATACCTTTTTACATAAAACATGCATTAAAAAATATATTAATTTAGTGTTTGTATATAATATATATATATATATATATATATATATATATATATATAATTTCAACAATATTTTCTTGGTTACCATAAGTAAAATTACTATACAACAGATTAATTCTCACAAGCTGGCCGACTATAAATTATCTGAAGGCATAAACTAGCAGCACGGATTTTAAAGTTATAAAGCAGCCGTTATATATCAACATCTTATATCGAAAACGTTGTTAAACAAGAATCCAACAGCTGTTGTGGTCACAAATCAGATCAGAAATGTGAGAGACATAAACCAAAGCAATAAGTGAAACGTAAGAAGGATTGAACAGGAATTTAGAAATCACTAGTACATACAAGATTACAATTGCTTCTCGTTTGGTATTCTATCTCTAATTGTAGTAAGTAGAAGAATAGTTTAGAAATTTTATTAATTTTTTGTTAATATAAAATATTATATATATTATGTGTATTCATAAGTAATGTCTTTTTTCAGTGTCAAAACTGCACTCGAAGAATATTTTACTTCAAAGTCATCCTCATTTTACAAAAAGGGAATTTTGTAAAACATTACTTATGGGTACACCTAATACAAACATTTAAGAGTTAATGACTTTTAATAAACTTTTAGTGACTGATATAGGCTTTCATACATTTAATATCAAACATAAATAATCTAAAAAAGTCCTACAAAAAAGTGAGAAAATATAACAAGAGATTATTTTGAAAAATTCGTTTCTTTTATGCTTAAACAACTAATAGATGTTTTTTAAGGGTGATAAGACTTTAAATTGAATCCCTATCAAAAATTGGATCTAATCTAAAAAAACACTTTTTATTTATTATATATATATATATAATATATAAAGTGTGTGTATATGTCTATTTAAAAGTATGATAAAGAATGTTTTTTAGGTTAGATAAAACTTTTAAAAAATAACCAATACATGTTGTATAAAAAAGGGCTTTCCAATTAAATGCTAAAAATAGTGTTTTAAATTATTTTTGAATCTCTTTTTAAAATATATTTTTTCTGTACGATTTTAATTAAATGATGGATTTTGTACCAAAAACAATGATTTTTTTATTATTTTAAATCGAATTTTGTGATTATTTATTATTATATTAAATTTTAAGATATAATGAAATATAAAACAACTTGTTAAATTAAAAGTATAGGATTTTCCAATAAGAGCTTCAGAAATTTTAACGGAAATAAAATAAAAAGTATTTGATTCATTAGTTGTTTTTTTATTTCATTTCCAAGCAAATTCTATGGCATTATTGATGGAATATAATTTCACTCATATGACCAAATCTTCGTTTGACATAGTTCATTTACTTAGTCCAATTTTTAGTCACTCTTTCACATAATTGTGGTCCAATTTCATGAATTACAAGTTCAATATTTATTTATAATTAAATAACTTTAATAATTTCACATAACCCCCTCAGAAAATAATCCAATGGAGTTAAATCACATGATCTTGGCGGCCAAGTGAAGGGTCCATTTTGTGAAATATTGGACTCATTAAACTTTTGTTTCAATAAATCTATTGAAGTTCTTACAATTTTTTAAGAGTTTTTGAATTTGCCAAACTATATTCAAAATGTCAAAATGAGCTTAAAAAAATTCAAATATAGCTGCCACTAGCTGTCAAACTTCTGACATTCTTATTGAAAAATCCTATATATGAAATAATTAAAAAGTTTCAATCAAAAGTTTTGTAAAAACCTGTATGATTTTAAGTATATTCTAATTTATTTGTTGTTTTGTAACTGTGGCTATTCACTTTCACAAATGAATATTATGAACACTTATGATTATTGAACACTTTAAACTTTTGTGGTGTTGGGGTAAAATTCATTTGTGAAAGATATTCTAATTTATTTTAACAAATATTAATATTTTTCTCTTTGTAAAACACTATTTCTATTAACATTTTTATTTCGAACACTTGACAATTATATGAAATATTATTTTTTTATAAATTTAATTTATACTAAAAAAAGTAATAATTTAGAGACATCACTTCAATAAACTGATTTTTGTTCTTATTTCGTCATTCATTCCAAAATCTACAAAATACCTTCAAAATAACATATGTTTATTATCCTTCAGGACGACATGTTATTACAGAATAGAGTACAGTTTGTTTTATCAAAATAGTGCTTGTGTTAACTTTTTGGCCCAGCAGGTAAGATCAATGATTTCAACACAAAGCTTTGTTTCGTTATAAGTTGAACCCTCACTACAGACATAGAAGTGTTGCCAACTTACGGATAGAATAAACATCCCGAACGTATGTAATTTAAGACAACGTATAGTACGGTAAAATAAATACTGGAAAAGGATCTCGGTTTTTTTTTAAAAAAAAGTCTGTATAACAAATAGTAACATTGATTTGATGTGCAAAGTGTATCTGTCTTTGGCAAACAAAGTAGTCTCAACAATGCTAATTAACAAAGTTTCTAAATAATACAGCAATATTTCACTGTTTTATTAACTCGATGAGACAACAACGTGTTCATTAAATAAATAAATATTATAATTCAAACCATCTGGTAATAAAATGATCATAAAGTTACATTTACATTCAAGTAGGTACAGATGCCTGGTTGAAATTTTCGCAACAAACGTTTTATATAGGAGAACGTAAATATAAAATGAAAGTAAATATGTACGTGTTAATATACACAAAGGTCCGTAGTCAATATAAAACATGTAATATTTCCAGTACACAGTGGCGTGTAAGTATGAAAAATTCTACCGAAGAAATAAAATCTTGTGATTTATGGTCTTTTTTTAATTAACATTTATACCTCATCTCGAGTCAAGTATTTTTAACGGAGTCTGAAAATGAACGAAGAATAATAGAAAAATGTTCCGTACTCTTTTTTATGATAAAATTTCACAGAGTAAATTTATGAAAATATGTTAAATTCCGCATACCTTCAGTGTTTTTTTTTTTTATTTTATTCATGACGAATATTCAAATAATATTAGTACAGGCTTGAAATGTGCAGATAACGTTTTTTTCCAAATCAGTTCTTGAATTTTTTTGTTACAAAAGAATGAATAAAATGTTATAACAAATTTCAAATAACTCGACAAATAAAACTGTATAGAATTTATTCAAACATATCAAAATATAAATTGACAATGTATATTTTATAAAAAATATTGTTTACTATTCTTTTTGTATATAAAGAGTCATCCAAATGTAACGCCTAGATGTCAGTACTGTATGTTTATAAATCATGTTTTTTCAAATGACATAATTAGCCATTTTGTTTTAGTAAAAGGTTACAATTTTAATCATGGATATATATTATATATATATATATATATATATATATATATCAATGGTTAAAATATTTATACATTTATATTATATATTTATGGATATTTAATAGGTATAAATTGCAACAATACATTTACATTAATCTAACTTATGATGAAAATGGGCGTTTTTTGAATACCCATTTTTATCAGAAAAAAATAATTTTCATCATAAGAAATAATAATAATTTCATCATAATCATTAATTTTCATCATAAGAAATAATAATTTCATCATAATTATTAATTTTCATTATAAAAAAAATAATAATTTCATCATAATCATTGATTTTCATTATAAAAAATAATTTTCATCATAAAAAAAATAATTTTCATCATAAGAAATAATAATTTCATCATAATCATTAATTTTCATCATAAAAAATAATAATTTCATCATAATCATTAATTTTCATTATAAAAAAAATAGTTTTCATTATAAGAAATAATAATTTCATCATAATAATTAATTTTCATCATAAAAAAAATAATTTTCATCATAAGAAATAATTTCATCATAATCATTAATTTTCATTATAAAAAAAATAATTTCATCATAATCATTGATTTTCATTATAAAAAATAATTTTCATCATAAAAAAAATAATTTTTATCATAAGAAATAATAATAATTTCATCATAATCATTAATTTTCATCATAAGAAATAATAATTTCATCATAATTATTAATTTTCATTATAAAAAAAATAATAATTTCATCATAATCATTGATTTTCATTATAAAAAATAATTTTCATCATAAAAAAAATAATTTTTATCATAAGAAATAATAATAATTTCATCATAATCATTAATTTTCATCATAAGAAATAATAATTTCATCATAATTATTAATTTTCATTATAAAAAAAATAATAATTTCATCATAATCATTGAATTTCATTATAAAAAATAATTTTCATCATAAAAAAAATAATTTTCATCATAAGAAATAATAATTTCATCATAATCATTAATTTTCATCATAAGAAATAATAATTTCATCATAATCATTAATTTTCATTATAAAAAAAATAATTTTTATCATAAGAAATAATAATAATTTCATCCTGATCATTAATTTTCATCATAAAATTTTCACGAATTTTCCAATGAAAAATTCATAATTTTTTTGGTGTAAATAATCGTCCAAACCAGTTTTTAATTCAAAAATTAGTGAAAAAATTTGAAGAAACTGGTATGTCATTGATAAACCAAAAAGTGGAAGACCAGTAACTACACACACAAAAGAAAACATTGCTACTGTAAGTGAAAGTGTTGAAAAAAATACTTTTTTTAATGTAAAGAAGCAAAAAAAAAGATTTACAATTTTCATATTAAATAAATAGTCTTATTATTACAAAATCTTTTTTGTAATTTTTGAATTTTTTTTAAAAAAAACCAGGAAGCTCCATCCCCACCCACTTCCGTAAACCACTAAACTCGCTTCTGTTTAACAATGTACGAAACTCCATTAATTTATTTTATTAAAATTTTCTTAAAAAAAATTCGGAAACGAAATTTTTACGTCACTTCGAAGATGGAGCATGATTTTTTTAAAGAGAAAGATTTCGAAAAATAGTCAAAAATTTCAAAATTCAAATACGATTTTCAAATTACTGGATATTTTCCCTGTTTAAAAATCGCACTTCTTTCTTAAATCTACAAATCTGAACTGTTTAATCTCTCGCAATTAAAATTTACAATATAATTTTTTATCTCGATATCCAACCGTTTACGAATAACCTAATTTCGAAATAAAACCGCACAATATATTTTTATCATTTGCTGAATACTTTTCCGAGATTGTTTTATCTGTTCCCATCTTCATAATGTCTCGTTTTCGAATTCACCAGTGCAGAAAAAAGTCGCACAAGTGTGTTGTTGAAAAGGGCATAAACTGCTTCGTTGCTCTTCTTAGACAGTTAAGAATACTCCAATCTCATGCGTAATCAGAACTCAGCGATGTTACATTTAGTGAACATTTATGTTAAATATGTCTTACATGACAGTTCTATTAGGTACCCGTGTTGCGAATTTCTCCACTCTACTGTTAAGTCTCTTCGAATTGTACATTATTTTTTGCACCATTGCATTCACAGTAAAAAAATCGTTTCGTTTCTTCTCTTCTTAAATAGTCTGTATATTAAAGACGTAAATGAGTCAATTACTTAATCGGTTTAAAGATGATTTTTTTTAATATATGATAATTTAATCTTATATGATCATCCAAATGTAACGCCTAGATTTGTTTTATTAAAAATAAACATGTGCATAGTTTAATTTGTTTCTCTTTAATAAAACACAAATCTTGGCGTCACATTTGGATGACCGTGTATAATCGTTAAAAAATCTCATTCTCAGATAAATTTCATTTTCAACTTTCGAGAATCAAAATTAAAGTTATTCGATTTTAGTTTCAAGGTTTGAATAAACGAGGTAGTTATAATTCTAGTCAGCAATAACTTGACGTTGTTATCAAAGTTACAGTCTAAGTTTAAATTTATAAAGTTTTAATACAATTAT